>CM060424.1:188240705-188840705 GCA_030545235.1 Helianthus tuberosus
AGCTCGAATCGAACACACCACATCATCCACGTATCCGCTTCCGGTTAAAGTCGCCTACTTGAAAAAGGGTCAAAATGGTTTTTGTATTGTAATTTTAAACTTAAATTAGGATGTTCGTTAGTATCTTGAACATTTTTACTTTAAAACTTATTTTGGGCGGTTTCGTCAAAATACTTGTAATGAACTTTCGTATGGTTGTATCTTCCGTATCTTAAAAGATGTCTCTGCGCTACATTTTGAATGAAAATTTGTTTAAAAACAGGGAATCGTTTATTTTGCGAACGGGTCATATCCAAATTTTCTTTACATAGCCAAAAAGTTATATGTCATTTTGTATCCTTTTCGGATGTTGAAATAGTGGGCGTTTCAAGTTGGTATCAGAGCCTAGGTTTGAGGGATTCAAGTATCAAGTGCTTGAACTCAAACCGAAAGCTCGTGCAAGTGTGTGTTCGTTTCGAAGCGCTATGCAAGTAAGTAAATTGTAAACTTTGATTATATTTATAGTTAGCGGTGAAAAGGGGAATTTTATGCAAATTGCTTATAAACCGAGTTTCTAAGGCATATGATGATGTTAATGTAACACCCCGAAAACAGGTTTGATAATTTAACCCCGTTAATACTAAAAAGCGGGTGAAACACTGTTAGTGGTAAAAATTAACCCGACGACTATTAGGATTTAAATAAATAATCCTATATTAATAAAAAAGAAGAATAAACGCTTTGAGAAAACAAAGTTTATAAGAAGCCCGAGTTAACGAGACTTAAAAAAATATAAAACGGGTTATGACTTTCCTGAACCCACTAAGTAACTAGGAATGATTAACCTAGTTAGTTAATTGTTTTAAAACAATAAAGAAGCATGAACTAGTAGCCTTTTTATAAAATTGAAACTAGAAGGACTAAAAATGGCAAATGTGAATCAAGTTTTAATTAAAAGAAAAAAAACTAAACACACACAAAAGGTGTGTTTGGCCGATGTATATAGGAGGTGAAAAGGGAGTTCTCTTCAAGAACCCTAAACACAAGAAATTCAACAAAATCAAAGAGAAATCGAGCCGGGAAATTGGGGCTTTAATTAAAATCATGATCACCTAAGCTAGGAGATCACAAGGTATGTTGAATTTTGTTATTTGGTGATATTTTGAAATTCTGATTAACATTCATGAACGAATTTCTAGTATGAATAATGAATGTTATAGTGAAATAGATATGAGTACAAGTCTAGGAACAAGCCCTAGATGTAAACTTTTTGATTTAGCGCCAAGAATTAGTGTTACGGTTAACTAATCAAGTAGGTGCTAAGTGAGTGTTATGATGATAGGATGAACACTTGAATTAGAGTGTTAAATTTATGAAATTTGAGGATTTTAATCAAGTTCATGATGTAGTTCATGAACACTAGACATAAGGGTGTGATTTTGATGTCGAAAATTTGGTTAAAAGTTAAAATGCCTAAATGAAATCGTGCGTCTACTAGTTGTATGTAAAACTTGATTAGATTAGGTATTCGAATGAATGCCTAATAACATGATGAAATGGGTTTCATTTATAGATGAAAACCCGTAGATTTTGCGTAATGAAAGAATAAATTATCTTTCATAAACAAGAACTAAGTTAACCAGTGTTAATAGTAGCATAAACTTAGATAAAAAAAAGTGAGAGAGAGAAGAAAGAAAAAAAAGAATAGTTTAAAAATGGTGGCGTGATAATGACGCCTACCGGATAATTGATGAAATGCCTAGATGAGGTATGGAACTCAATCGTGCATATCATGTGATTAAGGGTAGTTGACTTTTGAAAGTAAAACTAACCAATGATTAAGTCGAATAACAATTTTGACATAAAATCCGTAAGATGGAGTAGTCGTAAGTAAAGATGACTAATCTAACCATCTTACGAATTATGATGATAGTTTGACGCTTGAAGAGCTAGGTGGAGGCTTGGGAAAGAAGCGGGTCAAACGGATCAAGTACGCGGAAAAGTGCATAATCGGATACAAGGTAAGTGAAGCTTACGCCCTTTTATTTACAAAGTATTCGTTTGCGAATATTGCATATGAACAAGGGAAATTAAGTAATTGAGGCATGATGTTCCGTGCGAAATATTACGGGTCGGAACAAGTGAGAAAGGTAAGAAACCATAAATTATGATAAAAAGGTTAAAAACGGTAAACTAGTCATGTGATGACGAACAAATTAGGGATTTTTTAAACATTACGTTATGGTGTGAACCGTAATGGTAAAAGTGGTTAAATAGTAATCCGGACACGAGTTAACGGATAGATAAAAAAAGATTTAAAAAAAAGAGGACACCATATGGTGTAAATCTTAACGGGTCAAATAATTTAAGAAATGTCTTTTAAATAATAAAATCTCACGGTGCAAACCGGGATAGGTTCAAAGGCGAGATGGTGTCAAAATACCATCTTATAAAGAAAAATGGTCATTTCGACTAAACGGGTCAAATGGTGTGGGTAACACCATCGACTATAATAACTGACGATCACATGATGAGTTTTTGTGAACACAGGGAAGAGATATAAAGTTCGCGATGCTATTAATTAGTGATTATTAGCGAAAGGTATTTTAAACGGGTTAATACTTTGACCCGAGCCAGGTACGCATAAGTAAGATTATGGCTAAAATTAATGAGAGATTTTGGTCAGATTAAAATAAATGGTTAATTATTGGTTTTTCGTGATTAGAAAGCCACGAAATGAACGGGTGAATGTGATTGAGTAGGCAAATCCCGTAGCGAGAACGAATACGCTAGTCTCATGAAGCCCAGGGATTGGGGTAATATGATCAAGGATTAACCTTGGTCATAAATAGTGAAAATCATGCTAGAACATAATGGGCCGAATAATTTTCTACGTGATTGGTCAGCCGATAGTTCGTAAATCAGGATTTGTTGTGAAATGATGTAATAAACATAGAGGTAAACTTATTACAGTCTCATAGAAACAAGAATCATGCGAATCAGATAAGTATGTAGATAGTTATGCAAGTTTCAAGTTGTAACAAAAGGAAATGGGGAGCTGGGAATCTGCAGCTCAAAGAAAACAACCATTCTGTCGAAAACAGGTCATCGCGTCACTGACGTGAGGTCGTAGTCACACGCAAATTTAATCCAAATTACAACTAATAGATAGCAGCAAATGAGAATCGAACACAGGGAGTTTGTGGAAAGTGTGTTGATTCTATAGATTAGTTAATTAACTACAATTAAACTAATTTGCAGAAATTAAAATTCAAGAGTTTGGATTGTTTGGTTTAAGAACTAAATTACTATCTAAATTTCAAATCAAAATTGGATTGTTAAACATTTTATGATAGAATGACCATCTTAGGTTTCGGTTTCCATTAACACTTGTGCACAACTATATGCTTGTACCTAAATCGGTCCTCCACCTAACAAGTGCCAAACATGAATGTAAATCAAAGGGACGTTAAGGTTGTAACGTGGCTAGGCGTACGTGTAGGAAATGGAAATATATATGTAGTAGCGAAAAACTTAACCCGTTCTTTTTATTACACAATGAAACAAACAAATAAGACATAAACTTCTATATACAAGACAACTCACATATCACTTTTTTTTTCATTTTTCCATTGCTTTTTCACTTTTTTTTTCTTTCTTCTTTTTTTTTTAGCATAGCAAACATTCAACATAACATATCTAAACGTAACTAAAACAACTACTAACACTATAAGACCGGGTCAAGTCGAGTAAATATTTTTTTTTGGAACTAGGTAAGGGTTAACAAACAATCGACTTTAGGTACAAAATGGGCAACTAAATGTCCAAACCCCGCCCCTCTCTCTACCAAGCTCATATATATAATTTATGAGGTCCAACCCCCCAAATCCCACACTCGCACACACTATGACGAGGCTACCTAAATGCCCTTATCCTTTCTACATTCATGTTCAACTAAGGCCTCGAACCGTATTCAAGCACAAGTTCTAATGCACCCCCACCCGTTGCCACTCTCATCAAAGACAAGCATTATTTATATACAATTGTGGCTTCAACTCTCACCAAGACAAAGGGTAGTTAAGGGTTGCCGGTGTGTCATTCGGGTGTAGTCCAAAGTGTTCAAATTCTAACAATGTTTCACTTGATTTAAAATTTTTAAAAACCATCAAAATTTCCCCCCATCCCCACACTTGGGATACATTGACCCCAATATATGGTTTTGGGAGGAATTGATCGCTAAAACCATTCTACATCAACAAAAGCTTAAAACCTCAAAACCTCAAACCCCAAATTTCTTTTTGGTCTTTTCATTTTATATATATTTTTTTATAAAAACATAAACACCACCATCTCGCACAATCCCAACACATAACATCAACAACTAAACACCACCCACCCGCCCAACCATGAACATAACAAACAAATATTCACAAATATATACAAGAAAGAAGGAACACAACCTGGCTAGTAATAACGCGGCTGAGGAGGCCCAAAGATGAAAGACATCATCTCCGATCATTCTCCAAATGCAAACGAGCCGCTACCACTTCCACTTCCTCCTTGTTGTGAGGCTCCATGTTGTTGCTCTTGACGGGGGTCCACCCATTGCGAATGATGAAGCGGCGGTGTCGGATACGAAACACTACCATCATAAGGTGGTAGAGACGCATAATCCACCGGAGGTGGATCCACAACCACCGGCCGCCCCGCATGCCAATCTGCATGCATCCGCCGGGCTTGATCATCATTGTACCTGTTGTTCAACTCCTGCTCAAAGGAGTAGGCATGTGTGCGGTTCCACGACTCCTGTTGGTCAAAGTTGTGCTTCAATGCCCGCTCCATACTAGCCCCCATCCATGTTTGATGATCAAAGAACGTGCGCTCGGACCCCGACCATGTGTCAAATACCGATGTCGGTGGACGTTGGTTGCATGGTTCCATCATATGCCCAATTCGGCTCATACGAGCGCTCCGTATAATCAAAGAAACCACCACCATGTCCCCGACTTGGACCCCCTTGGTCCACATTCATGTGCTCACCATGCGGTTCATCCGCGTAATCTTCATCTCCACTCGGGGGCTCATCCTAACTCTCGGGCTCATCCGCTTCGCCCGGTAATAGTGCCCTTGCATCAACCTTTAAAGCTCTCCACCTTTGACCTTCCGAATTCAACTTATGATAGCGTTCCGACTCATCATAAGTCCATCCAACACCCATTCTCCTTATGTCAAATTGGCTTGTGCCTTTTTGGTGCCCCCTTGTCTTCCGGTGTGATAGCCTTGAACTGTTTCAATAACCCCGTGATCATCCGACAATACAGAATGATTCTTCTTCCCACTTTATTTCGGCATATCCAAACATGATTCATTATCAAGTACCGTAGCGGGAAACGGGTTGACTCATGAAGCAACGAGTAAATAACGGGCACCTCTTGAAACCTCACTTCTTGCTTATCACCTCTCCTTGGAATCACATTTAAGATACAAATAGTAAGCAGCAGTTTTGCCTCAATCTTCAAATTCCTTCTATACAGCGTGCCACTAAAAGTACCCGGTAAGAGCAAGGCTGCCAACATGTCATTCCACCTCGGGTGGGCCTCCAGTTTGATGAGCAAATCATCAAGACTCGGTATTGTATAATCACGTGCGGGCAAGCTAGCGTATCTTGCCAACTTCCTCAATGTGTCGAATGACATCTCCACATCTATCCCATTTACAGTGCCCGTTAACTTCATTTGAGACGGCTTGTCGTACTTGTTGCATGTCAAAGTATGGTGAGAATGTAAAAGTATGATAATTTGACGAACCGCATCCAAACGGGTCGACCGATTAAAAGAAAGATAATAATGAAGGTCTCAATATATGTTGACCCATTCGTAGGGGTTACATATTGATGATGATATATGTAAAAGAATGAACATTAGAAAGTTGAATCTTATTGTTGGTAGAATTTAGTTTTGTAATATGTAAATTATTAACAAGTTTCTTTGTTGCATTAATAGGTAAATCTCACGCTTAAGATGGCGAGCTCGAATCGAACACACCACATCATCCACGTATGCGCATCCGGTTAAAGTCGCCTACTTGAAAAAGGGTCAAAATGGATTTTGTATTGTAATTTTAAACTTAAATTAGGATGTTCGTTAGTATCTTGGACATTTTTACTTTAAAACTTATTTTGGGCGGTTTCGTCAAAATACTTGTAATGAACTTTCGTATGGTTGTATCTTCCGTATCTTAAAAGATGTCTTTGTGCTACATTTTGAATGAAAATTTGTTTAAAAACAGGGAATCGTTTATTTTGCGAACGGGTCATGTCCAAATTTTCTTTACATAGCCAAAAAGTTATATGTCATTTTGTATCCTTTTTGGATGTTGAAATAGTGGGCGTTTCAAGTTGGTATCAGAGCCTAGGTTTGAGGGATTCAAGTATCAAGTGCTTGAACTCAAACCGAAAGCTCGTGCAAGTGTGTGTTCGTTCCGAAGCGCTATGCAAGTAAGTAAATTGTAAACTTTGATTATACTTATAGTTAGTGATGAAAACGGGAATTTTATGCAAATTGCTTGTAAACCGAGTTTCTAAGGCATATGATGATGTTAATGTAACACCCCGAAAACAGGTTTGATAATTAAACTGTTAATACTAAAGAGCGGGTGAAACACTGTTAGTGGTAAAAATTAACCCGACGACTATTAGGATTTAAATAAATAATCATATATTAATCAAAAAGAAGAATAAACGCTTTGAGAAAACAAAGTTTATAAGAACCCCGAGCTAACGAGACTTAAAAAAATATAAAACGGGTTATGACTTTCCTGAACCCACTAAGTAACTAGGAATGATTAACCTAGTTAGTTAATTGTTTTAAAACAATAAAGAAGCATGAACTAGTAGCCTTTTTATAAAATTAAAACTAGAAGGACTAAAAATGGCAAATGTGAATCAAGTTTTAATTAAAAGAAAAAAAAAACAAAACACACACAAAAGGTGTGTTTGGCCGATGTACATAGGAGATGAAAAGGGAGTTCTCTTCAAGAACCCTAAACACAAGAAATTCAACAAAATCAAAGAGAAATCGAGCCGGGAAATTGGGGCTTTAATTAAAATCATGATCACCTAAGCTAGGAGATCACAAGGTATGTTGAATTTTGTTATTTGGTGATATTTTGAAATTCTGATTAACATTCATGAACGAATTTCTAGTATGAATAATGAATGTTATAGGGAAATAGATATGAGTACAAGTCTAGTAACAAGCCCTAGATGTAAACTTTTTGATTTAGCGCCAAGAATTAGTGTTACGGTTAACTAATCAAGTAGGTGCTAAGTGAGTGTTATGATGATAGGATGAACACTTGAATTAGAGTGTTAAATTTATGAAATTTGAGGATTTGAAGCAAGTTCTAGATGTAGTTCATGAACACAAGACATAAGGGTGTGATTTTGATGTCGAAAATTTGGTTAAAAGTTAATGGTAAACTTTATAAAAGATGTGTACAAATCTTGCTCGCAAGGTGTTTGTTAAAATGCCTAAATGAAATCGTGCGTCTACTAGTTGTATGTAAAACTTGATTAGATTAGGTATTCGAATGAATGCCTAATAACATGATGAAACAGGTTTCATTTATAGATGAAAACCCGTAGATTTTGCGTAATGAAAGAATAAATTATCTTTCATAAACAAGAACTAAGTTAACCGGTGTTAATAGTAGCATAAACTTAGATAAAAAAGAGAGAGAGAGAGAGAGAGAGAGAGAAGAAAGAAAAAAAGAATAGTTTAAAAATGGTGGCGTGATAATGACGCCTACCGGATAATTGATGAAATGCCTAGATGAGGTATGGAACTCAATCGCGCATATCAGGTGATTAAGGGTAGTTGACTTTTGAAAGTCAAACTAACCAATGATTAATTCGAATAACAATTTCGACATAAAATCCGTAAGATGGAGTAGTCGTAAGTAAAGATGACTAATCTAACCGTCTTACGAATTATGATGATAGTTTGACGCTTGACGAGCTAGGTGGAGGCTTGGGAAAGAAGCGGGTCAAACGGATCGAGTACGCGGAAAAGTGGATAATCGGATACAAGGTAAGTGAAGCTTACGCCTTTTTGTTTACAAAGTATTCGTTTGCGAATATTGCATATGAACAAGGGAAATTAAGTAATTGAGGCATGATGTTCCGTGCGAAATATTACGGGTTGGAACAAGTGAGAAAGGTAAGAAACCATAAATTATGATTAAAAGGTTAAAAACGGTAAACTAGTCATGTGATGACGAACAAATAAGGGATTTTTTAAACATTACGTTATGGTGTGAACCGTAACGGGTAAAAGTTGTAAAATAGTAATCCGGACACGAGTTGACGGATAGATAAAAAAAGATTTGAAAAAAAGAAGACACCATATGGTGTAAATCTTAATGGGTCAAATAATTTAAGAAATGTCTTTTAAATAATAAAATCTCACGGTGCAAACCGGGATAGGTTCAAGGGCGAGATGGTGTCAAAATACCATCTTATAAAGAAAAATGGTCATTTCGACTAAACGGGTCAAATGGTGTTGTTAACACCATTCGACTATAATATCTGACGATCGCTTGATGAGTTTTTGTGAACACAGGGAAGAGATATAAGGTTCGCGATGCTATTAATTAGTGATTATTAGCGAAAGGTATTTTAAACGGGTTAATACTTTGACCCGAGCCAGGTACGTATAAGTAAGATTATGGCTAAAATGAGAGATTTTGGTCAAAATAAAATAAGTGGTTAATTATTGGTTTTTCGTGATTAGAAAGCCACGAAATGAACGGGTGAATGTGATTGAGTAGGCAAATCCCGTAGCGAGAACGAATACGCTAGTCTCATGAAGCCCAGGGATTGGGGTAATATGATCAAGGATTAACCTTGGTCATAAATAGTGAAAATCATGTTAGAACATAATGGGTCATATAATTTTCTACGTGATTGGTCATCCGATAGTTCGTAAATCAGGATTTGTTGTGAAATGATGTAATAAACATAGAGGTAAACTTATTACAGTCGCATAGAAACAAGAATCATGCGAATCGAATAAGTATGTAGATAGTTATGCAAGTTTCAAGTTGTCACAAAAGGAAAAGGGGAGCTGGGAATCTGTAGCTCAAAGAAAATAACCATTCTGTCGAAAACAGGTCATCGCATCGCTGACGTGAGGTCGTAGTCACACGCAATTTTAATCCAAATTACAACTAATAGATAGCAGCAAATGGGTATCGAACACAGGGAGTTTGTGGAAAGTGTGTTGATTCTATAGATTTGTGAATTAACTACAATTAAACTAATTTGCAGAAATTAAAATTCAAGAGTTTGGATTGTTTGGTTTAAGAACTAAATTACTATCTAAATTGCAAATCAAAATTGGATTGTTAAACAGATTATGAGAGAATGACGATCTTAGGTTCCGGTTTCCATTAACACTTGTGCATAAATCCACTAGAAAGAGTTACATAGACATAACTCATGCATAAACACTTGTTGTGATAAAAGGGAATAAAGTACTCGGATTATATTAACGCGAGGTTGTTACCCGATGATCAATTAATCAATATCCAACCCTAACCCTTTTCGTGATATCTCGATTGTCAACGACACCAAGAACGTACGATTTAGACTAGAATCAAAACATCAATTAACAAGTTACAATCAAGCATTCATACACCAGAATAAACATAGCAAACACACCAAGTTTATCATTCTAGAAATAAAAGGAAACACACAAAAGTCATAGTAGAAACCTTCACCTAAGATGATCACCGAAAGTTTAGCCGGACATGGCTTGGTGAATCATCATTCCAACAAAATCAATGTTCATAAGCATCAAAATACAAACCGAAATGTTAGAAATGTTCCCAATCACTTTCCAAAGCCAAATTTCGCCCAAGAACTCCAGAGAAACGTCTCCAACAATGATTGACATGAAAAGACACTTGAAAACGATTTAATATGGGTATTTACGCTTTTCTCGTCTGGCTCTACCTTAATTTACGGTACCTACCGTAAATTACGGTAGCCTTGATATTGTTACGCTGAGACTCTACTGTGTTACGGGTGAAATGGGGGATTTCAGGGGCTATCGTAAATTACGGTAGCCACCGTAATTTACGGTGGACCCCTGACTTCTCTCATTTATTTCTTCTTTCCATCCTTGTGTATCCCGCTCCATTCCGTTCCGTCCAAAGCAGCGTTTTCTTCGTTTTTAAGCTCCAAACACACCTGAAATATAAGCAACTATAGTCATCTAATTCAAGACAATTACGTGATTAAATGGGGGATTAATTCATCTTTTAACACATTTAAGGGTTGTCCTATGGACCGCCCGTCACATCCTCACCCTTAACCGTTGCTTGTCCCAAGAAACCCACCAAAACCATTTTCAAATGCACAAGTGATCAACATAAATCAAGCATAAACATGTCATCCTTTTACTAACCCTTTCCTAACATCCCAAACAACACACCCCTCGCTATATCTCTCCTCTCGGCAACAAGTAAGCACTAGCAAAGATAAGCTAGACACACAAAAAGGCAAACGGGTGATTGCACAACTATATGCTTGTACCTAAATTGGTCCTCCACCTAACAAGCGCCAAACATGAATGTAAATCAAAGGGACTTTAAGGTTGTAACGTGGCTAGGCGTACGGGTAGGAAATGGAAATATATATATGGTGTAGCAAAAAACTTAACCCGGTCTTTTTATTACACAATGAAACAAACAAATAAGATATAAACTTCTATATACAAGACAACTCACATATCACCTTTTTTTTTCATTTTTCCATTGCTTTTTCACTTTTTTTTTTCTTTCTTCTTTTTTCTTTTTTTTTTAGCATAGCAAACATTCAACATAACATATCTAAACGTAACTAAAACAACTACTAACACTATAAGACCAGGTCAAGTCGGGTAAATTTTTTTTTGGAACTAGGTAAGGGTTAACAAATAATCGGCTTTAGGCACAAAATGGGTAACTAAATATCCAAACCCCCGCCCCTCTCACTACCAAGCTCATATATATAATTTATGAGGTCCAACCCCCCAAATCTCACACTCGCACACACTATGACGAGGCTACCTAAATGCCCTTATCCTTTCTACATTCATGTTCAACTAAGGCCTCGAACCGTATTCAAGCACAAGTTCTAATGAACCCCCACCCGTTGCCACTCTCATCAAAGACAAGCATTATTTATATACAATTGTGGCTTCAACTCTCACCAAGACAAAGGGTTGTTAAGGGTTGCCGGTGGATCTTTTGGTGGTAGTCCAACGTGTTCAAATTCTAACAATGTTTCAGTTGATTTAAATTTTTTAAAAACCATCAAAATTTCCCCCCATCCCCCACACTTGGGATACATTGACCCCAATGTATGGTTTTGGGAGGAATTGATCGCTAAAACCATTCTACATCAACAAAAGCTTAAAACCTCAAACCCCAAATTTCTTTTTGGTCTTTTCATTTTATATATATTTTTTTATAAAAACATAAACACCACCATCTCGCACAATCCCAACACATAACATCAACAACTAAACACCACCCATCCGCCCAACCATGAACATAACAAACAAATAATCACAAATATATACAAGAAAGAAGGAACACAACCTGGCTAGTAATAACGCGGCTGAGGAGGCCCAAAGATGGAGGACATCATCTCCGACCATTCTCCAAATGCAAACGAGCCACTACCACTTCCACTTCCTCCTTGTTGTGAGGCTCCATGTTGTTGCTGTTGACGAGGGTCCACCCATTGCGAATGACGAAGCGGCGGTGTCGGATACGAAACACTACCATCATAAGGTGGTAGAGACGCATAATCCACCGGAGGTGGATCCACAACCACCGGCCGCCCCGCATGCCAATCTGCATGCATCCGCCGGGCTTGATCATCATTGTACCTGTTGTTCAACTCCAGGTCAAAGGAGTAGGCATGTGTGCGGTTCCACGACTCCTGCCGGTCAAAGTTATGCTTCAATGCCCGCTCCATACTAGCCCCCATCCATGTTTGATGATCAAAGAACGTGCGCTCGGACCCCGACCATGTGTCAAATACCGATGTCGGTGGACGTTGGTTTTCAATGATTTCTTGCATGGTTCCATCATATGCCTAATTCGGCTCATACGAGCGTTCCGTATAATCAAAGAAACCACCACCATGTCCCCGACTTGGACCCCCTTGGTCCACATTCATGTGCTCACCATGCGGTTCATCCGCGTAATCTTCATCCCCACTCAGGGGCTCATCCTCACTCTCGGGCTCATCCGCTTCGCCCGGTAATAGTGCCCTTGCATCAACCTTTAAAGCTCTCCACCTTTGACCTTCCGACTTCAACTTATGATAGCGTTCCGACTCATCATAAGTCCATCCAACACCCATTCTCCTTATGTCAAATGGCTTGTGCCTTTTTGGTGCCCCCTTGTCTTCCGGTGTGATAGCCTTGAACTGTTTCAATAACCCCCGTGATCATCCGACAATACGGAATGATACTTCTTCCCACTTTATTTCGGCATATCCACACATGATTCATTATCAAGTACCGTAGCGGGAAACGGGGTGACCCATGAAGCAACGAGTAAATAACAGGCACCTCTTGAAACCTCACTTCTTGCTTATCACCTCTCCTTGGAATCACATTTAAGATACAAATAGCAAGCAGCAGTTTTGCCTCAATCTTCAAATTCCTTCTATACAACATGCCACTAAAAGTACCCGGTAAGAACAAGGCTGCCAACATGTCATTCCACCTTGGGTGGGCCTCTGGTTTGATGAGCAAATCGTCAAGACTTGGTATTGTATAATCACGTGCGGGCAAGCTATCATATCTTGCCAACTTCCTCAATGTGTCGAATGACATCTCCACATCTATCCCATTTGCACTGCCCGTTAACTTCATTTGAGACGGCTTGTCGATCTTGTTGCATGTCAAAGTAACCATCCACTCCTGAATTTCAGCCATGAACAAGTTCTTGTTGTCTTTGTCATAGCAATTAAGCGCCGCCTCCCAACCCAAGGCACGAAACTGAGCAAACACATTGAACGGCCCGAACTCTACTTCTCTAACCTCTCTTTCACAAATAAATGCAGCAACTTTGTCTTTTAATTTGTTCATTCGATCATTGAATAATGTAGGCTGCCATTCTTCCGGTTGATCGTCTAAAGGACCCGCTTCCCACTTTGGCTTGTCAGCCGGGTCCAACTTCATCACTTCCTCTTCAGTTGTTTGCCATTTGAAGAACTGGCTCCCGCTTTTTCTTTAGTTCTCACCATCCTGCACACATCACAAACACAAACAAAATAACCAAACACAAAAATCAGTCCCCTTTCTTTTTTTTTTTTCAAAAATCCCCACACTTGCTTGTTACTATGGTTGTAGATGGTGAAAAGCACAAAGTTTCATATATTATTTTCACAAAATTTGGGCATGGTGCCTCTACAATGTAGAGGTTCCCAAAAGTTCACAAATTTAACATCAATCCTACATCTACAACCATAACACTCTCTCAATGAACAATTTTTATGAAATAAACTAAGAACAAGCAAGTGTGTGAAACAAATAACACTAATAACCTTCATCTTCACAATGCATCATCAAAATAAAGTAAAAACATTACATACCTTGGATTGAAGATGCACAAACACAAGAAAATCAAAAGCTCCAAAAACCCCCAAAAATTCGACACCTAGGGTTTTACAATCGGCCAAGAAAACACGTTTTTCTTGCAAATCTCTCCTCAAAATCAGAAAGTTCGTGAAATTTCAGGCAAAATAGACCCAAAAATCACTTGATTTGGTTAAGATTTGAGAAAGTTATGAGGATTTTAAGGTTTGAAGGTTGTGGGGTTTCTTAGGGATTTTGTGGGGTTGAAGAAAGTGATGGATGATGTTGTATGGAGGAGAAGAGATGCAGAAATCGTGTGGTTGGGGCTTGAGTCACTTGATGTTATTATTATTTTTTTTTATAAAACACCGTAACTGCCGTGACCCTTTGTTTCACCCGGGCTACCGTAAATTACGGTAGCCACCGTAATTTACGGTGGCACCTGGCAACAAAACGCCAGCGTAAGGCAGTAGCATTCTGCCGTAAATCCCCAAACTTTCCCAGGCCTACCATAAATTCTGGTATATACCGTAAATTACGGTAGGTTCTGGGAGTTTTCACTTTGCCAAAAATTCATTTTAAGTGTGTTTTTTTTCAGTTTTCTAATTTTTTAATTTTTTTATGTTTTTAATATTTTTCAAAAACTTGGAAAATTACCCTACCCCCTCGAAAATCCCGTGTTGTCCTCAACACTATGCTAGAACTATTCGTAACCCGAACGTCCCCACACTTGTTTCAAACACGAGCTTCAAGCGAATACGGTAATTGTGCAAACTAAACAAAACAAAACGACAAACAAAATAACTAACTATGTACACTACCAAACCTGGGCCTCTCATGGTTGTTCTTCATCTACCGAGCGTAGGATGTAGCCCACTTTGTCAAGCTCCAAGTTATTGATGTCGTTTCCTTCCAAGTATGGCTTCAACCGATGTCCATTCACCGTTTGTTGCTTGTTGGTTTGCTCATCTTGAATATCCACATCACCAAATCTACCGACTCGCCGAATGACATATGGGCCCATCCATTTGCTTTTTAATTTGCCCCCAAACATCTTTAATCGCGAATTGTACAACCACACCTTTTGACCCACTTCGAAGGTCTTCTTTCTAAGCTTTGCATCATGGACCTTTTTAAGCTTATCCTTGTATGCCGATGCACACTCGTAAGCTTCGTCTCGGATTTCTTCTATCTCACTTAGTTGCAACTTTCGCATCTTCCCCACTTCATCATAATCTGCATTTACTGTCTTGATTGCCCAATGCGCCTGATGAGCTAACTCCATTGGTAAGTGACAACCCTTTCCATACACCATCCGGTAAGGTGTTGTACCAATTGGAGTTTTGTAGGCCGCCAGGTATGCCCACAATGCATCGTCGAGTTTGCTTGACCAATCCTTCCTATCCGTTCGAACCATCTTCATGAGAATTTCTTTAATTTGACGGTTGGACACTTCGACTTGTCCACTAGTTTGCGGGTGGTACGGTGTAGCAATCCGGTGGTTCACGTTTGTAAGGACCTGCAAAAATGTCCATAAACGAACCGTAAGCGAAAACCCGGACCCCTGTAACCCTAATGTTCATGAAAAACCAAGAAATTAAGAAATTTGGTTTTCATGCGGGCCGCGTAAGCCATAAGGTAAGGCTATGCGGGCCGCGACAAGCTTAAATTCTCCGGATAAGCGTTCAAGCCACGTGTCGCACACGTGGCGGACCTACCTGTGACACACTAGCCCTACACGTAGACTAGGGGGCCCTCGCGGGCCGCGTAAGATCTTGTTAAGGTTTACGCGGGCCGCGTAAAACCTGAAAATCAACTATAAATTGCCTGTGCATGGGACTTGCTTCTGTATTCGAAAATTTAGTTTCAAAACGTCCAAATTCTGCTTAAACGAATATTAAGGTGTCAAGACGCTGCTACGAGTACAGGGTATTAACTCGATCACTGCTACGATACAATGTCCGATCGATTGAAACCGATTTGATGGATGTTTAAGTGCTGCCCGAATCCGGGCTATACTTTGTCATTCGTCGTGAGGGTTTTGATTTCTTGAGTTTATCATAAATGTTGTATTAAGTTACTGACCTAGTTTCGTGTGCATTGTTATTTAACTAGGTTACAAGGCTAAATCAGTAGGCAAGGTTCTGTCCAGTTAAACTTGCAATGTGAGTCATTCTCTTTTATCAACAATGTTTTACTATACCTAAATTATTTTCAAAAAGTTAAAATTACAGGGATTAAGTCTTGGTTATCTTGAATCACTGGCAAGTGGGGTATTGTGCACATTACTAATTTCTCACGGTTAGGTTCACCAACCTAACAGTGATAATCATCACTACTTGGGTGAAAGGACCCAATAGTGGTATGACCATCGTCACCAGGGTGTGACACGGCGCCAGATAAAAATAAGATAGTAGCCATTGTAATCGCTCTTATGTTGTAATCTATAACTCAGGTGTCATTTTACTTAACCTGAATGACTCGCCAGTATTTCCCCGCTGATAAAATCTTTTTTTTAAAACATGTTTCAGGTGACTTACTGTGAATCAAGGAAAAAGTGTCGTGTAGCACTAAAAGCTTGAAGAGGTGGCTCAGTAAAATAAATAAACATGTTTTGTAAAATAGGGAATTTCCTCGTAAAATTCCTTTATTGTAAATAATGGGGTTTGTCCCAATTTGTGAAATAAAATAATTGGGCATTTTCAATTGAAAAGATCATGTCAACATTTCCGCTGCTAAATTAAATTAAATAATAAATACCACGAGTTTCTGTCCCGCGACTTCTGGATCGGGTAACCCCGGGCCGGGGGTCGTGAAAGAAAAATGTGGTATCAGAGCCACTGATTTAAGCCAATTAAGTATTTAGAAATACTTAATTTTTCTGATTTCCATTCTGGGATTTTGTGAAAATTTAATTTACAATAAACAAAATTTTAACTTAAATTTGTGTGTGTGTTTCTTCATATGTGCTAACAGCATGAATGAACTGTCGGAAGCACTCCGAAACTTTACTATCCATAGCACTTATATGGATACCACCGGCACCGGCACTTTAACTGGCTACCAGGCTGATACTGAAGAACCAATAGTATTTCAAGCCCAGCCGCAGGAAAAACCAAAGCCGAAAAAGAGGAGAATGATCTTGGACTGGAAACGTGGGCGTAGGAAGAAACCAGCGGCACAGAAGGTTAAAAAGACTGAGGATCCGAAGGATAAATGCAAAGGAAAGGAGATCGGGGAAAGTTCAGGGCAAGCTCAAGAAATGCCACCATGGGAAGAGCTGGATCATAAACTGGAGAACTGTGATCTCATCGGACCTGCCGATGAAAACCTCTTCAATTACCCTGTTGAATCCCAACTTCCAGTTAACTTGGAACCGGCTATCCCAGATCCTATTGTCAACCCCCAACCTCTACAAGCAGAGCTGGAAGAATGGTGGAAAACTGACTGGAAATTTCAGAATCTCTTAAATAACCCTAACACCTATTTCCCCCAGTTTGACCCAGAGCCTGCACCAAACCCACCTATGAGCACAGAGAACTTGGCTGAACTCCGTGTAACATATGTGCTTGTAATCATTGTGAACAGTTCAATTATCAATAAAACAATGTTATTTGATCCCAGTGTTTGTTTGGTTATGTTTTACATTTTTCATGTTTTGACTTTTGTTCAATTTCAAACTTTACATCGCTTTCTGGAGAGTTATACGCAAACTGGTGCGTAAACGTAATCAATTTAATGCAAAAAATACTCCGGAACATCAACATATACTTAAAATACCTTAAATAACCTTTACATAACTTAGAAATAAGTTTTGAAGGCTTTGGTATGGCAAAAACAAGTTAATCCGCCTACAGGGACTAAATTTGACAAACTACAAAAGTATGCCAATTTGAACTGTAACAGACATTCCGGAACATGACCATAAGTTAAACATACCATAAATATCCTTTACATAGCTTAGAAATAGGCTTTGAGGGGTTCGGTGTGCTAAAATAAACTTTTGGGTCATTCAGGGACTAAAAGCGTCAAAAAGTGCATAAGTTTGCATTTGCACGCATAACTTATGTTCTGAATACATCCGGACATCCAAAAATTTATGTAAGCACTAAAATATTTTATTTTAGTGTTTGGCATGAGAAAAATCCATTCGTCACGCAATTTGGATCGTTTTTCGCGCTTATGCGCATTCCGTCGTAATTAACCGAACAACGCAATCGTACGGCCAAACGAACTGACATCCGGCATATTTTTGGGCATGTTTCATGTCCATAATTTTTAGGCATCATTTTAGGGCCTTAACGTTGGCTTAACGGGCCTTAAACGTGTCGGAAATGGCTTTAATGCATAACAGGGACAAAAACTGTCATTTCAGCAAAGTTGTTGGCTTACGGACCGTAAGCCCTCAACCTTACGGTCCGTAAGGGACTCCCAGCTCATCAGAAACTTCTAAAATAGCTGTTAAGGACTCCCAAACCCAATGCCACATGTTAATCCCTGATGTTGGGGGGCCAATTGAAGTATCCTTAATGTTCCAACACATGTACGGATGAGATGTAATCATGGTTTTCGAGAAACGATCCTAACGGTCTTGCATATCCTATAAATACCCAACCCATTCACTTGCAAAACCCACTTGAATTCTAAGTTTTTCTCTAAGTGGTTGTGCTTATACACTTCCTACCTGAGATTACTTGGAAGATAAAACTTGCGGGGACCCTTTGTAAGTGTTCTTTCGTTCTTTTCATTCGTTTTAGCGTTAAAGTCAAACTTTGTTTGACTTTCTGCATTGACCAGTTTATGGTCAATGCGAAGTTCGTTTGAACTTCATAACGTGAGCGTAATCACAATGGTTATAGTCCCTAGTGACTATACCTACTGATTACCACGTTATCTAGGCTCAGTGACGAGTCGTAGTTTCGGCCAAAATGCGTGTTATTGCGTATTTTGTAACCAAACTACTTATAGGTATCAAAACCGTTTGTTTTAACATGCTTAGCTCGTCATTTTTAGTTTTGTGCAACAATCTTTCTCTACTTGTTTATCGCATATTACTATTTATGCGATTATATTTAAAAGCGTGCACCTGGTAACGCTTGCCCCGTCGGGTGTTCCCTGCCTTTAACCATGTTCGCGGTCGTTACGCGATTTATGTGACACCTGTGTCACTTCAACCATCAAACAAATGCCAAACCAATGAAATATTGTATTTCATACTTGGGATTTGTAAAAATATGTGTATCATTTGCACATATCAACTCTTGTTTGATTTCAAGCTCTAAATCGCTTTCTGGAAGGTTATACGCGCACTGATGTGTAGATATAACCAGTTTAATGCGAAAAATACTCCGGAACATCAACATATACTTAACATACCTTAAATAACCTTTACATAACTTAGAAATAAGTTTTGAAGGCTTTGGTATGGCAAAAACAAGTTAATTCGCTTAGAGGGACTAAATTTGACAAACTACGAAAGTATGCCAATTTGAACTATAACATACATTCCAGAACATGACCATAAGTTAAACACACCTTAAATATCCTTTACATAGCTTAGAAATAGGCTTTGAGGGGTTCGGTGTGCTAAAATAAACTTTTGGGTCATTCAGGGACTAAAAGTGTCAAAAAGTGCACAAGTTTGCATTTTCGCGCATAACTTACGTTCTGAATACGTCCGGACATCCAAAAATTTATGTAAGCACTAAAATATTTTATTTTAGTGTTTGGCATAAGAAAAATCCATTCGTCACGCCATTTGGATCGTTTTTCGCGCTTATGCGCATTCCGTCGTAATTAACCGAACAACGCAATCGTACGGCTAAACGAACCGACACCCGAGATATTTTTGAACACATTTTAAGTTCCCTATACTTTAACTTCATTTTAGAGCTTTGAAATGGAGTTAACGGGGCTTAAACTTGTCAAAAAAATGCATCGAAAACCAAGTTTTGAGGTTGTAGGGACTGAAACTGTAAATCTGCCAAACTAGGTCCTTAAGTAGGGGCCAGATGCAGCAAAACGTTTTTTTTTTTCAGCTTTTAACAGCCCTTAACACTCTCCAAAGGCCAAGTGCCAAGTGTCAAACTCTTATGGTGGATGGCAAATGAGTTACCACAACTTTCCAACAAGTGTACGGCTTAGATCGTGCCCCCTTTTCCAAGAAATGATCCTAACGGTGAACCAAAAACTATAAATACCCACCTCCACCCTTCAATTTTCCTCACAAGAATCTGATCTTATGTGCTCTAAGTTGAAACCTTTGTTTCATACCTGAGCTATTTTGATCTAGATTAGCATTCGGGGACCCTTCGTGCCGTTTGATTTCCGTGATCTCTTGCATTGATTGGTGGTTATCTTAGGACTTCTGAGCAATCTCAAGTTAGTACATAGACCCCTCTTTTACCGTTTTCAAATGTTTTGGGGTGGAACACATGTGCCTACTTGTTACTTCCATGCTTTCCATGTTTTCACATCATATACCTGCTATGTTCGTTAGTACATTATAGTACATGATTTCATTACATTACATGCTATGTATACCCATTGTGCGCGTACTTAGTACATCGTTCTACATTACATTTCATGCTATGTATGCCCATTGTGTGCGTACTTAGTACATCGTCCTACATTACATTTCATGCTATGTATGTCCATTGTGTGCATACTTAGTACATTGTTTTACATTACACTCATGCTATGTATGTTCTTTGTTGCATACTTAGTACATTGTTATACATTACACTTTATGCTATGTATGTCCTTTGTTGCATACTTAGTACATTTGTTATTCATCACATGCTTACATTTTGGATACACATTATATGATTTACATTAGACATGAACATTTTACTTGGGTAGTTTGGTTTGAATAAGTGATTAAGTAACGAGGCGTGTGTAATATGATACAAGCATGGTGGATACGCCGCTGGTACTTCCTATATATAAGTGTTTGTATAGTATTACATATCGTAGCGTTATTTGAATCATTTCAGTTTGAGACATATAACATTTTATATAAATAACATACTTTTCACAAGACATTGTTTTACAAATAACTTATCTTATACAAACTCATTTTACATGGTTATTCATTTAACCATACATTATCCTCTTATTTATACATATCCTCTGATCTTATTGTTTTTTAAATGATTTACAAGACAAAGCAAATTACAAGGTTCATGACTAAACATTTTCTCAAACATAAGTCATGAATTCTGTTTTCACAAAATCTATGTATCTCATAGGCATTTTTATGCTGACGTACCTATTTTCACATGTGTTTTCAGGAGATGATGAATAGGACTTATCAAGACATACTTAGGCGGACCTGTGCCTTAGTGACTTAAAACGAGACAAGAACTAGTTAATTTATGTTATGTACTCTTTGTTTCTTGTTTAAAACAATGTAAACTCTCATGTTTGATTAATAAAACGAAACTTTAATTGCCATGGATTTGAACGATTAATTCTGTTACAACACTCCCCGACGTTTCCGCCACGTTTGGTTGTCCTACGTGGTCGGGGTGTGACAGAAAAGATGGTATCAGAGCCAATGGTTATAGGGAATTAGGTTATTAGTAATGCTTTGACCTAGTCTATAACCTTCTTAGGACCCTAACGCGAGTTTACTTGCGTTTAGTCATAAAACGACACCTTCACCTATCCTTAGGTGATAACCACAATAAGAACATAAATTTCAAAACCGCTTTGAAAACTAATCACCTGTTCTAGGATGATTGATTACTAGGTTTTGAACCCTCTATTATAAGGTTTTGAACCCTCTGTTATATGGTTTTGAACCCCTTTGAGTTTTCAAAATCTCGTCAAGGTTTTGGGTTTTAAATAATGTGAACACGTGCAAACTGGAAGGGTGAATGCCTGTATTCTGGGTTTTCTGTCTAGGCAAGCACTTCGTATATATCTCATCAGACGCGAGACCAGTTGTGCTTACCTAGGAATTCTTGGGATGAGTGTTCACTTATAGGCGAGCATGTCTTCCCAATACATTATTTTTGACCTATTTACTTTGATTAATCACCGGGGTCGTTTGTTGCTTTGTAGTAACAAACAAATGACCACTATCCTTGCTTTCATCAGATTTGTTTCATCTCATTCTTTTCGTCTAATACTCTCACTCGTTTCCTTTCATGTTTCCTCTTTTAGAATGCCTCCTCGACGCGAGAACCAGATAGCGACTGCCGAACTGGCAGAAATCATTGCGCAGCAAATGGCTGCTCAATTCCCAAACCTCTTTGCTCAATGGAACCAAGCCAACAACAACAACAATGGTCCATGCAATTTCAAGAGTTTTAACTCGGCTAAACCACTCAAGTTTAGTGGTTCTGAGGGAGCGACTGGGCTTCTTCAATGGTTCGAGAGCATTGAGAATACTTTCCGCCATGTGCAGTGTCCTGACAATCGCAAGGTCGAGTTTTCTTCGAGTGTGTTCCAGAAGAGGGCCCTTACGTGGTGGAACGGGGTTATGAGAGACCGTGGTGCTGAGGTGGCCTTAGCCCAGACTTGGGCCGAACTTAGGACTCTCATGATGAAGGAGTTTTGTCCTCGTCACGAGATCAGGGCCTTGGAAAGGGAATTCGACAATTTGAAGCAAGAAAGCGGTGAGCATCGAGCCTACACGGACCGTTATGAGGAGTTAAGTCTGTTATGCCCAAACATGGTCACGCCTTTGGATAAGGCCATCGAAAAGTACATTGATGGCCTCCCCGACTCAATACAAGACATTGTGACTGGTAGCAACCCTACTACAGTTAGACAGGCCATTGAGCTATCTGCAACCTTGACTGAATCAAAGATCAGGAAAGGTAAACTTTTCCGAAAAGGTGACAAGAAACCAGTCGAGGAATCGAAACAAATCGAGGAATCAAAGACCATGGATGAACAGACTGGATCCCCTAAGAAGTCAAAGAAGCGAAAGGCTTCTCAGAACTTCGCCATGGTTACTCACAATGATCAAGCCGTCCCCAACCAACCGGCTCAACCCCCTGCTAGGAAGCCATACAATGGAACTTCACCCTTGTGCAACCAATGTAACCTTCATCATCATGCTAATGTGAAGTGCCGCGAATGCCAAATTTGTGGACTTAAAGGTCATACAGCAAAGGTTTGCCGAGCTGCGGTTGCACCAAATCAAGTTGGCAACAATCCTGCTCAAGCTCGCTTTCCACCAGGTTCTTGCTACAATTGTGGCGAGATGGGTCATTTCCGAAGAAATTGCCCAAAGCTTGCTAATGCTAATCCAGCACAGGGATGAGCATCTGACCGACTAGAAGACAACACCCTTTAGAAATAATCATGTCTTGTGTATTATTTTCTTTTGTTGTCAAGGTCCATGAAACAGTTGTTATCATTGTTTATAAATAAATCTTTTATTTACATTTCAATGTATTTATGTGGTTGTATGTATAAACAACATATCTCTTACAATACCGACAATCAAGGAATCGTATTCCTTGTAAAGCAAACTACCCCCAAAATTTTTCCATCTTATGATCTCTTGCGTTTTCCACGAAATTCCTAAGTACCCGTTTCTTCTAAGGAAAACGAAGTACAAGGCGCAAGTTACAACACTGGACGAATACCCAAAGTACCACTATAAATCCTTAATAGGTTACCTAAGGGTATTTCCGTAAATCCTAAAATTGTTATGTTCCTTAATTCGAATATTACGTTTCTTTGAGAACAAAATCGAATTTTTGGGAGATCTTCCTATCTTTTCAGATAGATCCCGGAGGACTTTGAAATCCATCGACTGTTTTCCATATCCATTCTCGATCGATAACAAATTAATAACCAAATTAAACAACTATGTGATTATGTGCTTATGTGTTCCTTTTTATGTTTTTGGTGTAATCCAAGTTTTTGTTATCCAAATCCTCGTAGAACCTTTCGTATCTTCATATGAGGGATTCGTAGTAGGATACCCAAAAGGTACTATCTAAAATCCTTAATGGACTTCTACGTTGTAGTTAAGTCCCTTGGATTATAAAGTACTACTCCATAATTAGACCCCTTGAGTGGTCTAGTTAAACAGATTGATCCAAAAAAAATCTGGTTAGGAACATCATGTGATGAAATAGCTGAAAGGACTCCTTGGTGGCCTAATTAATAAGATCATCTATCGATCTAATTAAAAGGACCCTATGGTAGTCTAGTCACCCTCATCACAGATTTGATTTTCCTCCCCTAAACATTACAAGACAAACTGTGCGGACTGTGCAAGGAAATACGTAATCATGGATGCATACATAATTATGGAATTCAGTGCACAGAAACCACAGCGAGTTTTGTCATGTGTCTAGAGTTGATTCCGTTCATTTTTGTTTCTGAAGAAATTGTGAAAAATGACTCATTCCGTTCATTTTCGTTTCTGAAGAAATCATGGAAAATGACTCATTCCGTTCATTTTCGTTTCTGAAGAAATTGTGAAAAATGACTCATTCCGTTCATTTTTGTTTCTGAAGAAATTGTGAAAAATGACTCATTCCGTTCATTTTTGTTTCTAGAGAGGTTGTGGAAAATGACTCATTCCGTTCATTTTCGTTCCTGAAGAAATCATGGAAAATGACTCATTCCGTTCATTTTCATTCCTGAAGAAATCATGGAAAATGACTCATTCCGTTCATTTTCATTCCGGAAGAAATCATGGAAAATGACTCATTCCGTTCATTTTCGTTCCTGAAGAAATCATGGAAAATGACTCATTCCGTTCATTTTCGTTTCTGGAGGAATTGTGGAAAATGACGCGTTTCGTTCATTTTCGTTTCTGAAGGATACCCATTAAGGAAAATAACTCATCCCGTGTATTTTTCGTTTCTTAAAATTTTCCATCGAAGGAAAATGAATATTCCTGGTTCTCCATTCATTTCCATTTCTGAAAATGTTCGTTAAAGAGGAATATCAGGATATGCCTTATCCTTGATGGTTATTTAACACAAAGTCACAGACATGCTCCTACAAATAAATTTCGGGACGAAATTTCCTAAAGTAGGGGAGACTGTGACACCTGTGTCACTTCAACCATCAAACAAATGCCAGACCAATGAAATATTGTATTTCATACTTGGGATTTGTAAAAATATGTGTATCATTTGCACATATAAACTCTTGTTTGATTTCAAGCTCTAAATCGCTTTCTAGAAGGTTATACGCGCACTGATGTGTAGATATAACCAGTTTAATGCGACAAATACTCCGGAACATCAACATATACTTAACATACCTTAAATAACCTTTACATAACTTAGAAATAAGTTTTGAAGGCTTTGGTATGGCAAAAACAAGTTAATTCGCTTAGAGGGACTAAATTTGACAAACTGCGAAAGTATGCCAATTTGAACTATAACAGACATTCCAGAACATGACCATAAGTTAAACACACCTTAAATATCCTTTACATAGCTTAGAAATAGGCTTTGAGGCGTTCGGTGTGCTAAAATAAACTTTTGGGTCATTCAGGGACTAAAAGTGTCAAAAAGTGCACAAGTTTGCATTTTCGCGCATAACTTACGTTCTGAATACGTCCGGACATCCAAAAATTTATGTAAGCACTAAAATATTTTATTTTAGTGTTTGGCATAAGAAAAATCCATTCGTCACGCCATTTGGATCGTTCTTCGCGCTTATGCGCATTCCGTCGTAATTAACCGAACAACGCAATCGTACGGCTAAACGAACCGACACCCGAGATATTTTTGAACACATTTTAAGTTCCCTATACTTTAACTTCATTTTAGAGCTTTGAAATGGAGTTAACGGGGCTTAAACGTGTCAAAAAAATGCATCGAAAACCAAGTTTTGAGGTTGCAGGGACTGAAACTGTAAATCTGCCAAACTAGGTCCTTAAGTAGGGGCCAGATGCAGCAAAACGTTTTTTTTTAGCTTTTAACAGCCCTTAACACTCTCCAAAGGCCAAGTGCCAAGTGTCAAACTCTTATGGTGGATGGCAAATGAGTTACCACAACTTTCCAACAAGTGTACGACTTAGATCGTGCCCCCTTTTCCAAGAAATGATCCTAACTGTAACATCCGTGCTTGTAATCTTTGTGAACAGTTCTTTTATCAATAAAACAATGTTATTTGATCCCAATGTTTGTTTGGTTGTGTTTTACATTTTTCATGTTTTGACTTTTGTTCAATTTCAAACTCTATATCACTTTCTGGAGAGTTATACGCAAACTGGTGCGTAAACGTACTCAGTTTAACGCGACAAATACTCCGAAACATCAACATATACTTAACATACCTTAAATAACCTTTACATAACTTAGAAATAAGTTTTGAAGGCTTTGGTATGGCAAAAACAAGTTAATTCGCTTACAAGGACTAAACTTGACAAACTGTGAAAGTATGTCAATTTGAACTGTAACGAACATTCCGGAACATGACCATAAGTTAAACACACCTTAAATATCCTTTACATAGCTTAGAAATAGGCTTTGAGGGGTTCGGTCTGCTAAAATAAATTTTTGGGTCATTCAGGGACTAAAAGTGTCAAAAAGTGCACAAGTTTGCATTTTCGCGCATAACTTACATTCTGAATACATCCGGACATCCAAAAATTTATGTAAGCACTAAAATATTTTATTTTAGTGTTCGGCATAAGAAAAATCCATTCGTCGCGTCATTTGGATCGTTTTTCGCGCTTGTGCGCATTTAGTCGTAATTAAGCGAACATCGCATTCGTACGGCCAAACGAACCAACCTCCGACATATTTTTGAGCATGTACCATGTCCACAATGTTTAGGCATCATTTTAGGGCCTTAAAGTTGGCTTTTCGGGCCTTAGAAGTGTCGGAAATGGCCTTAAACACGTGCAGGGACCTAAACTGTCATTTTTGAAAGTTATTTCTGATCTGTGACCCCCAAGCGGCCCGCCTGAGTTTATGTTCATCCTGAAGCGGGCCGCGTGGCCCCTTCTGACCAGATTAAATGAATCAAACAGCAGATTGCAGCTGTTTAATCCTCCACCACACACTCACACTTGTCTAGTCAGCTGATAAGGATCAATTTCTAGTTACCATAAGGTCCCGACACTTGTACGGATGCGATTAAGGCACGATATTCGACAAACGATCTTAACGGTTACCCGAAAACTATAAATACCCCATCACCCCATTGCAAAACTTACAAGAATTTTGATTTGAGAAACTCTAAGTTGAAACTATTGTTTCATACCTGAGATTTTTGAATCGAAATTAGCATTCGGGGACCCTTCGTAAGTATTCTTTCGTTCTTTTATTGCTTTTCGAGTCTTTTAGAGTCTGAAAGTCAAACTTTGTTTGACTTTCTGCATTGACCAGTTATGGTCAATGCGAAGTTCGTTTGAACTTCGCAACGTGATTGTAATCACGATGGTTATAGTCCCTTGTGACTATGCCTACTGATTACCACGTTGTCTAGGGTCGTAAGGTAAGCGATCTAAACAAACGCTTATACTTTCGAACCCGACCCAGTTTGGTCGATCATTAGGATCCGACCAAATACATTAGGTGACCATAGTATATAGGGAATAACCTTCCGAGGTTATACCTTATGGTCACATCGTTTGAGTAGTTGTATGATAGGTAGTTTATATGCCTTAGGTAAATTACCAGAATACCCTTTTCATGTATAATTGGTAATTAAGCATATGTAACCTAAACTTTTGTCACATAACTGATTATGTAACATGTTTAGGCATATAATACTTGTCATAGGACTAATTAGGCGGTCCGAACGCGTTTCACGCGAACGACGCGTTAAAGTAGCATAAGCTTCCTAAACGGGTCGTAATGGGTCGTAAACACTTAGGTTAAGTTTCATTTTAGTATGTAGGGTTTGTTAAACCATATTACACGAGTTTCCATACTCGTTTGGTTTACGAAACCTCATTCTATCCGATCTTCCGATTTAGGTCCGGTTTATTAACATAGTTACCTATATTAGGTGCCGTTTGATTCCAGGATCTCTAGCATTGCTTGGTGGTTATCTTAGGACTACTGAACAATCTCAAGTGAGTACATAGACCCCTCTTTTACTGTTTTCCAAACATTTTGGGGTGGAACACATGTGCCTACTTGTTACTTTCATGCTTTCCATGTTTTCACATCATATACCTGCTATGTCCGTTAGTACATTATAGTACACGATTTCATTACATTTCATGCTAGGTGTGCCCATTGTGTGCATTACTTAGTACATCGTTTTACATTACATTTCATGTTAGGTGTGCCCATTGTGTGCATTACTTAGTACATCGTTTTACATTACATTTCACGGTACGTATGTTCATTTGATTACATACTTAGTGCATCGTTTTCACATGCTTACATTTTTGGTATGACATTTGGTTTGTTTACAATGGAACAATACATTCATTAACACCGATCATGCCGTTCGTTAGTAGGTAGTGGTACCATAGGAATTGACAACTCCCGTTCCGGACATCCTGGGTATGGGGATGAAAGGAATGACCGAATTCGATATACATAATTTAGATAAACCTTTAATTTGTTTAAGGGTTTATCGCCACAGTCTCAAGGCTTGGATGTATGCATTTTCACAATACCACATAGATGTTTGTATCAGTATAGCATGCATTTGTTACACAAAACATAACTTTGATTTAAACTATGTTTTACTTCAATACCTTGTTTTTGTGCATTATACATATGGTTTAGTTGATATATTTCACTTACCATACATGACATTTTGGTTACATATTACATGATCTACATTGAACATAAACATTTTGACATTTATATATACATTTGGGGGTTTACATTGGACATAGACATTTTGATATGGTTTACACAATAACACTTGACAACCGGTTTGTACATGAACAATTTACAATGGTGGTTGGTTTGGGTAAGTAATTTGAGTAACGAGGCGTGTGTAATATGATACAATCATGGTGGATACGCCGCTGGTACTTCCTATATATAAGTGCTTGTGTGATATTACATGACGTAGCGTTACTTAAATCACTTCAATGTTTGACATATTACATGTTACATAAACAACTTATTTCTCACAAGACATTGTTTTACAAAACAGTTTATTTTATACAATTCATTTTACATGGTTATTCATTTAACCTTACATTTATTTATGCATATCAACTGATCTTATCGTTTTTCAAATGATTTACAAGACAAAGCAAATTACAAGGTTCATGACTAAACATTTTCTTAAACACAAGTCATGAATCCTATTTTCACGAAACCTATGTATCTCACAGGCATTTTTATGCTGACGTACCTATTTTCACATGTGTTTTCAGGAGCTTTTCCGTAGGATGTTGATCATGACACTAGGGCGGACCTGTGCCTTAGAGACTAAAAATGGAGATAGACTTGTTTAATTATGTTATAAACTCTTTTGATTCCCGTTTAAAACAATGTAACTCTTATGTTTATAAATAAAATACAACTTTGTTTGCCATGGTTATGAAACAATTTATTCTGTTACAACACTTCCCGACGTTTCCGCCACGTTTTGTATGTTGTACGTGGTCGGGGTGTGACAGAAGAGTTGGTATCAGAGCCAATGGTTATAGGGAATTAGGTTATTAGTAATGCTTTGACCTAGACTATAACTTTTTTAGGACCCTAACACAAGTTATCTTGTGTTTAGATCTTAAAACATGTACATCACCTATCCTTAGGTGATCATCAAAACAAAAGCCAAATTTTCCGAAACGATTTTTTGAAAAACAATCATCTGTTTTTGGATGATTGATTACTAGGTTTTGAACCTTCTATTGTAAGGTTTTGAACTCTCTGTTATATGGTTTTGAACCCTTCTAGTTTGATTAAATTTTTGGCCTTGTGCCTTCAAATTTTCAAAATCTCGTCAACGTTTTGGGTCTTAAATAATGTGAACATGTGCAAACTGGAAGGGTGAATGCCTGTATTCTGGGTTTTCTGTCTAGGCAAGCACTTCGTATACATCTCAACCAGACGCGAGACCAGTTGTGCTTACCTGGGAATTCTTGGGATGAGTGTTCACTTATAGGCGAGCATGTCTTCGTAATACATTATTTTGATCCATTTACTTTGATTAGTCACTGTGTGTCGTTTGTTTGCTTTGTGATACGGACGAATGACCACCATCTTTGCTTTTGTTGATTTCGTTTCATCTCATTCTTTTCATCCAATCATCTCACTCGTTTCCTTTCATGTTTTCCTCTTTTAGAATGCCTCCTCGACGCGAGAACCAGATAGCAACTGTCGAACTGGCAGAAATTATTGCGCAGCAGATGGCTGCTCAATTTCCAAATCTCTTTGCTCAATGGCACCAAGCCAACAACAACAATAATGATCCATACAAATACAAGGATTTTAACTCGGCTAAACCACTCAAGTTTAGTGGTTCTGAGGGAGCGACTGGGCTTCTTCAGTGGTTTGAGAGCATTGAGAATACTTTCCGCCACGTGCAGTATCCGGACAATCGCAAAGTCGAGTTTGCTTCAAGCGTATTTCAGAAGAGGGCTTTGACATGGTGGAACGGGGTTATGAGAGATAGGGGTGCTGAGATTGCCTTGGCACAGACATGGGCTGAACTAAGAGCTCTTATGATGAGGGAATTCTGTCCTCGTCATGAGCAGCGAGCCTTGGAGAAGGAATTTGATGTTTTGAAGCAAGATAGTGGTGAGCACAGGGTTTATACTGATAGGTTTGAAGAGTTGAGTCTGCTTTGCCCGACTATGGTTACCCCACTCGACAAGGCTATCGAAAGGTACATCGATGGCCTACCTGACTCAGTACAAGACATTCTTACTGGTAGTGACCCTGCCACACTTCGTCAGGCGATAGAGTTATCAGCGACATTGACCGAGTCGCAGATTCGGAAGAATAAGTTACACAGGAAGGGTGACAAGGGCAAGAAACAGTCGGCTGACAAGGAAGATAGCAAGAAGGGTCAAAACAAGAATGGAAAGGAGTCTGGTTCATCGAAAAGGGCAAGGAAGCGTAAGGCTTCCCAAAACTATGCTGTTACTGCCCAAGCTAACCAGGCAGCTCCCAACCAACCCGCACAGCCTCCAGCGAAGAAACCCTATTCAGGGAATGCACCTTTGTGCATTAGATGCAACAGTCACCATCAGCCGCAACATCAGTGTCGTTTCTGTAATAACTGTGGGAAATCGGGTCATCTTGCCGCTACTTGCCATTTTCCTGCTAACCAGAATCAGGCTATTCATAACCAAGCTCAACAAGTTGCTCAGCCTCCTGCTCAGCAACAGGGTCAAGCTGCAAGACCACAATACCCACCGGGTGCTTGTTATAACTGTGGGGATCTGACCCACTACAGGAACCGGTGCCCAAGGCTAGCCAACCAGAATCAGAATCAGGCTCAGGCTCGAGGGCGAGCTTTTAACATGAATGCCCAAGAGGCGCAGGCAGCCGATAATGTGGTGAACGGTACGTTCTTTATTAATAATCAGCCTGCATCTGTTCTTTTCGATTCTGGTGCCGACAAGAGTTTTGTGTCATTGTGTTTTGAGCCAATGCTTCGCGTGTCTAGAACGAAACTAAGTAAATCTTTGACAGTAGAGGTTGCTAGTGGTGAACCCATTATTCTTGATTCTGTTCTTCACAACTGCCAGTTGAACCTTAACGACCATCTTTTTCCTATCAACCTCACGCCTATGCAACTTGGAAGCTTCGACGTAATTGTGGGTATGGATTGGTTATCCAAGCATCATGCAGAGGTAGTTTGTTTCGAGAAGATTGTTCGTGTGCCGCTTTCGACAGGCGAGATCCTACAGGTTCGTGGTGAGAAACCTGCCGGTGGTCTCAAACTCATGTCTTGTTTTAAAGCTCGGAAGTATCTACAAAAGAACTATGTGGCCTTCTTGGCACATGTTACAGAAGATAAAGGCAAGGGTAAGACTATTTCAGATATTCCTGTCGTTCGGGATTATTCTGAAGTCTTCCCTGAAGATTTACCTGGTATACCTCCAGCACGCCAAGTCGAGTTCCGAATTGATCTCGTACCTGGTGCAAATCCCGTTGCCAGAGCTCCATATCGTCTTGCACCGTCTGAGATGCAAGAGTTATCTAAGCAGCTTCAGGAGCTCTCTGACAAAGGTTTTATCCGTCCTAGCTTTTCACCTTGGGGTGCTCCCATTCTTTTTGTCAAGAAGAAGGATGGATCTTTTAGGATGTGTATCGATTACCGTGAGCTTAACAAGCTTACCATCAAGAATCGATATCCCCTACCTCGCATAGATGATCTCTTTGATCAGCTACAGGGCGCTTCTTATTTTTCGAAGATTGATCTACGTTCTGGGTATCATCAACTTCGGGTGCATGAAGAAGATATTCCCAAGACAGCGTTCCGTACTCGTTATGGGCATTATGAGTTCACAGTCATGCCATTCGGTGTGACTAATGCTCCTGCTGTTTTCATGGACTTAATGAATAGGGTCTGCAAGCCTTATTTGGATCAGTTCGTCATTGTTTTTATTGACGACATCTTGATATACTCTAAGACGCGAGCTGATCACGAGCAACATCTTCGTCTTACTTTGGAACTCCTAAAGAAAGAGCAACTTTTCGCCAAATTCTCCAAGTGTGAGTTCTGGCTTAAAGAAGTTCAATTCTTAGGACATATTATCAACGAACAAGGTATTCATGTAGATCCCTCCAAGATCAGTGCGATTAAGGATTGGGATACACCTACTACTCCTACTGAAGTTCGTTCATTTCTTGGTCTAGCGGGTTATTACCGCCGCTTCATTGAGAACTTCTCTAAGATTTCAGTTCCTCTAACTGCTCTAACTCAGAAGAATAAACCCTTTGATTGGGGATTCAAACAAGAGGAAGCTTTTCAACACTTGAAGCGGAAGCTTTGCGACGCGCATGTTCTAACTTTGCCTGAGGGCAATGATGATTTTGTCGTGTATTGTGATGCATCAAAATTGGGCCTTGGTTGTGTTCTGATGCAAAGGAACAAAGTCATAGCATATGCATCGAGGCAGTTGAAGATACATGAGAAAAACTACACCACTCATGATCTTGAGTTGGGTGCAGTTGTTTTCGCTCTAAAGATCTGGAGACACTATTTGTATGGTACAAAATGTGTGGTTTTCACTGACCACAAAAGTCTTCAGCATATCTTCAACCAGAAAGAACTCAACATGAGACAACGACGTTGGGTTGAGCCTTTAAACGACTATGACTGCGAGATTCGCTACCATCCTGGTAAGGCGAATGTCGTAGCCGATGCATTGAGTCGTAAGGAACGTACTAAGCTTCATTGTGTACGTGTTCAATCTGTTATTCAAGCTCGATCCGATATCCAAGCACGCATTTCTCAGGCTCAACAATCTTGTGTTTCACAAGGTTTGATGGATAAGGAATTTCCCTATCACATAACACCTGCTCTGGAACTGAAGGACAATGGATCATATTACTTCATGGACCGTTTGTGGGTCCCAAGCCAGGATGATCTTCGTACCTTGCTTATGGATGAAGCCCATAAGTCTCGTTATTCTATTCATCCGGGCTCAGATAAGATGTATAAGGATCTTCGTATTCAGTATTGGTGGCCTGGTATGAAGAAAGATATTGCCTTATACGTATCAAAATGCCTTACTTGTCTTAAGGTTAAGGCTGAACATCAGCGTCCATCTGGTTTATTGGTGCAACCAGAGATCCCAGTTTGGAAATGGGAAAACATTACTATGGATCTTGTTACCAAACTTCCACGTACCAAGAAAGGTCATGATGCCATCTGGGTAGTTGTTGATCGTCTTACTAAGTCAGCACATTTCTTGCCTATCCGTGAGGATTTTCCTGCTGACAGACTTGCAAAAATCTATGTGGATGAAATTGTAGCTCGACATGGTGTTCCTTTGAACATCATTTCTGACAGAGATGCTCGTTTCACTTCACATTTTTGGAGAACCATGCAATCTGCTATGGGGACCCAACTTAATCTGAGCACAGCTTATCATCCGCAAACGGATGGTCAATCTGAGAGAACAATCCAGACTCTGGAGGATTTGCTTAGAGCTTGTGTGATCGATTTTGGTGGTAGTTGGGATTCACATCTTAAGTTGATTGAATTCTCCTACAACAACAGTTATCACACTAGCATCAAAATGGCTCCTTTCGAGGCTCTCTATGGTCAAAAATGTCGTTCACCAGTCTGCTGGAATGAGATCGGCGAGGCCCAACTTACTGGACCTGCTCTCATTTTAGAGACAACTGATAAGGTCAAGAAAGTTCGCGATAACCTTCATACAGCTCAAAGCCGTCAAAAGAGTTACGCGGATCCAAAACGCAAACCCTTGGAATTTCAAGTCGGTGATCGAGTATTACTTAAGGTCTCACCTTGGAAAGGTGTGATCAAATTTGGAAAGAAAGGAAAACTTGCACCTAGATACGTTGGACCATTCAAGATCGTCAAAAGAATCGGAAAGGTGGCCTACAGACTTGAGTTACCTCCTGAACTTGGAAATGTTCATCCAACCTTTCACGTATCCAATCTCAAGAGGTGTTTAGCTGATGAGAACCTCCACATACCGCTTGACGAAATTCGTGTTGGCAAAACACTGAAATTTGTTGAGAAGCCAGTGGAAATAATGGAGCGTGAAGTCAAGTGGCTTAAACGCAAGCGCATTCCTTTGGTCAAAGTTCGCTGGGAAGCTAAACGTGGACCCGAGTTTACTTGGGAACGCGAAGATCAAATGAAGGCGAAATATCCGCATCTTTTCCCACGAGTTTCCTCTAAATAAATTTCGGGACGAAATTTCCACAAGTAGGGGAGACTGTAACATCCGCCAAACTAGGTCCTTAAGTAGGGGCCAGATGCAGCAAAATGTTTTTTTTTCAGCTTTTAACAGCCCTTAACACTCTCCAAAGGCCAAGTGCCAAGTGTCAAACTCTTATGGTGGATGGCAAATGAGTTACCACAACTTTCCAACAAGTGTACGGCTTAGATCGTGCCCCCTTTTCCAAGAAATGATCCTAACTGTAACATCCGTGCTTGTAATCTTTGTGAACAGTTCTGTTATCAATAAAACAATGTTATTTGATCCCAATGTTTGTTTGGTTGTGTTTTACATTTTTCATGTTTTGACTTTTGTTCAATTTCAAACTCTATATCACTTTCTAGAGAGTTATACGCAAACTGGTGCGTAAACGTACTCAGTTTAACGCGACAAATACTCCAAAACATCAACATATACTTAACATACCTTAAATAACCTTTACATAACTTAGAAATAAGTTTTGAAGGCTTTGGTATGGCAAAAACAAGTTAATTCGCTTACAAGGACTAAACTTGACAAACTGCGAAAGTATGTCAATTTGAACTGTAACGAACATTCCGGAACATGACCATAAGTTAAACACACCTTAAATATCCTTTACATAGCTTAGAAATAGGCTTTGAGGGGTTCGGTGTGCTAAAATAAACTTTTGGGTCATTCAGGGACTAAAAGTGTCAAAAAGTGCACAAGTTTGCATTTTCGCGCATAACTTACGTTCTGAATACATCCGGACATCCAAAAATTTATGTAAGCACTAAAATATTTTATTTTAGTGTTCGGCATAAGAAAAATCCATTCGTCGCGTCATTTGGATCGTTTTTCGCGCTTGTGCGCATTTAGTCGTAATTAAGCGAACATCGCGTTCGTACGACCAAACGAACCAACCTCCGACATATTTTTGAGCATGTACCATGTCCACAATGTTTAGGCATCATTTTAGGGCCTTAAAGTTGGCTTTACGGGCCTTAGAAGTGTCGGAAATGGCCTTAAACACGTGCAGGGACCTAAACTGTCATTTTTGAAAGTTATTTCTGATCTGTGACCCCCAGGCGGCCCGCCTGAGTTTATGTTCATCCTGAAGCGGGCCGCGTGGCCCCTTCTGACCAGATTAAATGAATCAAACAGCAGATTGCAACTGTTTAATCCTCCACCACACACTCACACTTGTCTAGTCAGCTGATAAGGATCAATTTCTAGTTACCATAAGGTCCCGACACTTGTACGGATGCGATTAAGGCACGATATTCGAAAAACGATCTTAACGGTTACCCGAAAACTATAAATACCCCATCACCCCATTGCAAAACTTACAAGAATTTTGATTTGAGAAACTCTAAGTTGAAACTATTGTTTCATACCTGAGATTTTTGAATCGAAATTAGCATTCGGGGACCCTTCGTAAGTATTCTTTCGTTCTTTTATTGCTTTTCGAGTCTTTTAGAGTCTGAAAGTCAAACTTTGTTTGACTTTCTGCATTGACCAGTTATGGTCAATGCGAAGTTCGTTTGAACTTCGCAACGTGATTGTAATCACGATGGTTATAGTCCCTTGTGACTATGCCTACTGATTACCACATTGTCTAGGGTCGTAAGGTAAGCGATCTAAACAATCGCTTATACTTTCGAACCCGACCCAGTTTGGTCGATCATTAGGATCCGACCAAATACATTAGGTGACCATAGTATATAGGGAATAACCTTCCGAGGTTATACCTTATGGTCACATCGTTTGAGTAGTTGTATGATAGGTAGTTTATATGCCTTAGGTAAATTACCAGAATACCCTTTTCATGTATAATTGGTAATTAAGCATATGTAACCTAAACTTTTGTCACATAACTGATTATGTAACATGTTTAGGCATATAATACTTGTCATAGGACTAGTTAGGCGGTCCGAACGCGTTTCACGCGAACGACGCGTTAAAGTAGCATAAGCTTCCTAAACGGGTCGTAATGGGTCGTAAACACTTAGGTTAAGTTTCGTTTTAGTATGTAGGGTTTGTTAAACCATATTACACAAGTTTCCATACTCGTTTGGTTTACGAAACCTCATTCTATCCGATCTTCCGATTTAGGTCCGGTTTATTAACATAGTTACCTATATTAGGTGCCGTTTGATTCCGAGATCTCTAGCATTGCTTGGTGGTTATCTTAGGACTACTGAACAATCTCAAGTGAGTACATAGACCCCTCTTTTACTGTTTTCCAAACATTTTGGGGTGGAACACATGTGCCTAGTTGTTACTTTCATGCTTTCCATGTTTTCACATCATATACCTGCTATGTCCGTTAGTACATTATAGTACACGATTTCATTACATTTCATGCTAGGTGTGCCCATTGTGTGCATTACTTAGTACATCGTTTTACATTACATTTCATGCTAGGTGTGCCCATTGTGTGCATTACTTAGTACATCGTTTTACATTACATTTCACGCTACGTATGTTCATTTGATTACATACTTAGTGCATCGTTTTCACATGCTTACATTTTTGGTATGACATTTGGTTTGTTTACAATGGAACAATACATTCATTAACACCGATCATGCCGTTCGTTAGTAGGTAGTGGTACCATAGGAATTGACAACTCCCGTTCCGGACATCCTGGGTATGGGGATGAAAGGAATGACCGAATTCGATATACATAATTTAGATAAACCTTTAATTTGTTTAAGGGTTTATCGCCACAGTCTCAAGGCTTGGATGTATGCATTTTCACAATACCACATAGATGTTTGTATCAGTATAGCATGCATTTGTTACACAAAACATAACTTTGATTTAAACTATGTTTTACTTCAATACCTTGTTTTTGTGCATTATACATATGGTTTAGTTGATATATTTCACTTACCATACATGACATTTTGGTTACATATTACATGATCTACATTGAACATAAACATTTTGACATTTATATATACATTTGGGGGTTTACATTGGACATAGACATTTTGATATGGTTTACACAATAACACTTGACAACCGGTTTGTACATGAACAATTTACAATGGTGGTTGGTTTGGGTAAGTAATTTGAGTAACGAGGCGTGTGTAATATGATACAATCATGGTGGATACGCCGCTGGTACTTCCTATATATAAGTGCTTGTGTGATATTACATGACGTAGCGTTACTTAAATCACTTCAATGTTTGACATATTACATGTTACATAAACAACTTATTTCTCACAAGACATTGTTTTACAAAACAGTTTATTTTATACAATTCATTTTACATGGTTATTCATTTAACCTTACATTTATTTATGCATATCAACTGATCTTATCGTTTTTCAAATGATTTACAAGACAAAGCAAATTACAAGGTTCATGACTAAACATTTTCTTAAACACAAGTCATGAATCCTATTTTCACGAAACCTATGTATCTCACAGGCATTTTTATGCTGACGTACCTATTTTCACATGTGTTTTCAGGAGCTTTTCCGTAGGATGTTGATCATGACACTAGGGCGGACCTGTGCCTTAGAGACTAAAAATGGAGATAGACTTGTTTAACTATGTTATAAACTCTTTTGATTCCCGTTTAAAACAATGTAACTCTTATGTTTATAAATAAAATACAACTTTGTTTGCCATGGTTATGAAACAATTTATTCTGTTACAACACTCCCCGACGTTTCCGCCACGTTTTGTATGTTGTACGTGGTCGGGGTGTGACACTAACGGTGAACCAAAAACTATAAATACCCACCTCCACCCTTCACTTTTCCTCACAAGAATCTGATCTTATGTGCTCTAAGTTGAAACCTTTGTTTCATACCTGAGCTATTTTGATCTAGATTAGCATTCGGGGACCCTTCGTGCCGTTTGATTTCCGTGATCTCTAGCATTGCTTGGTGGTTATCTTAGGACTTCTGAGCAATCTCAAGTGAGTACATAGACCCCTCTTTTACCGTTTTCAAATGTTTTGGGGTGGAACACATGTGCCTACTTGTTACTTCCATGCTTTCCATGTTTTCACATCATATACCTGCTATGTTCGTTAGTACATTATAGTACATGATTTCATTACATTACATGCTATGTATAACCATTGTGTGCGTACTTAGTACATCGTTCTACATTACATTTCATGCTATGTATGCCCATTGTGTGCGTACTTAGTACATCGTCCTACATTACATTTCATGCTATGTATGTCCATTGTGTGCATACTTAGTACATTGTTTTACATTACACTCATGCTATGTATGTTCTTTGTTGCATACTTAGTACATTGTTATACATTACACTTTATGCTATGTATGTCCTTTGTTGCATACTTAGTACATTTGTTATTCATCACATGCTTACATTTTGGATACACATTATATGATTTACATTAGACATGAACATTTTACTAGGGTAGTTTGGTTTGAATAAGTGATTAAGTAACGAGGCGTGTGTAATATGATACAAGCATGGTGGATACGCCGCTGGTACTTCCTATATATAAGTGTTTGTATGGTATTACATATCGTAGCGTTATTTGAATCATTTCAGTTTGAGACATATAACATTTTATATAAATAACATACTTTTCACAAGACATTGTTTTACAAATAACTTATCTTATACAAACTCATTTTACATGGTTATTCATTTAACCATACATTATCCTCTTATTTATACATATCCTCTGATCTTATTGTTTTTCAAATGATTTACAAGACAAAGCAAATTACAAGGTTCATGACTAAACATTTTCTCAAACATAAGTCATGAATTCTGTTTTCACAAAACCTATGTATCTCACAGGCATTTTTATGCTGACGTACCTATTTTCACATGTGTTTTCAGGAGATGATGAATAGGACTTATCAAGACATAGTTAGGCGGACCTGTGCCTTAGTGACTTAAAACGAGACAAGAACTAGTTAATTTATGTTATGTACTCTTTGTTTTTTGTTTAAAACAATGTAAACTCTCATGTTTGATTAATAAAACAAAACTTTAATTGCCATGGATTTGAACGATTAATTCTGTTACAACACTCCCCGACGTTTCCGCCACGTTTGGTTGTCCTACGTGGTCGGGGTGTGACAATTTAGCCCTTGGTGAGCATGCTCCTCTTGTCATACTTCGGACTGTTCCTCCATCATATCCGTAACTTGTTCAACTCTTGTCATCTTTAAATGCAAGTGTCCTTTAAGTAAGACATTTCACAAAAGTTAGTAATGTCAACTTTACTAAACGCCCGCATCATAATACAAGGCTTTTCTACTATAAGTGTCAACGCACGAAATTTTGTTAGCTATATCTATCATGTAATTAGGGTAACGTGTATTACACGATAACCCTATGTGTTGTTTACAACACTCTAATACGCTAAACGATTAATATACATGCACTTACCGGATTTGCGATCAAGCCTCGAACCGAACACCAATCTTTATTAAGAGCATAAGGTTTAAGTCCAAGCATAGTTTTCCCACCATACTTGAATCTCTTAAACCAAGGCTCTGATACCAACTTGTAACACCCTAATTTCTATTTAACGTTTATCGTATAATTTAAACTCATAGTCAAGTAATTATACTCACAATTATACTGAAAATACGGACTTGTTAAAAACTTTTACAATTTAAAGTGATATAACATAATATGAATTAATTCGCCGCTTTAGAATAACGACGGAACAACTTGCGGAAGCTTTATTTAACACGTGTTCGGTTCTTGCTCGACGCTTGATCTTCATCCGGGCTCTCGATATACACCTGTGTTCAAAACCAACTTAAAAGTTAGTTTTGATAATTTAAATAACGGTACAAGACAAGATAAATGATAATGGAAAGAAATTACAATGTAAATCTCTTTATCCAAAAACAATGACCTCACTTTGGCCTCCACCGTAACTTACGGTGACACCGTAAGTTACGGTGGTCTCTGTTTGAGAATTTTCCCACCGTAACTCAGGGGGAAACTACCGTAACAACTTCAACCCCACCGTAACTTACGGTGGTCACCGTAAGTTACGATGGCCCCTGCATCAGCCCTTTTCCATTTTGCCGTTCTTGACACGAAAACCTCCGTATCTTTCAATCCGCTTGTCCGTTTGACCTACCGTTTCTTCCTACGTGATTGTAATTTGATTCTCTACCTTATGGAGTTAAAATCCAACATCCGGTTTAACAAAATTTCAGACTTTTAAGTCCTCGGCTTACTACCTTTTTTACCAAATTTTGACCCGTTCGATTTTTTTATCAACCAACATGTTTATTCGCTCTTTAAACTCACGAAATTCATACTCTCCATAACTCCTATCATATTATTCTCAAATCACGGGTTTCTTACATATTAGAAACCCGTTTACGTTCAAGTTCATATTTTGACCCGTTAAGGGTATTTAAGCACCTTCTAGCTTAAATTCACTTTCAATTGTTTCTAGCATTACATTACCACATTTCTTATCATATAATTTTCCACCACAACTGTAATTATGGTGGTATACTATGGTAATCTATATAAATCGAGTTTTACCCCTTGACTAGTTATTTTACGGCAAGGACTCAATTGGAGCCATTTGACTAACGTATTACATCTTTCAACTTCTATACCCGTTCTAAGTATTTATCTAATCGTAAAACTCGTTCCCAAACAACCTTTAAGGGTTGTTTGTACTATTTAGCCTACGAGGGCATTTTGGTCAATTTTAGTCCTTCTTTCTTTATAACGAAGGACTTTCGCTAAAACTTGACTAGAGTATCACTTCTACTAAACTCTAAATATACATACCTGGCTCGGGTCATAGCATCGACCCATATACATACCTTTTGCTTTAAATTTTCTAGTTAAAGCAATGCAATCACATGTTATATCCTGTTATCACAAAACTCAACAAGTAGTCGTCAGTTATTATTGTCAAATGGTATTTGTACACTATTTGACCCGTTTAGTCGACATGACCATTCGTCAACGTATGATAATAGATTAATACCATCATGCCCCTTGAACCTATTCCGGATCGCGCCATGGTTCTTATTACTTAAAAACAATACTTTTAAATTGTTCGACCCATTATAACTTTTACCAAATGGTGTCTCCTTTTTGATCGCTTTTATTTTAACTATCAATTTGACCCATTTGGTTGTCGAGTGAGTTCCATCACTTCAATAACATTTCAAACACAACCATTTTCGTTACATCAACATTACACGTATTTAGACTAAGTTTGTCTATATAAATGTAACGGGGTGGCAAGCCACTTGCCTCAAAGCTTTCCCTTCAAACGAGCGTCCGCACCGACTTGACTTCCTGACGCCTCGCTTGTGTTGCCTAGAATATACAAGCCAATTATCATTAGAACCTTCCGGCTCATAACTAAAGCTTGTTACTTTTCCAAACACCACAATTAGTGTCTATCAACGTCTTTTAGGTATTTTGTCGAGCACCTTATGTGCATACCACTTAATTAGCCATTTTTATTTAATTAAACCTTGGTAAATATAAGAATTTCATTCTTATTCAAGCTTCATTGCTCATCACAGCCCATACCATCATACTAGTTCAATCAACTTAGATTATTACTCACATAGTTCATACAATATGTTGGGGTTTCTCATTCTAGATAGAAACCCACTTCATGATATGGCACATAGCTATATTAACACACAATTTATCAATCTTTTCACATGATTTCAGTTAGGTTTATGATTCTACACTCTAATCACACGTCCTTGAATCATAACATTACTCAATCATTCAAGAATTTCTACTAATCAAACTTTACCCAAAAATCAAACATCACCAAATCTGAAATTACAACTTACCTAGTGTTAGACAAGTGTAGGTGATCAAGATTTTTGATTCATGCAGTGATTACATGCCCAATTCACCCTTCAATTGATCAAATTAGATGAAATAAGGGTTTGGGGGTTCTTCCCCTCTCCTGGTCGCTCCCACACACGCACACACTGATGTGTGTGTGTGTTTAATTTGTTTTATTTTTTATAATGATCAAGTTTGGTCATTTAGGTCCCTCATGTTTAGAAGCTTTTATAAAGAGGGTTAAAATTTCTTGATCTTTATTCATTCTCTTAATTACACAATTAATAACTAGGCTAATTGTTCCTAGTTAACTTAGTTAATTCCGGGGGTTATAACCCGTTTTCATTTTGAGTCCCGTTAATTCTCGGGCCTTTTATATACTTTGCTTTCTCAAAGTATTTCTCATCATTTTAATAAATATTAGATTTATTTATTTAAATCCTAAAATTTACCGGGTAAGTTTTACCACTAACTGTATTTTACCCACCTTTTAGTATTAACGGGGTTTGATCGCCAAACCCGTTTTCGGGGTGTTACAAGTCTACCCCCTTAAAGAGGTTTCGTCCTCGAAACCTTTTCTTACATAATTTATCAAGTTTAACTCTATGCATTTGATCTCGATAATCAATTGAGCATTGCTCATATTTCAAATAATTGTTAGTACTACCAGAAAAGTATGATAATATCTTTTTGGTTAATAATCATCTACGTATCATATATGGCATAACGCAACTTGAAATAGCGTAATCTCGTTATTTCCACTAGTTTAGTTAACTTAGCGATATCCATCGCTTTCATATACTATCAAATTCTTTATGAATCCGTTACTTTGACCCGTTTAAGGGTCTTTAGTGAAATCCTTCAATTTTAACAACAATTTCTTTTGTTTTCAAATTTATTTAAATGACCTTAACCGGTCTCACTAACTAGACTTATTAGTCCAGTTACTTTTTACTGCTCGCTTAGTTATAACGTGATTCTACTTTACATTACATTTCTTGACCGTGGTCGTGTCACATCATGTTTAATTTATATCAACCTTTCATCTTTGAAAATATCGCTTTTCGAATATATCGTCTTGCGCCTATCAATGTCAAGACTTGCATCTTTCATGTTTACTATTTGAATTCCTATCAGAATTTATATTTGTAAAAACGTTATTTCTTACTAAAACCGAAGTTTTAGTTTAGGATCTTCTCTTTATCTTTTGTCAATTATCCGTACCAGGATATTGACAGTCCATAATTTATTATTTTACAGTCTCAGTTTCATGCGGGGATTCTCTACTGGTTCCCTTGCTTATCTAAGTAACCCTCAGATTCTTTCACTTAGCCTCGTAGGCTATTTCTTTAGGTTTTTACCTCTTTAGGGCGTTGCCTTTATGTCCCCTTTTCCCTTTTATTCATGACCCGTGGGTCAGTTTAGTCCCGTAGACCTTTACACTGTTTATAACCCGAAGGTTATAATGATCCCGTAGTTCGTCCCTTTTATGTTTGAAAATTTATTTATTTTCGCATCAAAATTTCGTTCACTCCGACTGTGATTCGTGTCTGCAATCATTTCATATTCAATTTCGACCCATTACATGGGTTCATTAATATCTCGCGCTTTCCTTTATTCGGTTTGCGCCCATATTTGTATTCAATCTCGTCCCATTACCGGGCTCATTATCCTTTCCAATGTTACGTTTTATCTAACCCGTTTAACTTGTTCGTGTGAAAATTCGTCACTTATGAATGTCAAACTTCAATATTTGTTCGACCCGTTCAACTTTAGAATAGTTGAACATGATTTATCAAAACTTCTATTTACTTTATCTTGTCGTCTTTTAGTCATGACTCAAAATCCAAGTCTTTTAACTTTCCATCCGAGTTCCCGTTTCTCGGTCTACGCATGTGTTTAAACCCTTACCCACCAACCGGGTGTTTTACCGAAGTCGTTATTATTGCAACCCTTACGGTATGCATTATGACTTCGTTTCGCTTTTATATTCCTACTTTGTTCTCAAGTTTGGCGTTTTACAAAATCGACCCGTTTAGAGACATATTCGCACTTTCCGGGTTCGAGTGTAAGTACACTCCCTCCCAATGCACATCTTGATCATTCTACATGTTTATATTCTTCGGGTTCGAGTGTAAGTACACCCCTTCCCAATGCGTACTTTAATTATTTTACATGTTTCTTTATCCCTTCCTTCGGGCTCATCATCCTAATGTAATACGCTTCCGTCACCCGGCTGTGCGTTTACATTATTATCAAATATTTTGCTCATTTGATTTATTTGGGTACTTTTAAGTTAGTCCCATTCACCCCGCCCTTACTACATCGGATGTAAATGTGTCCGCTATAAGAAACTCATGGTATCATATGCCACTACTTACTTGGCCAGAGTAAGCGATTAACACATGACATACACGACCTTTTTATAGTTTTCACATCACGCCCTATGTAAGTAATGCCTCTATTTAGTTTTCTTGGAAATAATATCCTGGATATGTATTTCTATTCAGGTTTTCCAAGTTTCTAATTTACCTATGCAACAATCTTTCTCTACTTGTTTATCGCATATTACTATTTATGCGATTATATTTAAAAGCGTGCACCTGGTAACGCTTGCCCCGTCGGGTGTTCCCTGCCTTTAACCATGTTCGCGGTCGTTACGCGATTTAGCCCTTGGTGAGCATGCTCCTCTTGTCATACTTCGGACTGTTCCTCCATCATATCCGTAACTTGTTCAACTCTTGTCATCTTTAAATGCAAGTGTCCTTTAAGTAAGACATTTCACAAAAGTTAGTAATGTCAACTTTACTAAACGCCCGCATCATAATACAAGGCTTTTCTACTATAAGTGTCAACGCACGAAATTTTGTTAGCTATATCTATCATGTAATTAGGGTAACGTGTATTACACGATAACCCTATGTGTTGTTTACAACACTCTAATACGCTAAACGATTAATATACATGCACTTACCGGATTTGCGATCAAGCCTCGAACCGAACACCAATCTTTATTAAGAGCATAAGGTTTAAGTCCAAGCATAGTTTTCCCACCATACTTGAATCTCTTAAACCAAGGCTCTGATACCAACTTGTAACACCCTAATTTCTATTTAACGTTTATCGTATAATTTAAACTCATAGTCAAGTAATTATACTCACAATTATACTGAAAATACGGACTTGTTAAAAACTTTTACAATTTAAAGTGATATAACATAATATGAATTAATTCGCCGCTTTAGAATAACGACGGAACAACTTGCGGAAGCTTTATTTAACACGTGTTCGGTTCTTGCTCGACGCTTGATCTTCATCCGGGCTCTCGATATACACCTGTGTTCAAAACCAACTTAAAAGTTAGTTTTGATAATTTAAATAACGGTACAAGACAAGATAAATGATAATGGAAAGAAATTACAATGTAAATCTCTTTATCCAAAAACAATGACCTCACTTTTGCCTCCACCGTAACTTACGGTGACACCGTAAGTTACGGTGGTCTCTGTTTGAGAATTTTCCCACCGTAACTCAGGGGGAAACTACCGTAACAACTTCAACCCCACCGTAACTTACGGTGGTCACCGTAAGTTACGGTGGCCCCTGCATCAGCCCTTTTCCATTTTGCCGTTCTTGACACGAAAACCTCCGTATCTTTCAATCCGCTTGTCCGTTTGACCTACCGTTTCTTCCTACGTGATTGTAATTTGATTCTCTACCTTATGGAGTTAAAATCCAACATCCGGTTTAACAAAATTTCAGACTTTTAAGTCCTCGGCTTACTACCCTTTTTACCAAATTTTGACCCGTTCGATTTTTTTATCAACCAACATGTTTATTCGCTCTTTAAACTCACGAAATTCATACTTTCCATAACTCCTATCATATTATTCTCAAATCACGGGTTTCTTACATATTAGAAACCCGTTTACGTTCAAGTTCATATTTTGACCCGTTAAGGGTATTTAAGCACCTTCTAGCTTAAATTCACTTTCAATTGTTTCTAGCATTACATTACCACATTTCTTATCATATAATTTTCCACCACAACTGTAATTATGGTGGTATACTATGGTAATCTATATAAATCGAGTTTTACCCCTTGACTAGTTATTTTACGGCAAGGACTCAATTGGAGCCATTTGACTAACGTATTACATCTTTCAACTTCTATACCCGTCCTAAGTATTTATCTAATCGTAAAACTCGTTCCCAAACAACCTTTAAGGGTTGTTTGTACTATTTAGCCTACGAGGGCATTTTGGTCAATTTTAGTCCTTCTTTCTTTATAACGAAGGACTTTCGCTAAAACTTGACTAGAGTATCACTTCTACTAAACTCTAAATATACATACCTGGCTCGGGTCATAACATCGACCCATATACATACCTTTTGCTTTAAATTTTCTAGTTAAAGCAATGCAATCACATGTTATATCCTGTTATCACAAAACTCAACAGGTAGTCATCAGTTATTATTGTCAAATGGTATTTGTACACTATTTGACCCGTTTAGTCGACATGACCATTCGTCAATGTATGATAATAGATTAATACCATCATGCCCCTTGAACCTATTCCGGATCGCGCCATGGTTCTTATTACTTAAAAACAATACTTTTAAATTGTTCGACCCATTATAACTTTTACCAAATGGTGTCTCCATTTTGATCGCTTTTATTTTAACTATCAATTTGACCCATTTGGTTGTCGAGTGAGTTCCATCACTTCAATAACATTTCAAACACAACCATTTTCGTTACATCAACATTACACGTATTTAGACTAAGTTTGTCTATATAAATGTAACGGGGTGGCAAGCCACTTGCCTCAAAGCTTTCCCTTCAAACGAGCGTCCGCACCGACTTGACTTCCTGACGCCTCGCTTGTGTTGCCTAGAATATACAAGCCAATTATCATTAGAACCTTCCGGCTCATAACTAAAGCTTGTTACTTTGCCAAACACCACAATTAGTGTCTATCAACGTCTTTTAGGTATTTTGTCGAGCACCTTATGTGCATACCACTTAATTAGCCATTTTTATTTAATTAAACCTTGGTAAATATAAGAATTTCATTCTTATTCAAGCTTCATTGCTCATCACAGCCCATACCATCATACTAGTTCAATCAACTTAGATTATTACTCACATAGTTCATACAATATGTTGGGGTTTCTCATTCTAGATAGAAACCCACTTCATGATATGGCACATAGCTATATTAACACACAATTTATCAATCTTTTCACATGATTTCAGTTAGGTTTATGATTCTACACTCTAATCACACGTCCTTGAATCATAACATTACTCAATCATTCAAGAATTTCTACTAATCAAACTTTACCCAAAAATCAAACATCACCAAATCTGAAATTGCAACTTACCTAGTGTTAGACAAGTGTAGGTGATCAAGATTTTTGATTCATGCAGTGATTACATGCCCAATTCACCCTTCAATTGATCAAATTAGATGAAATAAGGGTTTGGGGGTTCTTCCCCTCTCCTGGTCGCTCCCACACACGCACACACTGATGTGTGTGTGTGTTTAATTTGTTTTATTTTTTATAATGATCAAGTTTGGTCATTTAGGTCCCTCATGTTTAGAAGCTTTTATAAAGAGGGTTAAAATTTCTTGATCTTTATTCATTCTCTTAATTACACAATTAATAACTAGGCTAATTGTTCCTAGTTAACTTAGTTAATTCCGGGGGTTATAACCCGTTTTCATTCTGAGTCCCGTTAATTCTCGGGCCTTTTATATACTTTGCTTTCTCAAAGTATTTCTCATCATTTTAATAAATATTAGATTTATTTATTTAAATCCTAAAATTTACCGGGTAAGTTTTACCACTAACTGTATTTTACCCACCTTTTAGTATTAACGGGGTTTGATCGCCAAACCCGTTTTCGGGGTGTTACAAGTCTACCCCCTTAAAGAGGTTTCGTCCTCGAAATCTTTTCTTACATAATTTATCAAGTTTAACTCTATGCATTTGATCTCGATAATCAATTGAGCATTGCTCATATTTCAAATAATTGTTAGTACTACCAGAAAAGTATGATAATATCTTTTTGGTTAATAATCATCTACGTATCATATATGGCATAACGCAACTTGAAATAGCGTAATCTCGTTATTTCCACTAGTTTAGTTAACTTAGCGATATCCATCGCTTTCATATACTATCAAATTCTTTATGAATCCGTTACTTTGACCCGTTTAAGGGTCTTTAGTGAAATCCTTCAATTTTAACAACAATTTCTTTTGTTTTCAAATTTATTTAAATGACCTTAACCGGTCTCACTAACTAGACTTATTAGTCCAGTTACTTTTTACTGCTCGCTTAGTTATAACGTGATTCTACTTTACATTACATTTCTTGACCGTGGTCGTGTCACATCATGTTTAATTTATATCAACCTTTCATCTTTGAAAATATCGCTTTTCGAATATATCGTCTTGCGCCTAAACGGGTCGTAATGGGTCGTAAGCACTTAGGTTAGGTTTCATTTTAGTATGTAGGCTTTGTTAAACCATATTACACGAGTCTCCATACTCGTTTGGTTTACGAACCCTCATTCTATCCAATCATCCGATTTAGGTCCGGTATATTAACATAGTTACCTATATTAGGTGCCGTTTGATATCCGTGATCTCTAGCATTGTTTGGTTTTTACTCAAGGACTACTGAAATTTGTTGAGAAGCCAGTGGAAATCATGGAACGTGAAGTCAAGTGGCTCAAACGCAAGCCCATTCCATTGGTCAAAGTTCGCTGGGAATCTAAACGTGGACCTGAGTTTACTTGGGAACGCGAAGATCAAATGAAGGCGAAGTATCCACATCTATTCCCACGAGTTTCCTCTAAATAAATTTCGGGACGAAATTTCCACAAGCAGGGGAGACTGTAACATCTGTGCTTGTAATCATTGTGAACAGTTCAATTAACAATAAAACAATGTTATTTGATCCCAGTGTTTTTTTGGTTATGTTTTACATTTTTCATGTTTTGACTTTTGTTCAATTTCAAACTTTACATCGCTTACTGGAGAGTTATACGCAAACTAGTGCGTAAACGTAATCAGTTTAATGCGAAAAATACTCTGGAACATCAAAATATACTTAACATACCTTAAATAACCTTTACATAACTTAGAAATAAGTTTTGAAGGCTTTGGTATGGCAAAAACAAGTTAATCCGCCTACAGGGACTAAATTTGACAAACTGTGAAAGTATGCCAATTTGAACTGTAACAGACATTCCAGAACATTACCATAAGTTAAACATACCATAAATATCCTTTACATAGCTTAGAAATAGGCTTTGAGGGGTTCGGTGTGCTAAAATAAACTTTTGGGTCATTCAGGGACTAAAAGCGTCAAAAAGTGCATAAGTTTGCATTTGCACGCATAACTTACGTTCTGAATACATCCGGACATCCAAAAATTTATGTAAGCACTAAAATATTTTATTTTAGTGTTTGGCATGAGAAAAATCCATTCGTCACGCAATTTGGATCGTTTTTCGCGCTTATGCGCATTCCGTCTTAATTAACCGTACAACGCAATCGTACGGCCAAACGAACTGACATCCGGCATATTTTTGGGCATGTTTCATGTCCAAAATGTTTAGGCATCATTTTAGGGCCTTAACGTTGGCTTAACGGGCCTTAAACGTGTCGGAAATGGCTTTAATGCATAACAGGGACCAAAACTGTCATTTCAGCAAAGTTGTTGGCTTACGGACCGTAAGCCCTCAACCTTACGGTCCGTAAGGGACTCCCAGCTCATCAGAAACTTCTAAAACAGCTGTTAAGCACTCCCAAACCCAATGCCACATGTTAATCCCTGATGTTGGGGGGCCAATTGAAGTATCCTTAATGTTCCAACACATGTACGGATGATATGTAATCACGGTTTTCGAGAAACGATCCTAACGGTCTTGCATATCCTATAAATACCCAACCCATTCACTTGCAAAACCCACTTGAATTCTGAGTTTTTCTCTAAGTGGTTGTGCTTATACACTTCCTACCTAAGATTACTTGGAAGATCAAACTTGCGGGGACCCTTTGTAAGTGTTCTTTCGTTCTTTTCATTCGTTTTAGCGTTAAAGTCAAACTTTGTTTAACTTTCTGCATTGACCAGTTTATGGTCAATGCGAAGTTCGTTTGAACTTCATAACGTGAGCGTAATCACGATGGTTATAGTCCCTAGTGACTATACCTACTGATTACCACGTTATCTAGGCTCAGTGACGAGTCGTAGTTTCGGCCAAAATGCGTGTTATTGCGTATTTTGTAACCAAACTACTTATAGGTATCAAAACCGTTTGTTTTGATACCAAACTTGTTTTCTAACTTAGTTAAGCATGTTTTAACATGCTTAGCTCGTCACTTTTAGTTTTGTGATTGTCAAGGGTCGTAAAGGTAAGCGATCTAAACAATCGCTTATACTTTCGAACCCGACCCGTTTGGTCGATCATTAGGATCCGACCAAACACATTAGGTGACCATAGTTGTATAGGGAATAACCTTCCGAGGTTATACCTTATGGTCACATCGTTTGAGTAGTTGTATGATAGGTAGTATATATGCCTTAGGTAAATTACCAAAATGCCCTTTGAACGCCAAAATTCATTTTAAGCATATGTAACATAACTTTTGGTATCTAAACTGATTTGGTAACAATATTAGACATGTTAAGGCATATTTTACTTATCATAGGACTAGTTAGGCATTCCGAACGCGTTTCACGCGAACGACACGTTAAAGTAGCATAAGCTACCTAAACGGGTCGTAATGGGTCGTAAGCACTTAGGTTAGGTTTCATTTTAGTATGTAGGCTTTGTTAAACCATATTACACGAGTATCTGTACTCGTTTGGTTTACGAACCCTCATTCTATCCAATCCTCCGATTTAGGTCCGGTATATTAACATAGTTACCTATATTAGGTACCGTTTGATATCCGTGATCTCTAGCATTGTTTGGTTGTTACTCAAGGACTACTAAGCAATATCAAGTGAGTACATAGACCCCTCTTTTACTGTTTTTCAAACTGTTTTGGGGTGAAACACATGTGCCTACTTGTTACTTTCATGTTTTCCATGTTTTCATATCATATGCTTATTATGTTCATTAGTACACTTACAGTACATGATTTCATTGTGTTTTTGCTACGTATGTTCCTTTGTTGCATACTTAGTACATTGTTTTACATTACATTTCACGCTATGTATGTTCATTTGATTACATACTTAGTGCATTGTTTTCACATGCTTACATTTTGGTATGACATTTGGTTTGTTTAAATGGGACAAAAATACATTCATTAACATTAGCTATGCCATTCGTTAGTAGGTAGTGGTACCCTAGGAATTGACAACTCCCGTTCCTGACATCCTAGGTATGTTTGGATGAAAGGAATGACCGAATTATATAGACATAACACAGATAAACCTTTAATTTGTTTAAAGGTCTATCACCACAGTCACAAGGCTTGAATGTATGCATTTTCACAATATCGCATAAATGTTTGTATTCAGAATAGCATGCATTTCCACAAAACATAACGTTGATTTAAACCACGTTTTACTTCAACACATTGCTTTGTGCATTTTTACCTATGGTTTAGTTGATACATATTTCACTTGCCATACATGACATTTTGGTTACACATTACATAATTGACATTTGACATAGACATTTTGGCATTGATATACACATTTAGTGAATTACATTAGACATAGACATAGACATTTTGATATGGTTTACACACTTGACAATTGATTTATACATGAACAAATTACAATGATGGCTGGTTTGGGCAAGTGATTTGAGTAATGAGTCGTGTGTAATATGATACAAGCATGGTGGATACGCCGCTGGTACTTCCTATATATAAGTGCTTGTATGATATTACATGTCGTAGCGTTACTTAAATCATTTCAATATTTGACATATTACATTTTACATAAACAACTTATTTTTCACAAGATATTGTCTTACAAAACAGTTTATTTTATCCAACTCATTTTACTCAGTTATTTTATTAACCATACACCATTCTTTTATATAGTCTGATTTCTTATCGAGTTTTCATACGATTTATAAAAGAAAACACTTAACAAGATTCATGACTAATTTTTATTAAACCTATCTTTTAAAACCCAAGTCATGAATCCTATTTTCACTAAACCTATGTACCTCACAGGCATTTTTATGCTGACGTACCTACTTTCACATGTGTTTTCAGGAGCTGTCGCTTAGGATGATGATCGTGACATTAGGGCGGACCTGTGCCTTAGAGACATAAAACGAAGATAGACTTAGTTTAATTATGTTATGTACTCTTGGTTTCATGTTTAAAGACAATGTAACTCTCTTGTTGATAAATAAAACGTAACTTTATTTTCCATGGTTGTGAAACAATAATTCTGTTACAACACTCCCCGACGTTTCCGCCACGTGTTTCTCGTTTTACGTGGTCGGGGTGTGACAGAAGAGTTGGTATCAGAGCCAATGGTTATAGGGAATTAGGTTATTAGTAATGCTTTGACCTAGACTATAACCTTTCTAGGACCCCAACACAAGTTGTCTTGTGTTTAGATTTTAAAACATGCACTTCACCTATCCTTAGGTGGTAACCACAACGAGAACATCGATTCCGAATCCGCTTTGAAAATTAATCATCTGTTCTAGGATGATTGATTACTAGGTTTTGAACCCTCTGTTATATGGTTTTGAAGCCCTTTGAATTTTCAAAATCTCGTCAAAGTTTTGGGTCCTAAATATTGTGAACACGTGCGAACTGGACGGGTGAATGCATGTACCCTGGGTTTTCTGTCTAAGGCTAGAGTGTTCGTACAAATCCACATAATCGGACCAGTCACTCTTACCTAGGAACTCTTGGGGTGAGTGTTCACTTATAGGCGAGCATGTCTTCGCGATACATTATTTTTGACCCATTTACTTTGATTAGTCACTGTGTGTCGTTTGCTTGCTTTGTGATGCGGACGAATGACCACCATCTTTGCTTTTGTTGATTTTTGTATCATCTCTTTCTTTTCACCCAATCATCTCACTCGTTTCCTTTCATGTTTCCTCTTTTAGAATGCCTCCTGGACGCGACAATCAGATAGCGAATGCCGAACTGGCAGAAATCATTGCGCAGCAAATGGCTGCTGCGTTCCCAAATCCTATTGCTCAATGGAACCAAGCCAACAATAACAATCATGCTCCATGCAATTTCAAGAGTTTCAACTCGGCTAAACCGCTCAAGTTTAGTGGTTCTGAGGGAGCAACTGGGCTCCTTCAATGGTTCGAGAGCATTGAGAACACTTTCCGTCACGTTCAGTGTCTTGATAATCGCAAGGTCGAGTTTTCTTCGAGTGTGTTTCAGAAGAGGGCTCTTACGTGGTGGAACGGGGTTATGAGAGACCGTGGTGCTGAGGTTGCTTTAGCACAGACTTGGGCTGAACTTAGAGCTCTTATGATGAGGGAGTTTTGTCCTCGTCATGAACTGCGAGCTTTGGAGAGAGAGTTTGATGACTTGAAACAAGACAGAGGCGAGCACAGGGCGTATACTGATAGGTATGAGGAGTTGAGTCTGCTTTGCCCAACAATGGTCACCCCACTCTACAAGGCTATCGAAAGGTACATCGATGGTCTACCTGACTCAGTACAAGACATCATTACTGGTAGTAACCCTACCACACTCCGTCAGGCGATCGAGTTAGCAGCGACATTGACTGAGTCGTAGGTTCGAAAGGGAAAGCTGCATAAAAAGGGTGACAAAGGTAAGAAGCAGGCGTCTGACAAAGAGGAGAACAAGAAAGGTTAGGAATCTGGTTCTTCGAAAAGGTCAAGGAAGCGTAAGGCTTCCCAAAATTTTGCTGTCACTGCCCAAGTTAACCAGGCAGCTCCCAACCAACCCGCACAGCCTCCAGCGAAGAAGCGTTATGCAGGGAATGCACCTTTGTGCAATAGATGCAACAGTCACCATCAGCCGCAACTTCCGTGCCGTTTCTGTACTAACTGTGGGAAGTCAGGTCATTTTGCTGATGTTTGTCGTTTTGCTCAGAATCAGGCAGTTCAGAACCAAGCTCAACAAGTTGCTCAGCCTTTTGCTCAGCAACAAGGTCAAGCTGCACGACCTCATTTTCCTCCTGGTTCATGCTATAATTGTGGGGATCTGACCCACTACAGAAACCGGTGTCCAAGACTAGCTAACGCAAACCCAAATCAGAATCAGGCTCAGGCTCGAGGTTGAGTCTTCAACATGAATGCACAAGAGGCGCAAGCAGACGATAATGTGGTCAACGGTACGTTCTTTATTAATAATCAGCCTGCATCTGTTCTTTTTGATTCGGGTGCCGATAAGAGTTTTGTGTCATTATCTTTTGAGCCATTGCTTCGCATGTCTAGAACAAAACTAGGAAAACCCTTGACAGTAGAGGTTACTAGTGGTGAACCCATTGTTCTTGATTCTGTTCTTCGCAACTGCCAGTTGAACCTTAACGACCATCTTTTTCCTATTGACCTCACGCCTATGCAACTTGGAAGCTTCGACGTTATAGTGGGTATGGATTGGTTAGCCAAGCATCACGCAGAGGTAGTTTGTTTCGAGAAGATTGTTCATGTGCCGCTTTCGACAGGAGAGATCCTACAAGTTCGTGGTGAGAAACCTGCTGGTAGTCTCAAACTCATGTCTTGTTTTAAAGCTCGGAAGTATCTGCGAAAGAATTATGTGGCCTTTTTGGCACATGTTACAGCAGATAAAGGCAAAGGTAAGTCTATTCAAGATATTCCTATTGTTCGGGATTATCCTGAAGTATTCCTTGAAGAGTTACCTGGTTTACCCCCAGCACGCCAAGTCGAGTTCCGTATTGATCTCGTACCTGGTGCAAATCCCATTGCCAGAGCTCCATATCGTCTTGCACCATCTGAGATGCAAGAGTTGTCTAAGCAGCTTCAAGAGCTCTCTGACAAAGGTTTTATCCGTCCTAGCTTTTCACCTTGGGGTGCTCCCGTTCTTTTTGTCAAAAAGAAGGATGGATCTTTTAGGATGTATATCGATTATCGTGAGCTTAACAAGCTTACCATCAAGAATCGATATCCCCTACCTCGCATTGATGATCTCTTTGATCAGTTGCAGGGCGCTTCTTATTTTTCAAAGATTGATCTGCGATCTGGATATCATCAACTTCGTGTGCATGAAGAAGATATTCCCAAGACAGCGTTCCGCACTCGTTATGGGCATTATGAGTTCACAGTCATGCCATTCGGTTTGACTAATGCTCCTGTTGTTTTCATGGACTTAATGAATAGGGTCTGCAAGCCTTATTTGGATCAGTTCGTCATTGTTTTTATTGATGACATCTTGATTTATTCTAAGACGCGAGCTGAACATGAGCAACATCTTCGTCTTACTCTGGAACTCCTGAAGAAAAAGCAACTTTTCGCCAAATTCTCCAAGTGCGAGTTTTGGCTCAAGGAAGTTCATTTTTTGGGGCATATTGTCAATGAACAAGGTATTCATGTAGATCCCTCCAATATCAGTGCGATTAAGGATTGGGATACGCCTACTACTCCTACTGAAGTTCGTTCTTTTCTTGGACTTGCGGATTATTATCGCCGCTTCATTGAAAATTTCTCGAATATTGCAGTTCCTCTAACTGCTCTAACTCAGAAGAACAAGCCCTTTGATTGGGGATTCAAATAAGAGGAAGCTTTTCAAAACTTGAAGCAGAAGCTTTGTGACGCGCCTGTTCTGACTTTGCCTGAGGGCAATGATGATTTCGTCGTTTATTGCGATGCATCTAAATTGGGTCTTGGTTGTGTTCTGATGCAAAGGAACAAAGTCATAGCCTACGCATCAAGACAATTGAAGGTGCATGAAAAGAACTACACCACTCATGATCTTGAGTTGGGTGCAGTTGTCTTCGCTCTTAAGATCTGGAGACACTATTTGTACGGTACAAAATGTGTGGTTTTCACGGACCACAAAAGTCTTCAGCATATCTTCAATCAGAAAGAACTCAACATGAGGCAACGACGTTGGGTTGAGCTTCTAAACGACTATGACTGCGAAATTCGCTACCATCCTGGTAAGGCGAATGTCGTAGCCGATGCATTGAGTCGTAAGGAACGTACTAAGCTTCATTGTGTTCGTGTTCAATCTGATATTCAAGCTCGATCCGATATCCAAGCCCGCATTTCTCAGGCTCAACACACTTGTGTTTCACAAGGTTTGATGGATAAGGAATTTCCCTATCACATAACACCTGATCTGGAACTGAAGGGCAATGGATCGTATTACTTCATGGACCGTTTGTGGGTCCCAAGCCAAGATAACCTTCGCACCTTGCTTATGAATGAAGCCCATAAGTGTCGTTATTCTATTCATCCTGGCTCAGATAAGATGTATAAGGATCTTCGTATTCAGTATTAGTGGCCTGGTATGAAGAAAGACATTGCCTTATATGTATCAAAATGCCTTACTTGTCTTAAGGTTAAGGCTGAACATCAACGTCCTTTTGGTTTATTGGTGCAACCATAGATCCCAGTTTGGAAATGGGAAAACATTACTATGGATCTCATTACTAAACTTCCGCGCACAAAGAAAGGTCATGATGCCATCTGGGTAGTTGTTGATCGTCTTACTTAGTCAGCTCATTTCTTGCCAATCCGTGAGGATTTTTCTGCTGACAAACTTACTAAAATCTATGTGGATGAAATTGTAGCTCGACATGGTGTTCCTTTGAACATCATTTCTGACAGAGATGCTCGCTTCACTTCTCATTTTTGGAGAACCATGCAATCTGCTATGGGGACCCAATTTAATCTGAGCACAGCTTATCATCCGTAAACGGATGGTCAATCTGAAAGAACAATCCAGAATCTGGAGGATATGCTTAGAGCTTGTGTGATCGATTTTGGTGGTAGTTGGGATTCACATCTTCCGTTAATTGAATTCTCCTACAACAACAGTTATCACCCCAACATCAACATGGCTCCTTTCGAGGCTCTCTATGGTCGAAAATGTCGTTCACCAGTCTGCTGGAATGAGATCGGCGAGGCTCAGCTTCTGGACCTGCCCTCATTTTAGAGACAACTGATAAGGTTAAGAAAGTTCGTGATAACCTTCAGACAGCTAGAAGCCGTCAAAATAGTTACGCGGACCAAGGACGCAAGCCCATGGAATTTCAAGTCGGTGATCGCGTATTACTTAAGGTCTCACCTTGGAAAGGTGTGATCAGATTTGGAAAGAAAGGAAAACTTGCACCTAGATACGTTGGACCATTCAAGATCGTCGAAAGAATCGGTAAGGTAGCCTACAGACTTGAGTTACCTCCTGAACTTGGAAATGTTCATCCAACCTTTCACGTGTCCAATCTCAAGAAGTGTTTAGCTGATGAGAACCTCCACATACCGCTTGACGAAATTCGTGTTGATAAAACACTGAAATTTGTTGAGAAGCCAGTGGAAATCATGGAACGTGAAGTCAAGTGGCTCAAACGCAAGCACATTCCATTGGTCAAAGTTCGCTGGGAATCTAAACGTGGACCTGAGTTTACTTGGGAACGCGAAGATCAAATGAAGGCGAAGTATCCACATCTATTCCCACGAGTTTCCTCTAAATAAATTTCGGGACGAAATTTCCACAAGTAGGGGAGACTGTAACATCTGTGCTTGTAATCATTGTGAACAGTTCAATTAACAATAAAACAATGTTATTTGATCCCAGTGTTTGTTTGGTTATGTTGTACATTTTTCATGTTTTGACTTTTGTTCAATTTCAAACTTTACATCGCTTTCTGGAGAGTTATACACAAACTAGTACGTAAACGTAATCAGTTTAATGCGACAAATACTCTGGAACATCAACATATACTTAACATACCTTAAATAACCTTTACATAACTTAGAAATAAGTTTTGAAGGCTTTGGTATGGCAAAAACAAGTTAATCCGCCTACAGGGACTAAATTTGACAAACTGCGAAAGTATGCCAATTTGAACTGTAACAGACATTCCAGAACATTACCATAAGTTAAACATACCATAAATATCCTTTACATAGCTTAGAAATAGGCTTTGAGGGGTTCGGTGTGCTAAAATAAACTTTTGGGTCATTCAAGGACTAAAAGCGTCAAAAAGTGCATAAGTTTGCATTTGCACACATAACTTACGTTCTGAATACATCTGGACATCCAAAAATTTATGTAAGCACTAAAATATTTTATTTTAGTGTTTGGCATGAGAAAAATCCATTCGTCACGCAATTTGGATCGTTTTTCGCGCTTATGCGCATTCCGTCGTAATTAACCGTACAACGCAATCGTACGGCCAAACGAACTGACATCCGGCATATTTTTGGGCATGTTTCATGTCCACAATGTTTAGGCATCATTTTAGGGCCTTAACGTTGGCTTAACGGGCCTTAAACGTGTCGGAAATGGCTTTAATGCATAACAGGGACCAAAACTGTCATTTCAGCAAAGTTGTTGGCTTACGGACCGTAAGCCCTCAACCTTACGGTCCGTAAGGGACTCCCAGCTCATCAGAAACTTCTAAAACAGCTGTTAAGCACTCCCAAACCCAATGCCACATGTTAATCCCTGATGTTGGGGGGCCAATTGAAGTATCCTTAATGTTCCAACACATGTACGGATGAGATGTAATCACGGTTTTCGAGAAACGATCCTAACGGTCTTGCATATCCTATAAATACCCAACCCATTCACTTGCAAAACCCACTTGAATTCTGAGTTTTTCTCTAAGTGGTTGTGCTTATACACTTCCTACCTAAGATTACTTGGAAGATCAAACTTGCGGGGACCCTTTGTAAGTGTTCTTTCGTTCTTTTCATTCGTTTTAGCCTTAAAGTCAAACTTTGTTTAACTTTCTGCATTGACCAGTTTATGGTCAATGCGAAGTTCGTTTGAACTTCATAACGTGAGCGTAATCACGATGGTTATAGTCCCTAGTGACTATACCTACTGATTACCACGTTATCTAGGCTCAGTGACGAGTCGTAGTTTCGGCCAAAATGCGTGTTATTGCGTATTTTGTAACCAAACTACTTATAGGTATCAAAACCGTTTGTTTTGATACCAAACTTGTTTTCTAACTTAGTTAAGCATGTTTTAACATGCTTAGCTCGTCAGTTTTAGTTTTGTGCTTGTCAAGGGTCGTAAAGGTAAGCGATCTAAACAATCGCTTATACTTTCGAACCCGACCCGTTTGGTCGATCATTAGGATCCAACCAAACACATTAGGTGACCATAGTTGTATAGAGAATAACCTTCCGAGGTTATACCTTATGGTCACATCGTTTGAGTAGTTGTATGATAGGTAGTATATATGCCTTAGGTAAATTACCAAAATGCCCTTTGAACGCCAAAATTCATTTTAAGCATATGTAACATAACTTTTGGTATCTAAACTGATTTGGTAACAATATTAGACATGTTAAGGCATATTTTACTTATCATAGGACTAGTTAGGCATTCCGAACGCGTTTCACGCGAACGACGCGTTAAAGTAGCATAAGCTACCTAAACGGGTCATAATGGGTCGTAAGCACTTAGGTTAGGTTTCATTTTAGTATGTAGGCTTTGTTAAACCATATTATACGAGTCTCTGTACTCGTTTGGTTTACGAACCCTCATTCTATCCAATCCTCCGATTTAGGTCCGGTATATTAACATAGTTACCTATATTAGGTGCCGTTTGATATCCGTGATCTCTAGCATTGTTTGGTTGTTACTCAAGGACTACTAAGCAATCTCAAGTGAGTATATAGACCCCTCTTTTACTGTTTTTCAAACTGTTTTGGGGTGAAACACATGTGCCTACTTGTTACTTTCATGTTTTCCATGTTTTCATATCATATGCTTATTATGTTCATTAGTACACTTACAGTACATGATTTCATTGTGTTTTTGCTACGTATGTTCCTTTGTTGCATACTTAGTACATTGTTTTACATTACATTTCACGCTATGTATGTTCATTTGATTACATACTTAGTGCATTGTTTTCACATGCTTACATTTTGGTATGACATTTGGTTTGTTTAAATGGGACAAAAATACATTCATTAACATTAGCTACGCCATTCGTTAGTAGGTAGTGGTACCCTAGGAATTGACAACTCCCGTTCCTGACATCCTAGGTATGTTTGGATGGAAGGAATGTGTAAGTCCCGTAAACCGGATCTTTCAATGATATCAAACAACCTAATTGATTGTGCGGAATCCAATCAATGGGTGATTCAAGAAATCAAAACGAAAGGAACAAGAACACCGAAATAACCTTTTCAACTTGCACACGATTCTATTACTATGAATTTGCAAAATCGTCTGGTACAAGCTCACAACCAATCTCTCTAACTCTAGAGGAATTTTGTAACTATGAAGTTCCAACCTAAAAACAAGTTAGAAACTTGTTTTTATACTTACTCAAGTCCAATTCCCTACATGAGCTCCCCTTGGGCCTGCTTGGCCCACATGGCCTATAGCTTGGCCCAAGTGACCTCTAAAGGTCCAAAACCTAATATAAACTAACCCGGTACGGCCCAGTTCATAACCATAACCCATTGTGTTAATTTGATGCGTCAGTCTCACACTTCAGGGCCTAACAATCTCCCCCTAGACTGATGCCATCAAATTGTCTTCATAGCATGAATTCAGCAATATCTTCAACGAAGTCTATGGTCATCACTATGCTGCAGATGTTGTGGAAGTTCTTGACTTCTGAACTCTCAGCACTGGGTCTCTTTTTTCAGCTTTTGTGGTTAGCTTCATATCAGGATCTTGATCAGCTTTGCTTGAAAATCTTGTTAAAAAGAATGTGAGAGGAGGATTCTCAACAGCTCTTTTCTTCTTCAGTCTTTTTCTTTCAAGCAGGTTCATGGTACTTCTTCAATTGTACTTTCACTGTCAGACGGTGTTTCGTATCCGGTTCTTCTGACTCAGGTACATCTTGTTGTTGTGTTGCTTCAGACTTCTTCAGCAACTAACAGCATCTCAATCTTCATCAACCCCTGTTCTTGAATGAAATCAAGTTCTGCACATGCTCACAAACTCATAAGCAAACATTTCTTATGCAACAGGGAGAGTACCATATGAACACTAGGTACATCCAAGTACTTGTACTCGGATTTCACAATTTAAATTCTTTCAACTTTTGATGATCAGTCAAATTTTCAAGAACGGTTACATTTTTTTAATTTTAAGAAAAATAAATAAACACTCTATTTTTATTTTTGGTTTTATAGAAAAACAAGACACTATTTTTGTATTTTTGAATTTTCAATTTTTTAATTTTAAGAACTAAAAACAAATAAAAACTCAAAATATAAACAACTATCATAATATACAATTACAATTGCAATCGGATCAAAATTCGTTCTCAGGCAGACTAAGGAACACTTTTCAGTACGAGCCTAATCAAACTGGTCTATGCGATTGCCAATATGTTTGTCCACTTAAACTTTAACGCTCAACTTTCAATTTTTCAACTTCGTGATATGCTTTAGGTAATATTATACTATTATACCCGTGTGTCCCATTCCAAGGCATACCCCCGCGATCAAGGTAAGCACAACGATTCATCGTAGCAGGTGAGTATACTGATGTCATCCTTTAAGATATCCTGACTGTGTCCAGGTCTGCATATATTCTATTTTATCATGTTATGATTTCTTAATAATGAACACCCAAATAAATACTAATCAAATCCTGGAAATATAAACAGCACACTCTATCATGCAAGTATCTTCCCTACCACATATTTCACAAGTCCAATCCAGATTTCTGAAATCTTAACTGGGAATAGATTGAGAAGAGAACAGAATAGATCTTAAGTAGAAATGGTATAATATACAGATCAAATGAGTTTTTCTCAATTTGATATAGGTTTCTAGGGTTTCTTTTGGGCACTTGAGGGCCTCTTTCGGGTGTATTAGATCTATAGCGCGACAACATACAGCTAGGTCAGCATGTATCTGGATGCAGCAGAAGCTGTCGTTGCCTAGCACCTCCAGGTCAGCATATATCTGGATGCAGCAGAGGAGGTACACGACTTTTTCAGAGAAGATTTCAGAATCAGATCAAAATTGTGTGTATCGGGACAACATACAGACATTCAAATAGAAATGAGCTAATTCCAAGTGACTTTCTTTCCTGGGTTCATGTACAATTTTAGTTCTGAACAGAAGGACAACCAAGATATCCCCGGAAGATTCAACAATATAAAGACCCAAAACCTCAGATGTTGGCTATCTATCAACGCAAGATTTAAGACCATAAAATCATACGCTGTTGGCATGTTACCCACATGGTACATAGTTCGTTATGTTTATATCACTTAGTATCTTTTATCATGTTGAGCGTCAAGCCTATCGACATATCGCAGTAGATCCTAGTCTTTTCAGCTATGGCACCTTACATGTGTTAGTCAAACCCTTTAACACGAACATTTATTTCACTTCCCATATCATGCAATCTTTCTTTTTGGCTTTTTCATTTTTCTAATGTTTTTGTATTTTTCTCATTTTCTCCCCCTAAAACAATACATATTTACTGCAAACATTTTCTCCCCCTAAAACAATACATATTTACTGCAAACTCTTTTTGTATTTTCTGAGTTTTCTCCTCCTAAACTCTATATCTATCTATATGTTCCTCTCCCCCCCTAAATTTGTGCATAAATCTTGTATTTTTGCGCAAATTTACCATTTACTAGAGAAAGGACAATTTATATACAAAGTATAAACTAAGAAAAAGAGAGAAAAATATTTTTGCTTAACCGTTCTGTCATCAGATTGAAGACTAATCAAAATTCAAATCAAAGTACTGAATTTAAACGGTACCTTTTGCTGATCATTTCTTACTTCTATTTTTAAATAAACACTCTATTTTTACTGCAAACAATACATTTTGCTTGGCCCAAGTGACCTCTAAAGGTCCAAAACCTAATATAAACTAACCCGGTACGGCCCAGTTCATAACCATAACCCATTGTGTTAATTTGATGCGTCAGTCTCACACTTCAGGGCCTAACAGAATGACCGAATTCGATAGGCGTAACACAGATAAACCTTTAATTTGTTTAAAGGTCTATCACCACAGTCACAAGGCTTGAATGTATGCATTTTCACAATATCGCATAAATATTTGTATTCAGAATAGCATGCATTTCCACAAAACATAACGTTGATTTAAACCACGCTTTACTTCAATACATTGCTTTGTGCATTTTTACCTATGGTTTAGTTGATACATATTTCACTTGCCATACATGACATTTTGGTTACACATTACATAATTGACATTTGACATAGACATTTTGGCATTGGTATACACATTTAGTGAATTACATTAGACATAGACATAGACATTTTGATATGGTTTACACACTTGACAATTGATTTATACATGAACAAATTACAATGATGGCTGGTTTGGGCAAGTGATTTGAGTAACGAGTCGTGTGTAATATGATACAAGCATGGTGGATACGCCACTGGTACTTCCTATATATAAGTGCTTGTATGATATTACATATCGTAGCGTTACTTAAATCATTTCAATATTTGACATATTACATTTTACATAAACAACTTATTTTTCACAGGATATTGTCTTACAAAACAGTTTATTTTATCCAACTCATTTTACTCAGTTATTTTATTAACCATACACCATTCTTTTATATAGTCTGATTTCTTATCGAGTTTTCATACGATTTATAAAAGAAAACACTTAACAAGATTCATGACTAATTTTTATTAAACCTATCTTTTAAAACCCAAGTCATGAATCCTATTTTCACTAAACCTATGTATCTCACAGGCATTTTTATGCTGACGTACCTACTTTCACATGTGTTTTCAGGAGCTGTTGCTTAGGATGATGATCGTGACATTAGGGTGGACCTGTGCCTTAGAGACATAAAACGAAGATAGACTTAGTTTAATTATGTTATGTACTCTTGGTTTTATGTTTAAAGACAATGTAACTCTCTTGTTGATAAATAAAACGTAACTTTATTTTCCATGGTTGTGAAACAATAATTCTGTTACAACACTCCCCGACGTTTCCGCCACGTGTTTCTCGTTTTACGTGGTCGGGGTGTGACACTCCGTCATTATGGCGAAGAGTTGGTGGAGGCAGGAAATAGAATTAGGGATGTGGGAGAGAGAATCACGTGGAAATACGACGAGAGGGAGCGTCGTTTCTGAAATGCCAGCTGACTGTGGTTGTGTGGTTATGTGTTTAATAATAATAAAATAATAATAAATAAATAATAAAAACATAATCATGTAAAATAACTTAAAAATAAAACTTTTGTAATAGATCTGGTGTGTACGGATGCATACTACAATATATATAAAATATGAAAGTCGCAAAGTCGACAATTTTGGCTATACGTGTTGACGTGATTATGTGTGATTGCTTTATTGCATTTGGTTGTTATTTATTTTGTGTCAATAACTTATATATATTGTTAATTATCAGATGGAACACGCTGCTAATGAACCAGTTAACGAAGTTAACCAATCCGAGCAAAACAATGAGGATCACTTTCTTAATAGGCAAGATATAGAAAACATCGTTGCCCAGGGAATAGCAAATGCTATCCCAGCGATCGTCGCTGCTGTTAAAAGTCATGTTGAGCCTTCACAAGCCAACCCCAGTAAACGCACGCGTGACGATAATTTCAGTAACAGTGTTAACGGAGGCGGCAATAATGACAACGTGATTCAAGCCCCAATACTTAAGAAAATGAAAGTTGCAACACCTGGTTGCACTTATAAAGAATTTCTTGCCTGTAAACCTGTTGAATTTTCAGGCAATGAAGGGGCAACCGCTGCACTGCGTTGGTTGGAAAAAACCGAGGCAGTAATTAAAATAAGTAAATGTGCCGAGGAGGATAAGGTCATGTATGCTTCTCACCTTTTCAAGGAAGAGGCATTAGAATGGTGGAATACAATATTGCAAGCCAAAGGAAGCGACATGGCTTATGCCATGAGTTGGGAAGAATTCAAGTGATTAATGGAGATGAAATTCTGCCCTGAATATGAAAAGGAACAAATGGCGAATAAGTTCCTGAGCCACCGAATGGTGGATGTTGATTGTCGAGGGTATACTTCGAAGTTCTTTGAATATGCCAGAATTGTACCAACTTTGGCCTCGCCAGAACCGGTACTCATTTCTCGCTACATTTGGGGTTTAATTAGTGAGATTCGGGATATCATCAAAGCTGCAAGACCCCACACAATCGACGATGCGGTGGAATTAGCCAACACCTTGACTGATGGACTGGTGCGTACGCGAGAAGAAAATAGAAAGAAGGAATTGGCTCAAAAGATTACCCAAGGATTTCATGGGGGTAATACTAGTAACAACTTCAAGAAAAGAGGAACTGGGCAATCCTCCACTGCTCCATTTTGCAGTACCTGTAAAAGAAAGCATTTTGGAAAATGTAAAGGGTACTGTAATTTCTGCAAAATTCCGGGGCACCAAGAAGAAGATTGCAGACGAAAGAAATCCACAATTTGTTTCAATTGTGGAGAAGCTGGACATTTTAGACCAGACTGCCCTAAACTGGTCAAACCAGCTGACAACAAAGCCAAACCTGCTGAAGGAGCTAATAAGAATAACGCAAGAGCCTTCCAGTTGACAACCCAAGAAGCAGATCTAATTCCGGATGTAATAGCGGGTACGTTCCTAGTACACAACATTTATGCGAAAGTATTATTTGACTCTGGTGCAAACCAAAGCTTTATAAATACTTCGTTCTGCCAAGCTCTTAACCTACCTTTAACCAAACTTAGGCAAATTTATACAGTAGAAACAGTAGACGGAAATTCTGTTAACATAGACACAGTGTTGCAAAAAGGAAATATAGAACTTTCAGGTCATAAATTTTCTGCAAACATGTTACCTATGAATTTAGCTGGATTCGATGTTGTGTTAGGAATGGATTGGTTAGTAGCCAACCATGCTCGAATCCACTGTGACAAGAATTCCGTAGAAATTCATACACCCACAGGAGAGGTAATTATGGTTACAGAAGATAAGCCACGAAAGCCAATGAAATTCATTTTAGTAATGAAAGTGGCCAGTTATTTAAGAAAACAAAGATTAGTGTATATGATTTCAATAAACTTTAACGCTAAAGGTAAGGAACTTAAGGAAATTTCTGTAGTATCAGAATACAAGGATGTATTCCCAGAAGAACTACCAGGATTGCCACCCGATAGGGAAGTAGAATTTAGAATTCATCTAATTCCTGGGACTACACCAATAGCTAAAGCACCTTATCGATTAACACCCACTGAAATGCTAGAATTGAAAAAGCAATTAGACGAATTGCTCAGTAAAGGGTTTATACAACCTAGTTCATCCCCTTGGGGAGCACCAGTGTTGTTCGTGAAAAAGAAAGATGGTTCGATGCGAATGTGTATTGATTATAGGGAATTGAATAAGGTTACAATTAAGAATCGATACCCATTACCTAGGATTGATGATCATTTTGATCAACTTCAGGGAGGTAGATATTTTTCTAAGATAGATTTACGCTCTAGATATCATCAGTTGAAGGTACAAGAAGAAGACATACCTAAAATCGCTTTTAGAACTAGGTATGGTCACTATGAGTTTACATTTATGCCATTTGGACTAGGGATGAGCATGTGGTAGTAAATACCGATACCATACCGATACCATCCCGATACCGTACCATACCGATACCATACCGCTTGTATTCGGTATCGGTATCGGTATTACGTTTTACCGTTTTTCGGGATCGGGATTTTGCGGGATCGGGATCGGTATTTTTCGGTAATACCGAATTAATACCGAATGTGAGGTTAGCTTATTTAAAAATTATGCACCTTCCAAACAATATAAGTAAATATATTAAAACCTTAACAAAAATCCAAGAGTTTTATTATGTAAGTGATGACGTATTAACACAGCCCCTTATTCCCATTTCCCACCCATAATTCCCATGCTTTGCTTACTGAAGAAGTTGAAACTTTCAAGTTTCAAGTAGGGTGGTAGTAGGGTGGTGAAATGTAATTTAGAACTAGGGTGGTGAACTGTAAGTCTTCTCCTTATCTCATATCCCTTACCTAATCCAAATCAAATTCCAAATCCAAGTATCCAACTTCAGAAACAAAACTGTAAGTCTTCTCCTTATCTCGTTCTTTCCTGCTGGACTTGTGGGTGTTTTGTAAGTGCCCTAATTTTGTGATATATATATGACAATTTTCTCTACATTTGTGCATTTGAAGTATTGTTTAGGATCCTTTTCTTTCAATTTTCTCTAGTATGTCTTGTATATGACTTTAATTTTTTTGGCTGATGTTATTTCTTAATGAAGTGAATGTTTTGAACTTGTTTTTTGTCATAAACAAAGTTTCCAATGAAGTGAAAAAGATGTTACAGCTATATATTGTAGATATTATTATTGTAATATAACATACCAACAAACCAGTGACAACTAATATACTTTGTCAATGAAGGTTATCCATTTATTTTATGCATTCATGTTGTCACAATTTTAGAGAGAATCGACAATTTATAGTTCAAAAAGCTCCCAACTTGAATATAATACACTTACCATGATGGTACTGGTATTCAACAGTCTTCGTTTCATCTTCCCAAGCCTTCCATTTCCTCATCTATATCAATTTTTATCAAACAATTATATTTTAAAGTTCATATGTTTCTAAAATGTATAAATTGTATTTTTTTATTCTTTTTTTAAGATAATAAGTGACTTGATGATTGACATAGGGCCATAGTGTTGATGATTTTGGTGGCAAATTATCATTTTAAGATTTCGGTATTTTTCGGTATCATACCGAAAAACCGGTACCGATACCGGTACCATACCGATACCATACCGCTTGTATTCGGGATCGGGATCGGGATCAATTTTTGAGGATTGTCGGGATCGGTATTGTCGGGATCGGTATCGGTTCGGTATCGGTTCGATACCGTGCTCATCCCTAATTTGGACTAACAAATGCTCCTGCAGCATTTATGGACATGATGAATAGAATCTGTAAGCCATATTTGGATAAATTTGTGATTGTCTTCATCGACGATATCCTTATTTATTCCAAAAGTCAGGACGAGCATTGTGAGCATCTACATGCACTCTTAACTTTGTTAAGAAAAGAGAAGCTTTACGCCAAATTCTCGAAGTGTGAATTTTGGCTGCAGGAAGTGCAATTTTTAGGACATATGGTGAATCACGAAGGTATTCACGTAGATCCCTCTAAGATAGAAGCGATCACCAAATGGAAGGTCCCGCAATCAGCTACGGAAGTTAGAAGTTTTCTAGGATTAGTTGGGTAATATAGGCGCTTCATTAAGAATTTCTCTAAGATAGTAGTACCATTAACTAAGCTAACCTGTAAAACGCTTAAGTTTGAATGGGGACCTAGACAAGAAGAGGCTTTTAAGATTTTAAAGCAAAAGTTAACAAATACTCCAATTCTAGCTTTGCCAGAAGGGACAGAAGATTTTGAAGTTTATTGTGATGCTTCTAAGCTAGGATTAGGATGTGTGCTGATGCAACGCAAAAAGGTAATTGGGTATGCCTCAAGACAATTGAAAAAGCACGAAGAAAATTATACAACTCATTACTTAGAATTAGGAGCAATAATTTTTTCCCTTAAGATTTGGAGACACTATCTGTATAGAAGTAAGTTTACAGTATATACAGATCATAAAAGTTTGAGGTACATATTTGGGAAAAAAGAATTAAACATGAGGCAAAGAAGATGGATGGAAATTCTAAGTGACTACGACTGTGATATTCAATATCACGAAGGAAAGGCAAATGTAGTAGCAGATGCCTTAAGTCGTAAGTATCATGAAAAACAAAGACGAGTTCGTGCTCTTAGATTAAATCTTCAAGTAGACTTAATGGAACAACTTAAGAACGTTCAAGAAACAGCAATCAAGGATGATGCTGAAGGAATGAAAGGAAGAATAAAAGAATTAGAACAAGGGATTGATGGAATTTGGAGATTCCACAAGAAAAGAATTTGGGTACCTAAGCAAGGAGACTTAAGAAAAAATTTTAGAGGAAGCCCATAAATCTAGGTATACCATGCATCCTGGTAATAATAAGATGTACCAAGATTTAAGGAATAGCTTCTGGTGGATAGGAATGAAAAAGGACATAGCTAGATATGTTTCTAAGTGTCTAACTTGTTCAAAAGTTAAGGCAGAACACCAGAAACCTTCAGGGTTACTCCAACAATTAGAAATGCCTGTATGGAAATGGGAACTAATAACAATGGATTTTGCTACTAAGTTACCCAAAACTAGAAAAGGTAACGACGCAATTTGGGTAATTGTGGATCGATTAACCAAATCAGCTCACTTTCTGCCAATGAAAGAAACCTTTAGCATGGAAAGGTTAGCAAAGTTATACGTAGACGAAGTAGTATCCTTACATGGAGTTCCACTCTCCATTGTATCGGATAGGGATAGTCGTTTTACTTCGCATTTTGGACAAGTTTTCAAGAAGTAATGGGGACCCGACTGAACTTAAGCACTGCATACCATCCCCAAACAGATGGACAAAGTGAAAGGACAATCCAAACCCTGGAAGACATGCTTAGAGCATGTGTAATAGATTTTGGTGGAAACTGGGACGACCACCTACCCTTAATGGAATTCTCCTATAACAATAGTTATCATGCAAGCATTGAAGCTGCCCCATTCGAAGCACTGTATGGATGAAAGTGTAGAACTCCAGTTTGCTGGGCAGAAATAGGGGAAAGTCAATTATCAGGTCCTGAAATTGTACAAGAAACCACCGACAAGATAACTCAAATCAAGGAAGGACTGAAGATCGCTCGAGATCGCCAGAAGAGTTATGCAGACGATTGACGCAAGCCACTGGAATTTCAAGTTAGAGACAAGGTACTCTTGAAAGTTTCTCCTTGGAAAGGAGTAGTTCGGTTCGGTAAGAAAGGAAAGCTAAGTCCAAGGTACATAGGACCATTCCCAGTAACCCAAAGAATAGGACCAGTTGCCTATCGATTACAACTACCAGAAGAACTAGCCGGGGTACACGACGTATTTCATGTATCTAACCTCAAGAAATGTCTATCTGACGAATCACTGGTAGTACCTCTTCAGGATATAGAGGTAAATGAAAAGCTAAAATTTGTTGAGAAACCACTCCAAATAGAAGACAGAAAGGTCAAGTTTCTCAAACACAAAAGATTGGTACTAGTCAAGGTCAAGTGGGATTCAAAAAGAGGACCTGAGTATACCTAGGAGCTGGAATCGGAAATAAAGCGAAAGTATCCTCACTTATTTCCGTAAATCTCGAGGACAAGATTTTAAATAAGGTGGGGAGGATGTAAGCACCTGCAAAAATGTCCATAAACGACCCGTAAGTGAAAACCCGGACCCCTGAAACCCTAATGTTCATGAAAAACCAAGAAATTAAGAAATTTGGTTTTCACGCGGGCCGCGTAAGCCATAAGGTAAGGCTACGCGGGCCGCGACAAGCCTAAAATTCTCCAGATAAGCGTTCAAGCCACGTGTCGCACACGTGGCGGACCTACCTGTGACACGCTAGCCCTACACGTAGACTAGGGGGCCCTCGCGGGCCGCGTAAGATCTTGTTAAGGTTTACACGGGTCGCGTAAAACCTGAAAATCAGCTATAAATTGCCTGTGCATGGGACTTGCTTCTGTATTCAAAAATTTAGTTTCAAAACGTCCAAATTCTGCTTAAAACGAATATTAAGGTGTCAAGACGCTACTACGAGTACAAGGTGTTAACTCGATCACTGCTACGATACAATGTCCGATCGATTGAAACCGATCCGATGGATGTTTAAGTGCTGCCCGAATCCGGGCTATACTTTGTCATTCGTCATGAGGGTTTTGATTTCGTGAGTTTATCGTAAATGTTGTATTAAGTTACTGACCTAGTTTCGTGTGCATTGTTATTTAACTAGGTTACAAGGCTAAATCAGTAGGCAAGGTTCTGTCCAGTTAAACTTGCAATGTGAGTCATTCTCTTTTTTCAACAATGTTTTACTATACCTAAATTGTTTTCAAAAAGTTAAAATTACAGGGATTAAGTCTTAGTTATCTTGAATCACTGGCAAGTGGGGTATTGTGCACATTACTAATTTCTCACGGTTAGGTTCACCAACCTAACAGTGATAATCATCACTACTTGGGTGAAAGGACCCAATAGTGGTATCACCATCGTCACCAGGGTGTGACACGGCGCCAGATAAAAATAAGATAGTAGCCATTGTAATCGCTCTTATGCTGTAATCTATAACTCATGTATCATTTTATATAACCTGAATGACTCGCCAGTATTTCCCCGCTGATAAAATCTTTTTTTTAAAACATGTTTCAGGTGACTTACTGTGAACCAAGGAAAAAGTGTCGTGTAGCACTAAAAGCTTGAAGAGGTGGCTCAGTAAAATAAATAAACATGTTTTGTAAAATAGGGAATTTCCTCGTAAAATTCCTTTATTGTAAATAATGGGGTTTGTCCCAATTTGTGAAATAAAATAATTGGGCATTTTCAATTGAAAAGATCCAGTCAACATTTCTGCTGCGAAATTAAATTAAATAATAAATACCACGGGTTTCTGTCCCGCGACTTCTGGATCGGGTAACCCCGGGCCGGGGGTCGTGACAACGTTGTACCGCTTCAACAGTTTTCCAAAATTGAAATTCTTAAAATGCGACCCACCATCACTAATGATAACTCTCGGAATACCAAAACGGGCAAAGATGTTGGATTGAACAAATTTACAAACAACCGAATGATCATTTGTTCTTGTTGCAATAGCTTCAATCCACTTCGAGACATAGTCTACCGCCACTAAAATGTATAAGAACCCATTGGAATTCGGGATGGGACCCATAAAGTCAATGCCCCACACATCAAATATCTCAACAACCAAAATCGGTTGCAAAGGCATTTCGTCCCTCTTTGAAATACTTCCCATTCTTTGGCAGTTGACACAATTCCTTGCAAACTCGCACGCATCCGTGAAAATTGTGGGCCAATAAAACCCACACGAAAGAACCCGATAGCCCTTTTTATGGCCGCTAAAATGACCTCCACAAGCGGATGAGTGGGCATGAGTCAAGATCTCTAACACCTCCGTTTCGGGCACTCACCTCCAAATGACTTGATCAGGGCCCAATCTTGAAAAGGTCCAGCTCATCCCAAATGTATTGCTTCACTTGGACCATAAATTGTTGTCTTCTTTTCTTGGTCCAATGATTTGGGATTGCACCCGTGGCTAGATAGTTCACATAGTGGGCATACCATGGTGCAACGAAAGTAGACACGACTAGTAGTTGCTCATCGGGAAACCTTTCGTTTATCTCGCTCAAATCGTCAACCCCTTCCACCGGAATTCGAGACAAGTGATCCGCCCAACGGATCAAACGGGGCTTCGCATCTTTTTTCTCCATCAAATACCGGACCACACTATGGTCCGAGTACACAACCACTTTGCTTCCCCAAATGTAAGAACGGAACTTATCCAAAGCATACACCACCGCTAATAACTCCTTTTCGGTTGTGGTGTAATTCAGTTGCGCTTTGGACAACGTCTTGCTTGCATAGTAAATCACCACCGGCTTTTTATCAATTCTTTAACCCAAAACTGCACCAATTGTAGTGTCGCTTACGTCACACCTGATTTCAAATGGCTTTGACCAATCAGGTGGTTGCAAGATGGGAGCTTTCACCAAGTGTTCCTTCAAAATATTAAATGCTTGCAAACATTCGTTAGTAAAATCAAAAGGGACATCCTTCAACAACAAATTACATAAAGGTTTTGTAATTACACTAAAACCTTTAATAAATCTTCTATAGAAACCCGCGTGTCCCAAAAATGATCTTACCCCTTTCACATTTTTCGGTGGAGGCAAAGATGATATTACCCGTATTTTTGCCTTGTCCACCTCCATACCCCTCTCCGAAATCACATGACCTAACACAATACCCTCTTGCACCATGAAATGACTTTTCTCCCAACTAAGCACCAAATTTTTCTCAACACATCTTTTTAAAACTTTTTGTAACTCGTTGAGACAAGATTCAAAACTAGTGCCAAAAATTGAAAAGTCATCCATAAAAACTTCAAGCGACTCCCCAACCATGTCCGAGAAAATACTCATCATACATCGTTGGAAAGTTGCCGGTGCATTACACAAGCCAAATGGCATTCGCCTAAAGGCAAAAGTGCCATATGGACAAGTGAAGGTGGTCTTGTGTTGGTCATCCGGGTGTATTGCGATTTGATTGTAACCCGAATACCCGTCCAAAAAGCAGTAATATTTTTGACCCGATAATTTTTTAATGATTTGGTCAATAAAAGGTAGCGGGAAATGGTCCTTAGAAGTGGCGGCATTCAATTTGCGGTAATCAATACACACACGCCACCCGGTTACCGGTCGGGTGGCTATTTGTTCACCATTTTCGTCTTTGATTACTTGAATGCCGGCCTTCTTAGGCACAACTTGAGTAGGACTTACCCAAGCACTATCCGAAATAGGATAGATAATTCCCGCATCCAACCATTTAATTACCTCTTTTTTTACCACTTCCCATAGGTTCGGATTTAATCTTCGTTTTGCTTCCCTTGTTGGTTTTGCCTCTTCGGTGGTGATGATTTTGTGCATGATGATTGATGGACTAATTCCTTTTAAATCGGCAATCGTCCACCCTATAGCTCCTTTGTTTGCTTTCAAGACTTCCAATAGAGCTTGTTCTTGTGCCATCTCTAAATTAGAGGCAATAATGACCGGTAGAGTGTCATTATCCCCTAAAAATGTGTACTTCAAATGGCTTGGTAAGTCTTTGAGCTCCAACTTTGGTGGTTCCTCCAATGATGGTTTGGTACCCGAATTGATTTCCACCGGCAAGCTTTGAAATTGGTGGGTCCATGGCGGTCGACCCTCCTTCCATGCCATAGCATATTGTTTCTCCTCTTCAACCCGTAATGTACAAGCATGTACCTATTCCGAAAAATCACAAACACACATATCCATACTATCCTCCTCATACTCATGCGGGTTGCATCCGTCGACTAAATCTGCCATGAAACACTCATCAACACCATTAGAGTTAGAATTGTTAGAAAAAACATTCAATCTCATTTTTCGATTTCCAAAAGTCATGTCAACCGTACCAAATCGAGAATCAATCACGGCATGCGCGATGCTAAAAAATGGCCGACCCAAAATAACATTTTGTTTTTGTTTTGGGTCCGCGGATGAGTAGTCTAATACTAAAAAGTCAACCGGGTAGTAAAACTCATCAATTTTCACTATTACATCTTGAACCATCTCCCGAGGTAGCTTATGAGACAAATCGGGTAACACAACCGTTGTCTCTACCCTTGCTAATGGACCAAAGTCGTATTGGTCATATAAGCCCCCCAATAAAATGCTCACCCCGGCTCCAAGATCTAGTAACGCCTTTGACATTTGAAAATTAGCAACTTGAATATTGATTAATGGCGTACCTGGATCTTGGAGCTTAGGAGGAAGCTCCCCATTCAATACGGCACTAACTTGCTCGGTTAAATCTACCCGCTTAGGCATTTTCTTCTTTTGTTTCCTTTTTTGTGTGCACAATTCTTTTAAAAATTTAGCATAGGCGGGTACTTGTTTTATTGCATCAAGTAATGGAAGTTTAACTTTAACTTGTTTGAAAATGTCCCACAACTCTTCTTTTTGGGGACCCCTTGATGAAATAATTTTTTTCTTACCCGGGTCAAGTAGAGCCGATGGAAACGGGACTTGACTCGGCTCCCCTTCATCTTTTTTTTTTATTTTTTTTCCTTTTCACCCAACCCCGGTTTTTAACATATGATTCTTTAGACACAACCGGTGAAACTTCGTCTTCTTCACTTTCATTACATGTTACATCCTCAACCACCCCTTCAACCAAACCCAGTGACAAATTGGCTTTAAATTCTTTGCCACTTCTTAACACACTAACATGATTAATATTAACATTATTACCTCATAACGAGCTATGGGAAGGATTTACCTTAGTGTCGCTAGGAAGTTGCCCCTTGCTTTTCTTTAACTCCGCCATGTCGGTTGCTAATTGACCCATTTGGGTTGTTAGTGTTTGAATGCTTTTGTCACGAACTTCATCTTTTTGCATCCAGACTTCATCAAGTTGATTCCTTTTTTGCATGTCTTGTTGAATTGCCCGAAGCATATCCATAACCTCATTCCCGCTTGATGAAGTTTGACCCGAACCACTTTGACCCGTTTGTTGAAATTGCCCTTGGTAGCCATAATTATTTCCACCCCGATAGTTACCTTGATTGAATTGTTGGCGAGATGCAAAATTACCTTGAGCTCCTTGAAAATTTGGGTTAGCTTGGTTCGCCGGGTTCCCGTAACGGAAGTTAGGATGATTTCGTAACCCGGGGTGGTATGTGTTCAAATTCATGTTAAAGTTCCGACCACCCCCTTAAATAGCATTCACCTCTTCCACTTGATCTTCAACCACTCCTACTAAACACACTTCAGCCGTGTGGCCTATTTCTTTGCAATTAGTGCACACGTTGTACACTTGATTTGTGGTTTGAACGCCTCCACTATCTACCCCATGCACTTGTGGCCTTGCTATCACATGTCTTGCCCGTCTTGAAGATTGAGCCTTCCTCTTTGAAGTAACCGCCATTTGCTCTAAAAATTCCCAATCATCTTGCTCAAAGTTTGTACCGAATGTACCGTTAGTGATCAATATCAAGTCACGAGCATCCTCTGAACTCAACCCTTCGTGAAACGCGTTCAACAACTCCCAAACTTATATACCGTGATGTGGACAATTCCTTAACATCATATTGAATCTTTCGAAAGCCTCATGAAACATTTCCCCCGATTGTTGTTGGAAGCTTCTCAAACCTCTCCTTGCATCATTAGTCTTTTGAGAAGTGTAGAACTCATCCAAGAAAATGTGTTGATGTAAAAATTGACGCGGAGGGCAAAGTATGAACCATCTTTTTACTTTGTCTTCGAAAGAAAATTGAAATAGAACCAATTTGACATCGTCCGATGAGAACCCTTGACCTCCAATAGTGTTGCATATGGAGTCATATGTCTCCAAATGAAAGTAAGGTTCTTCCGTTGCTAACCCCTTAAACTCTGGCAAACTTTAGAGTGCGGTTGTTCTAACCTCAAAAGTCCTTCCATCCGCGTGATGAGGAATCACTACTGGTGAAGGATTGTTAGTGATAATGGGCGAAAATGGGCTTTGATTCCCCGTACTACCTCCCAATGATGTCTTCGAGGGGCACCCAATGGTGCTCTTGGTTGACCCATTTACCCTTGCATAGGCCCTTGAGGTGCAAAGGGTGGTTGTAATTGGTATTGTTGGAGTGGTGGTTGTTGCATTGGCCTTTGAAATTGCGGTTGTGTATTTTGTGGACGCACTTGATGTAAAGGCGTAGGACGTTGCAATTGTGGCCCTTGTGGTCGAATGTGTTGTATTCCAACCGGTAGCCTACCCATGTCTTGAACTTGTTGTAGTGGTTGACTTTGTTGACCCGCTCCTCCTTAAGGTCCCAAATAACCTCCATCACCCCCATAATAAAATCCTTCTTCTTCGTACCCTCTAAAATCTTCTTCATAACCATCATCATATCCATCCCCTTGAATACCCGAGGATTGCACAAATGGGAAGGATGAATATTGAAAACAAGGTTGGTTCGGTGGTCGGTATGTAGAAGTAGCATGAACAACGGTTGAACTTTGTGGTAGTGGGTGGGTAGAAGATGATTGACCCGTAGTTGGGAAAAATGTGAAAGTGGTGGAATTGTGGTAGAGGGGTTATAAGTAAGAGTTGGTTCAACTTGGGTAGTAATAGGTGATGCGGTGTTGGTTGGTGTAACGTCATGTGGTGGAGTAGGATTGGTAGTGGAATTAGGCATGGTGGTATTTGGTGAAGGTTGTGTGGATGTAGGAATGAATGATGAGGTCGTTTGACCTGTTGTGGGTGGGATTTGTGAATCAGCCATTATGTTTCTTGGTGTAATGGGTGAAGTAGGTGAACCAACAATCTTGTTTTCTCTTAACAAAACTCTGTTTTAACGCAAAGTTCTTTTAACTTCCGGATCAAACGATAGCGGTGATGACTTGTGAGAGCCCCTAGTATGCATACACTTGAAGTACCTGCACACTAAACAACCAGTGTAAACCCGAAAATAACAAAACAAAACTACTAAATTAACACACGTTGCGCACTACTTCCCCGGCAACGGCGCCAAAATTTGACGTGAGGTCGTAGTCACACGCAAATTTAATCCAAATTACAACTAATAGATAGTAGCAAATGGGTATCGAACACAGGGAGTTTGTGGAAAGTGTGTTGATTCTATAGATTTGTGAATTAACTACAATTAAACTAATTTCCATAAATTAAAATTCAAGAGTTTGGATTGTTTGGTTTAAGAACTAAATTACTATCTAAATTGCAAATCAAAATTGGATTGTTAAACAGATTATGAGAGAATGACCATCTTAGGTTGCGGTTTCCATTAACACTTGTGCATAAATCCACTAGAAAGAGTTACATAGACATAACTCATGCATAAACACTTGTTGTGATAAAAGGGAACAAAGTACTCGGATTATATTAACGCGAGGTTGTTACCCGATGATCAATTAATCAGTATCCAACCCTAACCCTTTCCGTGATATCTCGATTGTCAACGACACCAAGAACGTACGATTTAGACTAGAATCAAAACATCAATTAACAAGTTACAATCAAGCATTCATACACCATAATAAACATAGCAAACACACCAAGTTTATCATTCTAGAAATAAAAGGAAACATACAAAAGTCATAGCAGAAACCTTCACCTAAGATAATCACCGAAAGTTTAGCCGGGCATCAAAATACAAACCGAAATGTTTAGAAATGTTCCCAATCACTTGTCAAAGCCAAATTTCACCCAAGAGCTCCAGAGAAACATCTCCAACAATGATTGACATGAAAAGACACTTGAAAACGGCTTAATATGGGCAGTTACGCTTTTCTCGCCTGGCTCTACCGTAATTTACGGTACCTACCATAAATTACGGTAGCCTTGATATTGTTACGCTGAGACTTTACTATGTTAAGGTGGAAATGGGGGATTTCAGGGGCTACCGTAAATTACGGTAGCCACCGTAATTTATGGTGGACCCCTGACTTCTCTCATTTGTTCTTCTTTCCATCCTTGTGTATCTCGCTCCATTCTGTTCCGTCCAAAGCATCATTTTTTTCTGGGTTTTTAAGCTCCAAACCACCCATCAGTCGCGCGACAACCAAGCAAGTTCACTGTCGCGGCACGCGACTATCGTCGCGGCACACGACAACATTGGGTTGAACCCGTCGCGGCACGCGACAGGCATAAATGTTGTAGATTTTGTTGTTGTTCAATTTTTGGCCTAAAGAATTTGGTTTATTACAATATGAAACTATCAAAACTAATGTTTATGATGGTTTTTAAAACGTAGGTATATTTTGGGATGTCGGGAGAGGATCAAGCTCATCAAAGAACCGAACACGATCAAGATACAAGCTTTCGCACATCGTTTCATCGTCATTTTTAAACGACGAATTCTTACATATTATGTTGTAATGTTTTAAATCCGAAAAATTTAAATAAATCCGTATTTTTCAATGTATTTGTAATTACAATTACATGTTTATGGTCGCAAATTAAACGAAATCTGCTTAATAATAGTAAGGGTATTACAGTTAAACAGGTCCGTATTTAAATTACCAACATGTAGGAAAAAGAATTACGTAAAACGGACCTGTAGATTGAAAGTTATGGGAGTTTTAAGTTGATTTAGAGTAAAAACTAGAGCTGGGCAAAATGCAGGTTTTTATAACAGACCTGCTGGAAAAATTGTCGCGCCCCCTCGTCCCGGTTTGACCCGGTCCAGGAGCCACGGGACAGAAACCCGTGGTATTTACTTATTTGAGTTTGACAGCGAAAGATTTTAGCAGGACCTTTTAAACTTGAAATGCCCGATTATTTTATTTCATAATTCGGGATAAACCCCGTACTTTTACAATAGAGGAATTTTACTAAGAAATTCCCTGTTTTATAAAACATGTTTATTTCTTTAACTGAGCCACTACTTCAAGCTTTATTAGTGCTCCGTAGCACTGTTCCTTGGTTCACAGTAGTTACCTGAAATATGTTTTAAAAATATTTTGTCAGCGGGGAAATACTGGTGAATCATTCATTTTGATAAAACGACACATAGTTATAAATTACAGCATAAGAGCGATTACAATGGCTTCTATCTTATTTTTATCTGGCGACGTGTCACCTCCTGGTGACGATGGTCATACCACTATTGGGTCCTTCCCCAAGTAGTGATGATTATCACTGTTAGGATTTATTAGCCTAACCGTGAGAAATTTAGTAATGTGCACAATACCCCACTAGCCAGTGATTCAAGATAACCACGACTTAATCCCTGTAATTATAACTTTGAAAATAATTTGAGGTATTGTAAAATACTTTTGATAAAAGAGAATGACTCACATTGCAAGTTTAACGGGCAGAGTTTAGCCTACTGATAAGCCTGATAACCTAATTTAAATAACAATACACACGAACTAGGTCAGTAACTAATACAGCATTTACGATAACTCACGAGATTAAAACTCTCACGACGAATGACAAAGTGCAATACTTAAACATCCATCGAATTTATGACCAATGACAAAGTATAACCCTAATTTGAGCGGCAATTAAACATTCATCGGATAGTTTCAATTGATCGAACATTGAATCGTAGCGGCGATCGAGTTAATACCTGGTATCGTAGCAGCACCTCACTACTGTGAATGTGATTTTCGACCTTAGAGCAGTATAACTTCGTTTTTGAGAAAAGTTTTCAACACCAGTGAACTACTCCTGATCCAAGCTATTTATAGCTGAAAAATGGGTCTCACGCGGCCCGCGTGAACCCTTGCTCGACTCTTACGCGGCCCGCGTGGCCACCTAGTCTACGCGTAGGTTTGCTGGGTCACGAGTAGGGTTGCCAGGTGGATGCCACGTGGACTGGGCACGCTTATCCGGTCAAACACATGTTGAAGCGGCCCGCGTAAGGCTATGCCTTCCCTTACGCGGCCCGCCTAAAACTCATTTTTCTTGTTTTATTGGTTTTTCATGCACAGTAAGGTTTCAGGGGTCCGGGTTTTTACTTACGGGTCGGTTTGGGAAATTTTTCAAGGTCCTTACATCCTCCCCACCTTATTTAGAATCTCGTCCTCGAGATATTATTGGAATAAGTGAGGATACTTTCGCTTCATCTCTGATTCCAGCTCCCAAGTGTATTCGGGTCCTCTTTTCAACTCCCACTTGACTTTAACTAGTACCAATCTTTTGTGCTTGAGAAACTTGACCTTTCTGTCTTCTATTTGAAGTGGTTTCTCTACGAATTTTAATTTTTCGTTTACCTCTATATCTTGAAGAGGTACTACCAGCGATTCATCCGATAGACATTTCTTGAGATTGGATACATGAAATACGTCATGTACTCCTGCTAACTCTTCTGGTAGTTGTAAGCGATAGGCAACTGGCCCTATACGTTGGATCACTGGAAATGGTCCTACATACCTTGGGCTCAGTTTTCCTTTCTTACCGAATCAGACTACTCCTTTCCAAGGAGAAACTTTCAAGAGTACCTTATCTCCAATTTGAAATTCTAATGGCTTTCGTTGATTGTCGGCATAACTCTTTTGAGGATCTCGAGCAGTCTTTAATCTTTCCTTGATCTGAGTGATCTTGTCGGTGGTTTCTTGCACAATTTTAGGACCTGATAATTGACTTTCTCCTATTTCTGCCCAGCAAACTGGAGTTCTACACTTACGTCCGTACAGTGCTTCGAACGGGGCAGTTTTGATGCTTGCATGATAACTATTATTATAGGAGAATTCAATCAAAGGTAGGTGGTCATCCCAATTTCCACCAAAATCTATCACACAAGCACGGAGCATGTCTTCTAGTGTCTGGATCGTCCTTTCACTTTGCCCGTCGGTTTGAGGATGATATGCAGTACTTAAATTTAGTCGGGTTCCCATTGCTTCCTGGAAACTTGTCCAGAAGTAGGAAGTAAAACGACTATCTCTATCTGACACAATGGAGAGTGGAACTCCATGTAAGGATACTATTTCGTCTACATACAACTTGGCTAACCTTTCCATACTAAAGGTTTCTTTCATGGGTAGAAAATGAGCTGATTTGGTTAATCGATCCATAATTACCCAAATCGCATCATTACCTTTTCTGGTTTTGGGCAACTTAGTAACAAAGTCCATTGTTATGAGCTCCCATTTCCATACAGGCATTTCTAGTTGTTGAAGTAGACCCGAAGGTTTCTGGTGTTCTGCTTTAACTTGCGAACAAGTAAGACATTTAGAAACATATCTAGCTATGTCCTTTTTTATTCCTATCCACCAGAAGTTATTCCTTAAGTCTTGGTACATTTTATTGTTACTAGGATGCACGGTATACCTAGATCTATGAGCTTCTTCTAAGATTTTATTTCTTAATTCTCCTTGCTTAGGTACCCAAATTCTTTTCTTGTGGAATCTCCAAATTCCATCACTTCCTTGTTCTAATTCCTTTATTCGTCCTTTCATTCCCTCAGCATCATCCTTGATTGCTGTTTCCTGAACGTTCTTTAATTGTTCCATTAAATCTAACTGTAGATTTAATCTAAGAGTACAAACTCGTCGTTGTTTCTCATGATACTTACGACTTAAGGCATCTGCAACTACGTTTGCCTTTCCTTCGTGATACTGAATATCACAGTCGTAGTCGCTTAGGATTTCCATCCATCTCCTTTGTCTCATGTTCAATTCTTTTTGCCCAAATATGTATTTTAAACTTTTGTGATCTGTATAGACAGTAAACTTACTTCCATACAGATAATGTCTCCAAATTTTCAGGGCAAAAATTACGGCTCCTAACTCTAGGTCATGAGTCGTATAGTTTTCCTCGTGCTTTTTCAATTGCCTTGAGGCATACGCAATTACCTTCTTGCGTTGCATTAGCACACATCCTAATCCTAACTTAGAAGCATCACAGTAAACTTCAAAATCTTCAGTTCCTTCTGGTAAGACAAGAATTGGGGCATTTGTTAACTTTTGCTTTAACATTTTAAAGGCCTCTTCTTGCCTAGGTCCCCATTCAAACTTAACTGCTTTACAGGTTAGCTTAGTTAATGGCACGTCTATCTTAGAAAAATCCTTAATAAAGCGCCTATAGTATCCAGCTAATCCTAAAAAGCTTCTAACTTCCATAGCTGATTGTGGAACCTTCCATTGGGTGATTGCTTCTATTTTGGAGGAATCTACATGAATACCTTCATGATTCACCATGTGTCCTAAAAATTGCACCTCTTGTAGCCAAAATTCGCACTTTGAGAATTTAGCGTAAAGCTTTTCCCTTCTTAACAAAGTTAAGAGTGCATGCAGGTGCTGACAGTGTTCATCCTGGCTTTTGGAATAAATAAGTATATCATCGATGAAGACAATTACAAATTTATCCAAATACGGTTTACAGATCCTATTCATCATGTCCATAAATGTTGCGGGAGCATTTGTTAGTCCGAAGGGCATGACTGTAAACTCGTAATGACCATACCTAGTTCTGAAAGCAGTTTTAGGTATGTCTTCTTCTTGTACCTTCAATTGATGGTATCCGGAGCGTAAGTCGATCTTAGAAAAGTATCTAGCTCCTTGAAGTTGATAAAAAAGATCATCAATCCTAGGTAATGGGTATCGATTCTTAATTGTAACTTTATTCAATTCCCTATAATCAATACACATTCTCATTGACCCATCTTTCTTTTTCACAAACAACATTGGAGCTCCCCACGAGGATGAACTGGGTTGTATGACTCCTTTAGTTAACAATTCATCTAATTGTTTCTTTAGCTCTAACATTTCGGTGGGTGCTAACCGGTAAGGTGCTTTGGCTATTGGTGTAGTACCAGGAATTAGATGGATCCTAAATTCTACCTCCCTGTTGGGTGGTAATCCTGGAAGTTCTTCTGGGAATACATCTGGGTATTCTGCAACTACTGGAATTTCCTTAAGTTCCTTATTTTTCGTGTTAATGACTACGAAAATCATATACACCATTTCTTGTTTTCTTGAATAACTGGCCAACTTCATTACTGAAATAAATTTCAGTGGTTTTCGTGGCTTATCTCCTGTAATTGAAATTACCTCTCCTGTGGGTGTATATATTTCTATGGCATTTTTATCACAAAGAATTCGAGCATGGTTGGCTATTAACCAATCCATTCCTAACACCACATCGAATCCTGCTAAATTCATATGTAACAGGTTTGCAGAAAATTTATGGCCTAAGAGTTCTATCTTTCCTTCAAGCAAAACCTTATCTATGTTAACAGAATTTCCATCTGCCGTTTCGACTGTAAAAATCTGCCTCAGGTTGGTTAAGGGTAAGTTAAGAGCTTGGCAGAATAAAGTATTTATAAAAATTTGGTTTGCACCAGAGTCAAATAATACTTTTGCATAAACGTCGTGAACTAGGAACGTACCAGCTATGACGTCAGGAATTAGTTCTGCTTCCTGAGTAGTTAACTGGAAAGCTCTTGCGTTTCTCTTGGTAGTTCCGTCTGTAGGCTTGGCTTTGTTATCAAATGGTTTGACTAATTTTGGGCAGTCTGGCCTAAAATGTCCAGCTTCTCCACAATTATAGCAGATTGTTGCTTTCTTCTTCCTGCAGTCCTCTTCTTGATGTCCCGGAATTTTGCAGAAATTGCAATACCCTTTGCATCTTCCAAAATGCTTTCTTTTACAGGCATTGCAAAATGGAATGGTTGAAGTTTTCCCAGTTCCTCTTCTCTTGAAATTACCACTGTTACCCATACGGAATCCTTGGGTAATCTTTTGAGCCACTTCCTTCTTCCGGTTCTCTTCTCTTGTGCGTACCAGCCCGTCAGTTAGGGTGTTAGCTAATTCCACTGCATCGTCAATGGTGCGAGGTCTCGCAGCTTTAACGATATCACGGATTTCACCAATCAATCCCCAAATATAGCGGGAAATAAGTACCGGTTCTGGCGAAGCCAGCGTTGGTACCACTCTAGCATATTCGAAGAATGTCGAAGTATACCCTCGACAGTTTACACCCATCATCCGATGGTTCAGGAACTTATTTGCCATTTGTTCCTTTTCATATTCGGGACAGAATTTTCTTTCTACTAGTCGTTTAAATTTTTCCCAACTCATGGCATAGGCCACATCGCTTCCTTTGGCTTGAAGTACCGTATTCCACCATTCTAGCGTCCCTTCTTTAAAAAGATTCAACGCATACATGACCTTGTCTTCCTCGGCATATTTACTTATTTTAATGACTGCCTCGGTTTTCTCCAACCAACGCAGCGCCGCCGTCGCCCCTTCATTGCCTGCGAATTCAACAGGTTTACAGGCAAGAAACTCCTTGTAAGTGCAACCAGGCGTTGCAGCTTTCATTCTCTTGAGAATTGGGGCTTGCCGTATATCATTATTGTTGTTAGTATGGTTGCCGCCTCCGTTTACGCTATTACTGAAGTTATCTTCATAAGTACGTTTGCTAGGAATAATTTGTTGAGGTTCAACTGGGTTTCGAGCAGCCGCCAGGATTGCTGGAATAGCGTTGGCTATTCCTTGAGCAACGATATTCTCGATATCTTGCCTATTCAGAAATTGATATTCCTGGTGTTGCTCAGATTGGTTAACTTCATTAACTGGTTCATTACTAGCATGTTCCATCTGGTGATTATATATATATATATATATATATATATATATATATATATATATATATATATATATTAGCACAAAATAAATAATAGCTATATGCAAAACAATCACATAATTTCACAACATATGTATAGCCAAAATTGTGAATTTCTCGACTTCCATTTTCATATATATTATATTATGCATTCGTACACACTGTTATCTTACAAAAGTTTTATTTGTAGGTTATTTTACAAAGTTATATTTTTATTACTATTATTATTATACACCATAGCTTTATTATCCCTCGTCAGTTGGCACTTTTAGAAGCGACGTTCCCTCTCGTCGTACTTCCAGGAGATCTATTCTCCTACCTCCCGAATCCTATTCCCTGCATTCACCAGTTCTTCGCCAAAATGGCGGAGTTCAGCTAAGTTTTCATTGCTCATTGGTGGGTTTGGTACAGGTTCTGGGTCGAACTGAGGGAAAAAGATATAAGGGTTATTGAGGAGGTTTTGAAACTTCCAGTCGTTGGTCCACCATTCGTCCATTTCTCCTAGAGGTTGGGTGTGGATCAGAGGGTCTGGGATAGTCGGTTCCAAGTTTATTGGAAGTTGGGTTTTGGCAGGATAAGGAAAGAGGTTTTCTTTAATAGGTCTAAGGATATCACAATTTGCCAGTATACGATCTAATTCCTCCTGCAGTGGCAATTCCTCGGCTTGCTTAGAACTTTCCCCAATTTCTATTCCTGCTTGCCTAGAACTTTCCCCAATCTCGATCCCTTTTCCTTTATCAATGGGATTTTCTATCTTGGGAACTTTCCTAGTTGCTGGTTTCCTTCTGCGCACACGCCTCCAGCCCACAAATCTTCTTCTTTTCTTTGGCTTTTGTTTCTCCGGAGGTGGAGCTTGAAATTCCATAGGTTCCTCAACATCAGCCAAGTAACCAGTAAAGTCTCTAGAAACTTCTATTTTCATAGGATAGAGATTGAGATTCTGAAGAGCTTCAGACAACTTATTCATGCAGTTTAGCATATATGCAAAAATGTACACAAAATGCTAAGTTAAAATTTTATAATAAAAATTTCACAGACTAATATTTAGTACAACTTATTCAAATATTATTGCACACAGTACGACTTATATATATTTATATATCTAATACAGAGTACAACTGAAATTCAAAATATACTAGGTTTTGTAGATTCATACTTTATTTGTATTTTCTCTTACTAAATTATTTATCTAATGGGCAAAAGTTTCTTTAAGGTTTCTGGCTTGTAGGTGTTATGGGTGCTAGTACTGGGTCAGGGTATTTTAAAAATTTTAATTTACTGCTGTAGTGGCTAACACATAAAGATCTGCCTATTTTTCATCTAATTCGTCTTCCCATGGTGGTTTATTGCCTATTTCCTGAGTTTCCTTAGGAATCATCACTTCTTTTGGTTGTGATTTCTTTATTTTCTCTTGACTTTTTCTAATAATCCGACTCCTTTTCTTAGGGGTAAGTGGTTTCTCAAACTGTGCTTTACGAACAAATATTCCTTCCTCAGTATCTGCTGAGTATCTTGAGGAATTTGATTGGAACGAGGTTCCCTTATCTTTTGGTGGACTATCTAATTGACGATAGATGTCGGAAAGTCTTTGCTTACCCATACTGTAAACAAATAGTCACATAACAAAACACATAATCACAGAATGGCAATCAGTAGAATATAAGTATTTCTAAATACTTAATTAGCTTAAATCAGTGGCTCTGATACCACCTTTTTCTGTCACGGCCCCTCGTCCCGGTTTGACCCGGTCCAGGAGCCGCGGGACAGAAACCCGTGGTATTTACTTATTTGAGTTTGACAGCGCAAGATTTTAGCAGGATCTTTTAAACTTGAAATGCCCGATTATTTTATTTCATAATTTGGGATAGACCCCGTACTTTTACAATAGAGGAATTTTACTAAGAAATTCCCTGTTTTATAAAACATGTTTATTTCTTTAACTGAGCCACTACTTCAAGCTTTATTAGTGCTCCGTAGCACTGTTCCTTGGTTCACAGTAGTTACCTGAAACATGTTTTAAAAATATTTTGTCAGCGGGGAAATACTGGTGAATCATTCATTTTGATAAAACGACACATAGTTATAAATTACAGCATAAGAGCGATTACAATGGCTTCTATCTTATTTTTATCTGGCACCGTGTCACCTCCTGGTGACGATGGTCATACCACTATTGGGTCCTTCCCCAAGTAGTGATGATTATCACTGTTAGGATTTATTACCCTAACCGTGAGAAATTTAGTAATGTGCACAATACCCCACTAGCCAGTGATTCAAGATAACCACGACTTAATCCCTGTAATTATAAATTTGAAAATAATTTGAGGTATTGTAAAATACTTTTGATAAAAGAGAATGACTCACATTGCAAGTTTATCGGGCAGAGTTTAGCCTACTGATAAGCCTGATAACCTAATTTAAATAACAATGCACACGAACTAGGTCAGTAACTATTACAGCATTTACGATAACTCACGAGATTAAAACTCTCACGACGAATGACAAAGTGCAATACTTAAACATCCATCGAATTTACGACGAATGACAAAGTATAACCCTAATTTAAGCAGCACTTAAACATTCATCGGATAGTTTCAATCGATCGGACATTGAATCGTAGCAGCGATCGAGTTAATACCCGGTATCGTTGCAGCACCTCACTACTGTGAATGTGATTTTCGACCTTAGAGCAGTATAACTTCGTTTTTGAGAAAAGTATTCGATACCAGTGAACTGCTCCTGATCCAAGCTATTTATAGCTGAAAAATGGGTCTCACGCGGCCCGCGTGAACCCTTGCTCGACTCTTACGCTGCCGGCGTGGCCACCTAGTCTACGCGTAGGTTTGCTGGGTCACGAGTAGGGTTGCCAGGTGGATGCCACGTGGACTGGGCACGCTTATCGGGTCAAACACATGTTGACGCGACCCGCGTAAGGCTATGCCTGCCTTCCCTTACGCGGCCCGCCTGAAACTCATTTTTTTTGTTTTATTGGTTTTTCATGCACAGTAAGGTTTCAGGGGTCCGGGTTTTTACTTACGGGTCGGTTTGGGACATTTTTGAAGGTCCTTACAAAAATGGTTCCCCCGCGCCACGCGATAGAAATCATGGTGTGTGGTGCGACACGCGACAGCGCTCGCAGGGCGCGACAGAGTTAGAGCAATCTGTCGCGTGCCGCGAGAGACCCCAAAACGTTCAAAAAAATTTATTTTTGCTGTTTTGATTATTGGACTTGTTCTAACCAGTTTCTAAGACCCCGTAATCAATGTTAAGGTCATTTTTATATTAAGAAAGATGAGGAAACTATATGCTAAGGAAGAAAAGATAAATTGTTAAGATCAAAGATTATGATCTAAATGATACAACATGATCGTCGATGATGATAATGTACGAAGTATGAATTATAAATGGAATGTAGTATGATAATACGAGTTTAAATGTGATGAAGAGGTGTATGAAAGGAACTCTAATGAATAGGATGAATGTTTTATGTAGATGACGGACACAGGGAATGTAGATGATGCTGAAGTAGCACGACAAGAAGCATTCGATAATAAGATTATGGAAGCGGCAGAAAAGGTTATACATGATAACCTTCCTCGGTTAGCTCAAGAAGTCGAAAGCCGTGCCTTAGGGGTAGTAGATGCTATGATGATTAGTAAGATTGAGGAGTTAAAGGAAATGATTAAAGGGTCTAGAAGTAAAGGCAAGGAACGAAGGTGTACATACAAGGATTTTATGGCGTGCAATCCCTCTTCATACAATGGGGAGGTTGATCCGATAAAGTGTCAAAGGTGGATAGCAAATATCGAAGTTGTGTTTATACGTAGCCGATGTGAGAAAGAAGACCAAGTAATGTTTGCTACGGGCCAGCTTCAGCAACAAGCCAAGGATTGGTGGGATACGCAATGTAAGGAGTTAGGTGAAGAGAAACTCCAAACCTTGACTTGGCAAGAATTCAAGGAGTCGTTCCTGAAGTATCATTGCCCCCAGTCGGCAATTGATAGAATACAAGAAGAATTCTTGCGCCTTCGCCAGCAGGATGAATCTATTGATGAAATCACCAACACCTTCTTTGATAAGCTAAAGTTTTGTGAAGACTTTGTCAAGTCTGAAAGAATGAAGATCAATCGATATCACGGTATGTTGAAGGCTGAGTTTAGGGAATTTATCACTCCCTCGAAGTGTGAAACTTTGAATAAACTTATTAACTGGGCACGAGATAGAGAGATAGAGTTGAAGCGATAAGTAGAAAGGGGGAAGAAAAGAGCGGCTGAAAAGCCCAAAACTACGAGCCCGTCCAAGAAACCTAAGCAACATGACAATAGAAATAAAGGAGGATCTAAAAGCGGTATTCCTCCATGCAAAACTTGAAGGAAGCTTCATACCGGAGAATGTCTGTTGGGAAAGAAGGGATGCTACAACTGTGGTCAGGAAGGGCATCCTTACTATAAATGCCCTAGTCCCGTGAGGACGTGTTTCAATTGCTTTACTCCTGGTCATGTTAAAACCGAATGTCCAAAGCGTAAACAAAAGGGATAAAAGGATGGGAAGAAGGATGAAAATCAGAAGGCTCGAGGAAGGATGTTTCAAATTACCACTAAGAAAGCTAAGGTTCTACCGAATGTTGTATAAGGTATTTTCTTAATCAGCCAAATACCCGTGAATGTGTTATTCGATTCCGGTGCTAGTAGATCTTTTGTGTCAGACGAACTTATGTGTCGTCCCTCCTTTAGAAAAGCACGAATGTCTATACCCTTAGAAGTAGATGTAGCGGATAGCAGAAGTTATTTGTTATGTGAAGTTTGTAAAAATTGTAAGATCCCCATAGAGAATGAAGACTTCGAAATAGATCTTATTCCTATGACTTTGGGGGAATTTAAAGTAGTAGTGGGAATGGATTGGTTATCCCGTTATCATGCGGAAATACGATGCGAGGCGAAAGTCATTCATGTATTGTCACCTAATGGGGCTCGAGTAAGTATTCGTGGGGAAAGAAAATTAGAGACAAAATTGTGCATGATTGTTGAGGCGGTTAAGTACGCAAGAAATGAGGGTAAGGCATTCTTGGCCTACGTAGTAGACACAAGACAAAAGGTGCCTGAAATTGGAGAAGTTGAAGTTGTGAACGAGTATCCGGATGTGTTTTTGGATGAACTACCGGGATTACCACCCGAGCGAGAGGTGGAATTCCGAATTGAATTAAACCCGAGCGCCAAACTAGTGGCTAAAGCAGCCTATAGATTAGCTCCCGCTGAAATGCGAGAGCTAATGACACAGATACAAGAATTGCTCGATAAGGGCTTCATACGCCCGAGTGTGTCACCCTGGGGAGCCCCGATACTTTTTGTGAAAAACAAAGATGGTTCAATGCGCATGTGCATGGACTATCGAGAGTTGAACAAGTTGACAGTAAAAAATAGATATCCCCTACCTCGAATAGATGATCTTTTTGATCAATTGCAAGGAGCGAGCTGGTTTTCGAAAATTGATCTGCACTCGGGATATCACCAACTACGGGTACGAGAGGAGGATGTTGCAAAAACCGCGTTCAGAACCCGATATGGACATTACGAGTTTTTAGTAATGTCATTCGGGCTAACTAATGCTCCGGCCGCATTCATGGATCTTATGAATAGAGTATACCGGCCCATGTTGGATAAGTCTGTAATAGTATTTATAGACGATATCCTGGTTTACTCCCGTTGTAGAGCCGAACATGCGAATCATTTGCGTGAAGTATTAGAAACTCTTTGGAGGGAAAAGCTTTACGCAAAGTTTTCAAAATGTGCCTTCTGGCTTAGAGAAGTACAATTTCTCGGCCATGTCATCAATGAACTGGGTTCCTCCAAAGTACCCGAGTGAAGTAAGAAGTTTTCTAGGTTTGGTTGGGTATTATCGAAGGTTTATACAATATTTTTCAAAAATAGCATTACCCTTAACCAAACTGACAAATAAGAATGAGAAATTTGCAAGAGAAAGCATTTCGAACATTAAAGAGTATACTGTCTAACGCACCGGTTTTAACCTTACCCGAGGGATCAGAAGACTTGGTTGTATACACCGATGCTTCACATCAAGGGTTGGGAGGTGTTCTAATGCAACGGGGTAAGGTGATAGCCTATGCCTCAAGGCAGCTTAAACCACACGAAAGCAACTACCCAACACATGATCTCGAATTGGCTGCAGTAGTATTCGCGTTGAAACTGTGGCGACATTATTTATACGGAACGAAATGCACAATATTTTCAGACAACAAAGTCTCAAGTATTTCTTCGAACAAAAAGACTTGAATATAAGACAGCAAAGGTGGTTGGAACTAATTAAGGATTATGACTGCGAAATCCTTTATCACCTAGGGAAGGCCAATATTGTGGCAGATGCGTTGAGCTGGAAGGAATACCCACCACCCATACAAGTTAAATCAATGAAAATGACAGTCACTCCTAAACTTTTGGAGTTGATCAAAGAGGCCCAAACAAAGTCCCTAAATGCTAATGATCCGATGAAGGAAATAACGAAAGGCGTAGTTGATGAATTAAAATGAATGATGACGGCATCATGACCAGGTATGGCTGAATCTGGGTACCTTGGTTATGTGAAATGAAATCGTTGTTACTTGAGGAGGTCCACAAATCTCGTTATGCGGTACACCCCGGAGCAACAAAAATGTATCAAGATTTAAAGAAAGGATATTGGTGGCCCGGAATGAAATGCGACATTGTTAAATATGTGGCTAAGTGCTTGACATGTTCCCAAGTGAAGGCGGAGCACCAAAAACCGTATGGTAAATTACAACCTTTAGAAGTACTAGTTTGGAAATGGGAAGACATAACCATGGATCTCGTTACAAAACTTCCTAAAACAAAACGAGGTCATGATGCTATTTGGGTTATAGTCGACCGACTCACTAAAAGTGCTCACTTTTGGCCCATATGAGAAACTATTTCATCTGAAAGGTTGGCGGAGATTTATACGAATGAAATAATAGCTCATCACGGAGTACCCGTGTATATTGTGTCGGATCGTGACACAAGATTCACGTCTCGGTTTTGGCATAGATTTCATGAAGATGTGGGCACAAACTTGCGATTGAGTACCGCGTACCATCCACAAACGAATGGACATTCAGAAAGAACTATACAAAGGTTAGTAGATATGTTGAGGGCTTACGTCATAGATTTCAGGGGAAACTGGGACGACCATTTTCCGTTGGTAGAGTTCGCGTATAATAACAGTTATCAGAGTAGTATTAAAATGGTGCCATATGAAATGTTGTACGGAAGAAAGTGTAGAACCCCTGTGTGTTGGGGAGAAATCGGGCAGCGAGAACTCGTTCCTAAAGATGTTGTGACAATAACGAATGAAAAGATTGATCTAGTGCGGGCTCGTTTGAAGGCAGCGCAAGACCGACAAAAGTCTTACGCGGACAAAAGAAGGCGCCCTATTGAATTTCAAGAAGGGGATCGAGTGTTCCTAAAGGTCTCATCATGGAAGGGTATAATACGGTTTCGTAAACGGGGGAAGTTGGGCCCTCGGTACATTGGGCCGTTCAAAATTATAGCCCGTGTTGGTAAGGTGGCATACCAGTTGGAATTACCTCCAGCTTTAGATGGAATCCATAACACTTTTCATGTGTCACAACTAAGGAAATGTCTTGCGGATGAAACGGCGTATGTGCCACTTGACGATATCGAATTAGATGAGAAAATGAACTATGTTGAAAAGCCGGTGGCTATCAAAGATTCCAAAATAACGCATCTTCGAAACAAAGCCATTCGACAAGTTCTAGTTCAATGGCAACATCGGAAAGGATCGTATCTAACATGGGAATCGGAAGACGAAATGCGAAGGCACTACCCGTCTCTATTTGGTAAGTGTATTAGGGTTTCGGGCACGAAACATCCTTTAAGGGGGGGGGTAGACTTGTAACACCCCGTAATTTGCATGATAAAATGTTTCGATGTTTAAATGTTTTACATAATTGGTAAAGTTTTTAAATATAAAGAAAGTTCATAAAACTTGAAAAAGTGTACAAGTGACAACAAAAGGTAACTTGGGGGTTGAATAAGAAAAATTAGTTAATTAACATAATAAAATTTAAAAACCCAGTATTTGGGTGTGTCTGTGAATCACGACCAGAGGGAATGAGAGGATGATAAACCCTACTCCATTAATTGATGTTAAAATTCAGCAATTAGTAGTGATTCTTGACACAATTCGAATGCATGTGCTTAATTACTCCATAATCCAAGTATCTTGAACATAAGCTGAGTTAGAATTTTATGTTTTGATGCATTATGATGAAGTGGGTTTTTACCAATCCGTGAAATAGTATGAAATTGAGTTCACATATGAGTTAGAATCATCAAATAGAAGGTGTATTATGCTTGAATTTGCTTGTACTAAAGATTTGGGGGAAAACCCACTTGTTCTAGTAGGATGATGATTTTGTAAGTTGAAGAAGTAGAATAATTTCTATGAATAAATGTATGTATACTAGAACTTTGATAGATTGTTAGGTGTAGGATGAGTGATTTATGCAAGAATGGTTGATTGTGTGAATTGTGATGATATCTAGTGAAATTATGCACCATAATGCATAAAATGTTGTACGCACACTATGTGTTTGATGAAATGCCTCAATGACAATCTAAGTAGTTTTGAATGAGATATGAACAAATGGTTTTGCATAAGGAAATTGATATATTGTCATTTGTGATATTAAATACGAACGGTACTTGAATGTAAGTGTTATGGGAACAAGTGATATAATCTAAATAAGAACGAATTACATGTAGGATTGAAAGAAGAAGGAGCTAGTTCCGGTTCGCAACAAAAGGCTCAAGAACGAGGTAAGTTCATTTACTTACATTTATATATAATGTTGATAGTAGAAATTTTGTTAAATTTCATGTATGACATTAATCCTATAATCCATTAGTTTCTAGTCGAACTATAGAAGGTATGTTTCGAATTGAATGAGTAGTCAAGAATAAGGTTCCATATTGATTCGTAATGAACGGGTCAATTAGGATTTAATGAGAATGTTCTTGATTTGGTTTATGATGATGGTCCGGTATGAACGGGTTAATAAGTATGGAATGAGAATGAAAAAGTATGGTGAGAATGTAAAAGTATGATAATTTGCCGAACCGCATCCAAACGGGTCGACCGATTAAAAGAAAGATAAGAAGGAAGGTCTTAATATATGTTGACCCATTCGTAGGGGTTACATATTGATGATGATATATGTAAAAGAATGAACATTAGAAAGTTGAATGTTATTTTTGGTAGAATTTAGTTTTGTAATATGTAAATTATTGACAAGTTTCTTTGTTGCATTAATAGGTAAATCTCACGCTTAAGATGCCGAGCTCGGATCGAACACACCACATCATCCATGTATGCGCTTCTGGTTAAAGTCGCCTACTTGAAAAAGGGTCAAAATGGTTTTTGTATTGTAATGTTAAACTTAAATTAGGATGTTCGTTAGTATCTTGGATATTTTTACTTTGAAACTTATTTTGGGCGGTTTCGTCAAAATACTTGCAATGAACTTTCCTATGGTTGTATCTTCCGTATCTTAAAAGATGTCTTTGCGCTACATTTTGAATGAAAATTTGTTTAAAAACAGGGAATCGTTTATTTTGAGAACGGGTCATGCCCAAATTTTCTTTACATAGCCAAAAAGTTATATGTCATTTTGTATTCTTTTCGGTTGTTGAAATAGTGGGCGTTTCAATATTACACCCCAAAGGTGGTAAACGAAAAGGGGGTTTCAAGTATACTCACAGTTTTACAAAGTTTCCCGTGGTGATTCCGTGAAGAGTTGGAGGTTGGAGCTTCAAAGTTTCCTTTAAAACACTTAGTGTTTTCTTTTAGAACTCTTAGAGTTCACTTCCTTGCTTGGAAGATTTGAGAGAAGTAGAGAGGTTGAGAGAAGAATGGTTGGAACACTTAGTGTCCTTTTAGAATTCTTAGAATTCTTGATAAAGATTGAGAGAATTAGAGAGATGGAGAGAAGAATTGTAACACCTCGTAAAATCATGTCCAATTATATAAAGGCACGTTTCCTAAACCCTAAACGTGTAAAGGATTTATTCCAAAGGACCAAACTTGTCAAATGTTGAAAATACGTATGCGAAGGGACTAAAAGTGTCAACATGCTAATTTATGCCTCTGAGTGACCTTTTTACTAAACCCGAGGCTTCATAATGTTAAATCATGCTCTCGGGAACGATTAATAATGATTATAAAAGTTGAAGGGCCAACGATGTGAAGTTTCAAAAATTTAGTTGTCTGATCAATCGCTTACGGAACGTAAAGTTTCAGGCTTATGGTCCGTAAGGACTATAGCTGGGCGATACATTTCAGAGGTGGTTACGGACCGTAAAGGCTCAGGCTTACGATCCGTAATGACTGTATCTGGCAGCAGTTTTGGATAGCTGCAGGTTTGTCACCTTCTACACATATAACTCGAACCCAACAGCTTTTTGATGGTTTTAGCAATCAGCTAGGACACCTGTGATGATCTTTGGACATCCATAACTCCTTTTTGATGGTTTTAGGAATAGCAACCTCATGGTGCCTTATTCCTTGCTCATTTCAAAATCTTCTCTTCTCACTCTTGCTTGGAGATTCCTGATCAAAGGAGACTCCCTCTAGTTTAAAGATTGAGCTAGGACCCTTTGTAAGCGTCCTTAGCCACTTTAGTTCAGTTTTTCTATGTTTAAAGACCGAAAGTCAAAGTTGCCGCAAAACGGCTTTGACCTTCAGTTTATACCTAAATGGTCCAACCATTGTTCGAGGAGAATATGGCTACGTGATCATAATTAGGTAGGTGTTAATCCCTCAAAATGGCATCTCCGAATTATCACGTTTACTTACTTAATTGTCAGGTCAAAGTATTTTATTAAAAAGTCAAACTAGTCAGCTTTTAAAATAAAAATCAAATTTGATAATGTAGAGGTTATAAATCATGTTTTATCACTTAAATAACTTGGTAAATAATATTAGAACATGTCTGGACATATTCAACCCGACAATTCTAAGTTTAAGCTCGGTTCACAACCGAAAGTCGCAAAAGCTTGACTTTTGCTTTGACTTTTAGTTCTGACCCGATTAAGCTTAATCTCTTTATGTTTTAAGCTTCCATTGTGACCATTAATGTTGTAGTATAACTCTCTGAAGTTATTGTATCAGGTTACCTTTCATTCTGATTTCTATGCATGTTTCTATTTATTATGCTCATTATTGACTAAAATGCCCTTATGATCAAAAAATGAGATTTTTGAATAAAAGAACATACAAATGAATTAGGTACTGATTAGTGAACATATTCAGAGTATTTTGAGACTTACATTCTGGTCATAAACTGATGTTATACTAAAGATCGTAAATTAAGCTTTTATAAAGACTAAACTACCCTTTGGTATATAAATCATGTTTAAAACATAAATTTGACTCAAAACTCATTACCTACTATTGTGATATTATTTTTAGGGATTTTTGTAATATTGGGTCACATTTTATACTGACCTTAACATTGAGCTCTTGTATAAATTATATAATTGATGAAAATGCCCTTTTTGCAAATAAAATGTGTTTTATATTTGATTAACATGCAAAACCTTTTCCTACAGATTTAATATGAAAAATAAAATGTTTTGACCATTCAAGGCTGGTCAAAATCTCAGAATCATATAAACTTTGCAAATATCGTCAATTATCGATTTTTACGTTAATTTGGTGCATAGTATGGTTTAAAACCATATTTAGCACCCCAAGACTTGTTACCTACTGAATTTATAAATAATTTTTAATATTTCTACAGTAGCTATAAGTCATGAACTCAGAATTCCAATTATGTCCTTAAAAGCATATGTGAAATGACCAAAATACCCTTTTCGGGGCATAGTTTGGCCATAAATGGTAAAACCACACATATGTATGATATCCTACTGTTATAACATCATAAAATAAATATTTTTACATAATTTTTTTCACCAGAACATCAGTTTACCTATAAACCTCTTTTATAAATCCTCAAATGACCAAAACGCCCTTATGAGGCTTAATTCGGTTTTAAATCCTTTTTGGGTATATATGTTGACATTTTACTGTTGTCTTAACATATTTTAAGCATAATAATATATGGAACTTGTATATGGTTCATTTGGGTACCCGTTATGCTTATACGCGTTGGGTTCGGTTTATGTAACTAGTTTGCATAAATTAGCCGAAACGGGTTTAACCTTGTCATTTAAACTTCAAAATCCAGAATGTATTTAGTTTACCCATATTATACAAGTATTCCTACTTGTTGGGTCTAAATTACATTCCATTCCAGTCTCTGCTTAATCTAGCGTTTCGAACTGTAAAGCATCCTTAAAACTAACCGGTTTAAGTCTTTGACTTAAATAAAACCCGTTAGTATCCTAATAGGTTAATAAAACCTTTCTTACATATTAAGTAGCTTCGGTAGAAGATATTTGTATAAGGTCTTAAGAATATACGGCTGAGTAGCATCCTTTGCATAATTAACTCAGGTAAATACTTTTAACTTATTTTCCCTATACGGGCTTCGAATACGGTAAATTATTACCGCTTGTTCGGGTATGGGATCATTTAGTTGGATTGTGATTAATAAATCTGCATAACCTGTTTTAATCTATTTTGTTTGATAACATAAACATTTGGGGTTAACGATCGTGTCTTTGATATCCTCGGCTCATTTAAGTCATTAATGGCCACGACCTATGCACGGGGTGTAGGCATACACCTGACAGATGCAAAGGTTTAATATTAAATTACCCACAAGTTGGGATAACTCCTTTGTGGGTTTTATAAGTGGCGAGTCAGTTAATCATGTCTGGTTTCCAAACCGGCCCCATATGTATGACAAACATGAAAATCTGTATACAAGATTTTAATAAGAATTGTCCCAAGTTATAAAAGATTTTGTGCCTTGTGCGCCTAAATCAATTTTTCTTAAATGTTTTCAAATCAGTCAGTTATTTGTATTTACCACTGAAAACTGACGTATTTTCCAAAGACTAAGTGGCAGGTACCTCTCGAAATTAGGCTGGAGCTACTTGGTGTCAATTAAGAGGATCTTGCAAATCCTTAGATGCCTGAAGTCTGTCAAACTCAGTTTTATGTATTTGTTTTATGGTCCGCCTGTGGATCTCTATTACAATCTGTTTGTATATTCTTTCGTTTTGAACTTTGGACATTATGGGTTGTAATAGTATTTAACTTCCAAGCCTTCCGTTGTGCTATAATTGTGTTTAATTGTCTATGATGATATCAACTACGTCACGATACTCCTCACCAGGCCCATCGGAATATGTGGAAATATCGGGGTGTGACAGGTTGGTATCGGATCCAACATTGAGTGAATTAAACACTAGCCTTTTGTGTTTAATCTCAATGACATAATAGCACATTCCTTAGACTTACGAGTCTAGGCAAATGACCTAGTATTACTCTTAACCTTTGTTTTATTAATATATGGTGTTTTCTTGTTTTGATAGGTTTTAAATATTGCCGCCACTAGTAAGGGGAAAAGGAAAAGGTCCAGTGAGAGGGGGACCATCCAGTCATGTCGGACCCTCTCATAGACGCACGCCTTCAGCGTCATTCAGCAGGTCCAATTCAAATGATGATTGGAGACACTCTTTTGAACCAGCGAAACGCTCCGTTTCGCTTAGTACCTAACCTTCATACAATCATTCGTTCTGTGACAACCCGAGATTTCAGGGTCTTTCCTTCGCGTAGCTCTTATTTCGCAATCCTGTTTTGACAATTTGTTTTATGTTATGTCATGTGTTATTGTTTGAATTGTCATGTGTAGTTTGTTTGAATGGTTAGAGTATTCTATGATTAGTTGATTTAAATGTTAACGTTTAATGGTTAATGAGTAATGAAGACTCAAATGACAAAGAACAATCTTCGCCACAACTCCTTTTGACAAAGATTCATCCTTCGTCGCCTCCATGATTCTTCGCCCAAAAAGACTCGACGAAGATTAACCTTCGCAGAACTAGGCTAGCGGCCCAGACCCAGTTCTGGCCCAATATGGTTTTAATGTATTTTATCATGCATAATCTGTAAAAACTCCAAACGGAAAACCCTAAAACTCTTTCTTCCTCTCCTTGTTGTGCGACGACAATCGTGAGTCTCGAAGCCTTCATCTCGATCGGATTAATCTCTTTGGTATCACGATTAGTATCTATCACCGTTAACCGCTAAGATTCTTATGTTGTGTTCTTTTGTGAGATTAGGGTTCTGTCAATAGGATTGTAAAGTTAGAACTTGCATGATGAGGATTGGATGATTTGTATATGTTCAAATTCATGATGTGGCTTGAAAATCCTGTTAGATGAACCTGTATGATGATGTATTAATAATCTGACTGTGTGTAGTCATTTGATGATTAGAACCAATGATGGATAGAGTAATTATTATGAGATTAAACGGATGTATTTTGGTGTAACGATGTTAACGTTGATGATAAACAGTATATAGGGTTTTCTTGAATGTGTGCAATAACTGTTGTTTGATCCATTGATCCTGCTGAAGATGTGTAAATGTTGTTATGTGATTAAGGCCTCGTTAACTGCAACTGACGAACCTTGGTGAACACTTCGTCGCACCCAGTCATGACGAAGGTTAGACACTTCGTCACATGTAATTTCGACGAAGATTAAGTGCTTCGTCACATGTAACCTCGACGAAGATTAGACATTTTGTCACATGTAATTCCAACGAAGATTAAGTGCTTTGTCACATGTAAACTCGACGAAGATTAGGTACTTCATCACATGTGATTCCGACGAAGAATAGATACTTCGTCGCTAGGGTTCTTCGCCGAGGAGATAGATGGTCAGAACAGTAAATCAGTGATGTTTATGTTATTGGACACATGTGTTGTGACATTCTATTTGTGGCATGATAGTAATGTTAACTAGAAATGAGGGTTTTGACTCGACTCGTGTGGGTAGTCAATCCATCTGTTACAAGTTATTATGATAACTGAGTACTCGATGTGCAACATAAGGTGATCTTGTGATAGATGTAAACTGTGTGAAATTAATAACTTGATTGATTGTAAAACTGATGTTGATTGGTAACCACAGTAGGGTTTGGGTTGACCAACTTAGACAGGTAACTTAACATACCGAGCAAGTCAAAGGTGAGTTCACTGTCTTTACAAGCATGCGTCCCAGGGAGGGACACCTGGTAAATATTCCGGGGAGGAATATTAGGTAAATGGGTTTAACTGGAACGTTAAACTTGGGATGTTGGTTAATACACTCATATCTATCATTTAAGTCCCATCTTATACCGAATTGGTTACCGGGGAGGCAACGGGGTTATTAGTTGATAGCGCTATTAGGTTTGGCACCCTCACACCGTACCGGGGAGGACGGGCGTGAACTACTTACCTTAACCACTCGACCAATGTTTGATAGAGCATTGGGGAAGGGCAAATAATCTGGAGCCATCTGCGGTACTCGAGTTATTAACAACATCGAATCTCTGAATTGTTTTAAACTCATATCTGGTAACTAAACGTGTTAACAAACTTTGAACTCACCAGCGTCGTCTGACACACTTGTCTGCATGCTTGCAGGTTGTTAGATTCATGGATGGAACTTGCTATCTGGGAGTGCTGGAGTGGTCATGGGTCATGGCTCTTGGACACATGTTCATTGTTTTCGCACACTTGTTTTGAGATACATGAATAACGATTTACATTATGCTTCCACTGAACGTATTTGTTTTAAGTTGTGATTTGAAATTACTTTATGAAATAAATGGAGACTTTTATTTAATATCTTGTTATAGTTCAATGTGATTGGTGGCTGGATCCTGGTAAGTCACACGTCCCGAGGTGTTTCCGCATGTGGTATTTTTGGGGGTGTGACAGTTTGGTATCAGAGGAACTGGTTATAGTGAACTAGGTTTTAAAACGTTTGTATAAAACCAGACTATAACCGAACTGCTTCGAAATCGACCATGACACTCAGCTCCAGATTGCAAGGTTCGTCCCTCGTTTACTTATTGCATAGCATATCTAGTGTACATTTGCGTATGATGTTGCCTGTGATTGCACACTTAGCACTACAGACTGAATTCATTGTGTTACTTGCCTACGTTATGTGGTTGATAGAGTCACAATGCGATATTCCTCTAGACTTTCATGATTCATGTTTTGTGAAGCCTTTGTCTTGTTACTTGAATTTGAGGAACCTCTTAGCACGAGTTGGGAGGAGCTGAGATAAATGTGCAAATTGCATTATTATTATTATGGGTGCACACATAATAATAATATGGGGTGCATGTGAGTCCCAGTGAGGCTTAACAAGTGTGAAGGGGGTTCCGCTCTGTTGACTGATGTAAACTTGGTAGTTTGTAGAAGTCATTGTGATGTTTGACTCCTACTCATTTCCGACTAACCTTTTTACCTTCTCTTATATAGAATCATGAGTGGACGTAATGGTGGATGTGGTGGTGGCTGCGGCGGTGGACGTGGCAACATTGCTATGACTCAGGCCGAATTAACCAACCTGATCAACACTCGTGTGGCTGAAGCCCTAGCGGCTTATCAGGCTGGTACGATATGTGCCGAATACTCTTTATTCTTGTGTCGCGTACCCAACTCTTACCCGTGTGTTGTATTTTCTTTCGTCCTTAGGTCAACAAGTGAATCAGAATCAGAACAATCCGCCTGTTTGCACGTTTAAGACGTTCATGGATTGTAAGCCACAGACATTCAGTGGGACTGAAGGAGCTGTGGGGCTACTTCGTTGTTTTGAGAAAGCCGAGTCAGTCTTTGCTATGTGTAACTGTCCCGTGGGGGACCGGGTGAAGTATGCTACGGGCACATTGGAGGATGGTGCCTTAACTTGGCGGAATGCCCAAGTGCAGATGTTGGGTATCGAGATGGCTAATGCAACTACTTGGGATGATTTAATGGAGTTGATGCGGGAGGAGTACTGTCCTTGTGACGAGATACAGAAACTCGAGAACGAATACTACAATCTGAAGATGGAAGGGTCCCAGATCGAGGCCTACACGAAACGATCTCATGAGCTAGCAAATATGTGCCCTAACTTGTCACGACCCCCACCTCGAAGAATTGAACTGTACATCAAGGGCTTGGCACCGCAAGTTAAGAGTTTGGTCACTACTGTAAATCTTAACAACCTGCCTCAGATCATACGTTTAGCACACAAGATTACCGACCAAGAGATCGCGCGTGGTTCGCTACCGCCACGTGTTTCTGCTACTCCTACAGCTACTACTACCCCTGCTAGTGATAACAAGCGCAAGTGGAATGATACGGACAAGGTGTCCAATTCGAATCAGTCGCAGAAAAGCCCAGACAACAGCAATAATCGCAGTTTCAGCCAGTCCTCCTCTGTTAACCAAGGTCAGAGCAACAATCCGAATCAGGGCTCCTACGCGGGGAGGCAGCCAAAGTGCAACAAGTATGGTTATCATCATCGTGGACCGTGTGTCCGAGTGTGCCATAGGTGTGATAAGGTGGGCCATATGGCAAGGGACTGTAGAGCTCCATATCCAAAGCAACAGCAGCCGCAGAATCAGCAGCAACAACAGCAGCACCAGCAACAGCAAATGCAGCAGCCCCATCAGAATCAAGGAAATAGGAAGGGGTGTTTCCAGTGTAGGGATGAGGGTCACATTAAACGGGATTGCCCTCAGCTGAATCAAAATGCCAATGATAACAACAACCGTCAGAATAACAATAACAATGCTGGGAACAACAATAACGGCAACAATGGGGGCAATGGTGCTCGTTGAAGGGTATTTACGATCGGTGCTGGTGATGCTAGGAATAACGGCAATGTCATGACTTGTGTGTTCTCTGTGAACAACTTCTTTGCTTCTGTGTTATTTGATTCCGGTGCTGATTGGAGTTATGTATCCTTAGAGTTCAGTCAACGATTAGGGTTAACTCCAACACCTTTAGAAGCTAAGCATGTAGTAGAATTGGCTGATGGTAAGACGATTGAAGCCTCACACATTATTATGGGATGCAAACTTGATCTTGTGGGTCGAGTGTTTGACATTGACCTCCTTCCTGTTACCCTCGGTAGTTTTGACTTATTGGTTGGTATGGACTAGTTGTCCAAGCACCGTGCTGACATACTTTGTAAAGAGAAAATCGTACGTGTTCCTCTCTCCAGTGGAAAATCTCTATTGGTTCAAGGGCATCGCAGTGGGGCGATGGTTGGTATCATCTCAGCTATGAAAACTCAGAAGTGTCTACGAAAGGGGTATCCTGCTATTTTAGCACTTGTTACTGATCCCCAGCCTGAAGAGAGGAAGATCGAATACCTGCCAGTTGTTTGTGAATTTTCTGATGTGTTTCCGGAGGAACTTCCTGGTTTACCTCCTCACCGTCAAGTGGAATTTCAGAGTGATCTTGCACCAGGAGTGGCCCCAATTGCTCAAGCTCCTTATCGTCTTGCACCTGGGGAGTTGCAAGAGTTATCTAATCAACTTCAAGAACTGTTGGATAGAGGTTTTATCCGACCCAGTTCTTCGCCTTGGGGAGCCCCAGTTCTGTTTGTAAAGAAGAAGGACGGGTCTTTTCGTATGTGCATAGATTATCGACAACTGAACAAGGTGACAGTCAAGAACCGCTATCCTTTACCACGTATCGATGACTTGTTTGACCAGTTGCAAGGGTCAAGTTTTTACTCCAAGATCGATTTAAGATCGGGCTATCATCAGATGAGAGTCCGAGAGGAGGATGTTTCTAAAACGGCTTTTCGAACGAGGTATGGCCATTATGAGTTTCTGGTTATGCTATTTGGGTTGACAAACGCACCAGCGGTTTTCATGGACCTTATGAACCACGTGTGCAAACCGTATATCGACAATTTCATCATTGTGTTTATCGATGACATCTTGATCTACTCTAAGAGCAAGGAGGACCACGAGCGACACTTGCGTCTTATCTTGGAACTCCTGAGGAAGGAGCAACTCTATGCGAAATTCTCTAAGTGTGATTTCTGGATTCGAGAAGTACAGTTCCTTGGTCACATTGTTAATGAAATGGGAATACACGTGGATCCTGCTAAGATTGATGCTATCATAAATTGGGTGGCACCAAATAATCCTTCGGAGGTGCGACAATTTCTCGGTCTCGCTGGGTACTATCGAAGATTTATTAAAGACTTCTCGAAGATTGCTCAACCTCTTACTTCGTTGACACAGAAAGGCGTGGTATACTCTTGGGGAACAAAGCAGGAGGATGCTTTCCAGCTATTGAAACAAAAACTCTGCAGTGCACCAATCTTGTCATTACCTGAGGGTACCGAGGATTTTGTGGTGTATTGTGATGCTTCTATTCAGGGTCTCGGTTATGTGCTAATGCAACGCGAGAAGGTGATAGCTTATGGTTCTCGAGAGTTGAAGGTTCACGAGAAGAATTACACGACTCACGACTTAGAGTTAGGGGTCGTGGTGTTTGCGCTCAAAATCTAGAGGCATTACATGTACGGTACTAAATGCACTATTTATACCAACTATAGGAGCCTTCAGCATATCTTTGACTAGAAGGAATTAAATATGCGGCAGCTTCGCTGGGTAGAACTCCTAAACGACTACGACTGTGCAATCAAGTATCTTCCGGGTAAGGCTAATGTTGTAGCTGATGCCCTCAGTCGAAAGGAATCGAAACCTAAACGTGTCCACGCCTTGCAACTCACCATCCATTCTAATCTGCCTGACCAGATCCGTTCTGCTCAAACTAAAGCATTGAAAGAAGAAAACATTGAAGTTGAGTATTTGCGAGGCATGGAGAAACGACTCGTAGAAAGATCTGACGGCATTTATTACTTCATGGAGCGAATATGGGTCCCTTTGTTTGGTAATCTTAGAGAGCTTGTGATGGACGAAGCGCACAAGTCTTGATACTCTGTTCACCCAGGTTCGGATAAGATGTATCAGGACCTCAAAGTTTTGTATTGGTGGCCGAAGATGAAAGCTCATATCGCGGCGTATGTGAGTAAATGCATAACTTGTGTGAAAGTCAAGGTGGAATACCAGAAACCGTCTAGATTGCTCCAGCAACCTGAGATACCAATGTGGAAATAGGAGCAAATTGCTATGGATTTCGTCACTGGTCTACCAAGAACTCAAAACGGAAATGATACCATCTGGGTGATCGTTGACCGTCTCACGAAATTTGCACATTTCCTTGCAATCAAGGAAACTGATAAGTTCTCACAACTTGCAGCTGTTTATCTGAAGGAAGTGGTTTCTAGGCACGGGGTGCCAACCTCTACTATCTCTGATCGTGATCCGCGTTTCATATCTGATTTGTGGCAATCAATGCATAAATTGTTCGGCTAACGTCTCGACATGAGCACTGCTTATCACCCCCAGACGGATGGTCAAATTGAACGAACCATCCAAACACTTGAATACATGTTGCGAGCATGTGTGATCGATTTTGGTAAAGGGTGGGAGAAACACTTTCCGTTGATAGAGTTTTCCTACATCAACAGTTACCATACTAGCATTCAGGTAGCTCTGTTCAAAGCATTGTATGGGCGGAAGTGTCCTTCTCCTCTTTGTTGGGCTGAGGTGGGTGACAGCCAGATAACAGATCCGGAACTTGTTCTCGAAACTTCGGAAAAGATTGTCCAGAACAGAAATCGTATGGCGGCGGCACGCGACCGTCAGAAAGGCTACGCTGACAAGCGTAGGAAACCCTTGGAGTTCGCTGTAAGCGATCGTGTTATGTTGAAAGTTTCACCCTGGAAGGGTGTAGTAGGTTTTGGGAAACACGGTAAGCTTAATCCTCGTTATGTTGGGCCGTTCAAAATTCTAGAACGAATCGGTAAAGTGGCCTACAAGCATGAGTTACCTGCTGAGTTGGGTAACGTTCATGATGTCTTCCATGTTTCACAACTAAAGAAGTGTTTGTCCGATGAAACACTTGTGGTACCACTTCAAGAACTGAAAATTGACGACAAATTGCAGTTTGTCAAAGAACCTATCGAAATTATGGATCGGGAAGTCAAGGTCCGCAAGCACAGTCGAATCCCAATGGTGAGAGTTCGTTGGAACTCAAGACATGGACCGGAGTTAACATGGGAGCGCGAAGATCAGATGAAGCTCAAGTATCCTTAACTATTCCCAACAGACCAATCTAATCCTGATGCAACTGGCGAATTTCGGGGCGAAATTCCCTCTCAAGTTGGGGATGATGTGGCACATGGGTAAAATCCACAGTCATCCTGATTTAGCACCGTGCTGCTTTGGTTTACTTATCAAATTTTGGGACGAAATTTCTTTCAAGTTGTGGATGATGTGACAACCCGAGATTTCAAGGTCTTCCCTTCGTGTAGCTCTTGTTTCGCAATCCTGTTTTGACAATTTGTTTTATGTTATGTCATGTGTTGTTGTTTGAATTGTCATGTGTAGTTTGTTTGAATGGTTAGGGTATTCTATGATTAGTTGATTTAAATGTTAATGTTTAATGGTTAATGAGTAATGAAGACTCAAATGACAAAGAACAATCTTCGCCACAACTCCTTTTGACGAAGATTCATCCTTCGTCGCCTCCATGATTCTTCGCCCAAAAAGACTCAACGAAGATTAACCTTCTCCGAACTAGGCTCGCGGCCCATACCTAGTTCTGGCCCAATATGGTTTTAATGTATTTTATCGTGCATAATCTGTGAAAACTCTAAATGGCAAACCCTAAAACTATTTCTTCCTCTCCTTGCTGTGCGACGACAATCGTGAGTCTCAAAGCCTTCATCTCGATCAGATTAATCTCTTTGGTATCACGGTTAGTATCTATCACCGTTAACCGCTAAGATTCTTATGTTGTGTTCTTTTGTGAGATTAGGGTTCTGTCAATAGGATTGTAAACTTAGAACTTGCATGATGAGGATTGGAAGATTTGTATATGTTCAGATTCATGATGTGGCTTGATAATCCTGTTAGATGAACCTGTATGATGATGAATTAATAATCTGACTGTGTGTAGTCATTTGATGATTAGAACCAATGATGGATAGAATGATTATTATGAGATTAAACGGATGTATTTTGGTGTAGCGATGTTAACGTTGATGATAAACAGTATATAGGGTTTGCTTGAATGTGTGCAATAACCATTGTTTGATCCATTGATCCTGCTGAAGATGTGTAACTGTTGTTATGTGAATAAGGTCTCGTTAACTGATTCTGATGAAGCTTGGTGAACACTTCGTCGCACCCAGTCATGACGTAGGTTAGACATTTCGTCACATGTAATTCCGATGAAGATTAAATGCTTCATCACATGTAACCTCGACGAAGATTAGACACTTCATCACATGTAATTACGACTAAGATTAAGTGCTTCGTCACATGTAACCTCGACGAAGATTAGGTACTTCGTTACATGTAATTCCGACGAAGAATAGATACTTCGTCGCTAGGGTTCTTCGCCGAGGAGATAGATGGTCAGAACAGTAAATCAGTGATGTTTATGTTATTGGACACATGTGTTGTGACATTCTATTTGTGGCATGATAGTAATGTTAACTAGAAATGAGGGTTTTGACTCGATTCATGTGGGTAGTCAATCCATCTGTTACAAGTTATTATGATAACTGAGTACTCGATGTGCAACATAAGGTGATCTTGTGATAGATGTAAACTTTGTGAAATTAATAACTTGATTGATTGTAAAACTGATGTTGATTGGTAACCACGGTAGGCTTTAGGTTGACCAACTTGGACGGGTAACTTAACATACCGAGCAAATCAAAGGTGAGTTCACTGTCTTTACAAGCATGTGTCCCAGGGAGGGACATCTGGTAAATATTCCGGGGAGGAATATTGGGTAAATGGGTTTAACTGGAACGTTAAACTTGGGATGTTGGTTAATACACTCATATCTATCATTTAAGTCCCATCTTATACCGAATTGGTTGCCGGGGAGGCAACGGGGTTATTAGTTAATAGCGTTATTAGCTTTGGCACCCTCACATCGTACCGAGGAGGACGGGCATGAACTAATTACCTTAACCACTCGACCAATGTTTGATAGAGCATTGGGGAAGGGCAAATAATCTGGAGCCATCTGCGGTAATCGAGTTATTAACAACATCGAATCTCTGTATTGTTTTAAACTCGTATCTGGTAACTAAATGTGTTAACAAACTTTGAACTCACCAGCGTCGTCTGACACACTTGTCTGCATGCTTGCAGGTCGTTAGATTCATGGATGGAACTTGCTATCTGGGAGTGCTGGAGTGGTCATGGGTCGTGGCTCTTGGACACATGTTCATTGTTTTCGCACACTTGTTTTGAGATACATGAATAACGATTTACATTATGCTTCCGCTGAACGTATTTGTTTTAAGTTGTGATTTGAAATTACTTTATGAAATAAATGGAGACTTTTATTTAATATCTTGTTATAGTTCAATGTGAATGGTGGCTGGATCCTGGTACGTCACATGTCCCGCGGTGTTTCCGCATGTGGTATTTTTGGGGGTGTGACACGTTCGGGCCGCTGCAACCAGACAAGCCCCAACATTCACATCACGTGCAGCACTCGCTGCATTCACACTATTCTCACCACTCAACACATCATTCTCATTCCCATCATTCTTACTCTCAGGGTCACTTTAACCCTTATGATTATATTAATGGACCAGCGGGATATAACTCGTTGGGCCCCGAGGACCATTTTTCACAGGACATGGATATGAACGATGATCCGGATCCAGCAATGCCACCGTCTGGGTCCCCTACGCATCCCATTGATATTTCTAGCGGTTCTTCTTTTGCGGGGTCTCCCTATCGAGTTCCCGATACTTATAAAGAATGGTTTAGGCAATGGGATTTTGTAAACACCCCTTCATTCCACAACACCCCACCACAGCAGCCACATGAGGAGCCGCACTTTGAAGCGGTGACTCCACCACCACTGTCAGCTGAGGAACCACCTCAGCCACCTCCTGAGCCACCAAGACGGAGCACACGAATATCCGTGCGAGGGGGGCCAAGATTTAGCTCCCCTCAAGCTTCTAGTAACTACCCTCTAATTCCCGAAGATCCACAAATGGGTGGACCTTAACACGCAGTGCTGGAAATTGATACCACACCGGCCACTTTTGCACCACCGCCGCCTCCAATGGGTTATGAAAACCCAATACCTACCTACCCAGGGTCGACTGGGTATACCCGTTTGAACCTCAAGCTCCTACCGGTTACAGTTATCCACCTCCTTCTTACGACCCATATGTCGAAGCAGTTAACTACAATGCTCTCTATCCTTCCCCGTCTCCACCTGCATACCCAACTGGGTATCCAGTCCAAGGGTATCAATACCCTCCATATCAGCAACAACCACAACCTCAACCTCCAACCCAACAACAACATCAAGAAATCTTACAAAGGGTGGAAGAGGTTGAGCGTAAAGCGGAAGAACGTGATAGAAAGAACCATAAGTTTCTCAAAGGTCTTGCAAAATTTATCATGGGAAAGAATAAGGATAATTGAAGACCTTTGTTTTATTTATTTTATGTTTGTTATTTAAATTAAGTCCCTGCGTGGACATTTCTTTTTATTTTCAGTCCCTGTGAGGACTTGTCTTTCCTGTTTAGTCCCTGCGTGGACATTTCTTTATTTCAAAGACCCGTTTAGGGCAGTTTTTGTAATCCTTAGCACTATTAATGGAATTTTCTTTTGCAATTCATATATATGTATTTTATTACATCAACATGCAAATAATCATTTCAATTTTAATTGTTCTGCTTTGATATTTTAAAAGATGTTCTTAAAGGTATAACATAACCAAAATATTAATGGCTATGATGGTATAACCTTCTTAAGACAGTAGTTCCTTGTTAACATCTAAAAACATGTTAACACTCCTGCAGTGTGGCTTGAGAAACCATGCCAACCTTCAAAGTATTGGATTCTTCCAATCCCTTACATAGCCTAAATGATCAATGTGAATCATGGCTAATAACATTGAATAAGATGTCTATACCAAAACATCCATTTGAGGTGTTCTGCCTACGGGCCAATATGCATTCATGACAAAGATAGTTATATCCTATAACTTCTTGTCAATAGGCGATGAACTATGTTCGACCCTTAAAACCTTTGATCTAAAAAGATCAAAATCATATTTTAAATTGTCCTTCTGACAAGGCCTTTTGTGCCATTTAAATGTCCTTCGAGACAAGCCTACGTGCTATATATAAAAATGTCACCACGACATTGACAGTTATGACTATGTCCCCTGTCTAATAAATGTAAAAAGGATTTTATCCTGTTTAAATGCCAATAATGGTTCGTTTGTAACCTAGGCAAATTATAATCAAATATATTCAAACCTATTTCTTTATTAGCCTATATGGTTTAATTATACCATGGCTATTTAAATCAACAAATACGATGATTCGTTATATAATAACTAAACAAATTGTTGTTACTTGATTATAGCATTCAAATCATGGCTGGCTCCGATGAAGCTAATAGTTACCCAGCTAATGGGGATGACCCTGCTAGAATAAACCTCACTAATGCTGAGTTACAAGCTATTATAAACACAGCCGTTACTAAAGCTATCAATGAGATACTTAAAGAGCCAAGCAATGCTCGTTCGAAAACCCATCTAAGTCCCTATCAACGCCGCATATGTCAAAAAGGGATGAATCTCAACACTCATCCAATCAGAAAAGTGAATCTCAAAAGCAAATTGTGTTTGATCAGGCTCCCCGGTATAACAAGGGATGTACTTACAAATATTTTGTCTCTTGTAAACCAAGAGATTTCACTCGGAAAAAGGAGCCATTGATTGTATAAAATGGTTGGATGAGATGGAGATAGTTGTTGATATCAGTGGGTGTGCCAAGGAGGACATTGTAAAGTTTGTATCACAGTCCTTTAAAGGCGACACCCTGACATGGTGGAAAGCCTTAGTGCAATCCATAGGGAAAATCCCTTTGTATAACCTCTCATGGGATAAATTTGTTGAACTTGTGAAGAATACTTACTGACCACAGCATGAGGTGGAAAAGGTGGAGACTGATTTCCTCACTTTAGTTATGAAAGATCTGGATTGTAGATCCAATGTTACTAGTTTTAATTCAATGCCCTGACTCGTTTCGTACCTGGTTACTCCAGAGCCAAAGCGCATTGCGCGCTTCATTGGTGGTTTAGCCCCTGAAATTAAGGGGAATGTCAAGGCCTCGAAGCCTACCACTTATGGATCGGCTGTTGATCTATCATTGTCACTTACTCTTGATGTTGTAAGGAGTAAGTCTAGGAGAACCACTGAGGATGGAAAGAGAAAAAGGGAGGATGACCAATCCCACCAGTCAAACAAGAATAAGAAAGGAAATTCTGGGTTTAAAAAGGAACAGTTTGGTAACAAGCCCAGGTGTAAGAATTGTGATAAAAGGCATTTTGGGAAATGCAATTTGGATCCACAGACCAAGCCTTGTGGAATCTGTAAAAAGAAAGGGAACAAATCTTTGGAGTGCCAAAATTTGAAAGACGCAACCTGCTATGGTTGCAATGAAAAAGGGCACATTAAGACTAACTGCCCGAAGAACACCAAGAAGCCCGAGGAGGCGAAGAAAACTAATGCTAGGGTGTTTCAGATGAACGCCAGGGAAGCGGTGAATGATGATAAAGTTATAATAGGTACCTTCCTCATTAATGATATTTATGCTAGAGTTTTATTTGATTCAGGTGATGATAAGTCGTTTGTAGATCTTAAATTTAGTAAATTGCTGAATCTGCCTATTAAAACTCTAGACATTAAATATGAGGTAGAACTCGCAGATGGTACCTTAGAAACCGCTTCAACTCTTCTTGATGGATGCTTTATATCCATTAAGAATCATTCTATTCTGCTATCTCTTTTGCCAATGAAATTGGTTGGGTTTGATGTAGTCTTAGGCATAGATTGGTTGTCACGTAACCAAGCCCAGATTGCCTGCGATAAGAAGCAAGTTAACATCAAAACCCCATCTGGTGAGTTGATCACCATATATGGAGATACGCATTACGGATTGCCTGACAATGTATCCATACTCAAAGCCTCTAAGTGCCTGAAGAGCGGATGTGTCATCTACATGGCACAGGTGACAGTAGATGATCTGAAACCTAAGATCGAAGACATTCCAATCATTTCTGAGTATCCGGATGTCTTCCATGATGAACTACCTGGATTACCTCCTGAGAGGCAAGTAGAGTTCAGAATTGATATCCTACCAGGAGCAACACCGATTGCACGAGCTCCCTACCATCTAGCTCCAACAGAGATGAAAGAGTTGAGAACCCAACTGGATGACTTATTGGAAAAGGGTTTTATACAACCCAGCTCGTCACCTTGGGAAGCACCCATACTATTTGTAAAGAAGAAGGATGGTTCAATGCGTCTGTGCATTGATTATCGCGAGCTGAACAAAGTAACAAGCAAGAACCGTTATCCATTGCCCAGGATCGACGATCTGTTTGATCAACTCAAAGGGGCAAGTTTCTTCTCAAAGATTGATCTAAGATCAGGGTATCATCAACTTAAAGTTAGAACTGAAGATGTACCCAAAACCGCGTTTAGGACAAGGTATGGTCACTACGAGTTCTTAGTGATGCCTTTCGGGCTCACTAACGCACCTGCAACATTCAAGGATCTGATGAATCGAGTCTGCAAACCATACTTAGATAAGTTTGTCATTGTCTTTATAGATGACATACTTATCTACTCACGTAGTCAAGCTGATCACGAGAAACACCTCCGTTGCATCCAAGGACTACTACAACGGGAGAAGCTTTACGCTAAATTCTCCAAGTGCGAATTCTGGCTTCGCGAAGTCCAATTTCTTGGACATGTGGTAAGCGAGCGTGGTATCCAAGTGGATTCCACCAAGATAGAAGCAATAATGAACTGGGAAGCACCTAAGACATCTACTGAAATCCGTAGTTTCTTGGGATTAGCAGGATATTACAGAAGGTTCATTGAAAACTTCTCAAGGATAGCCGCACCCCTAACTACCCTTACTCGTAAGAATGTAAAGTTTGATTGGGGTCCTAAACAACAAGAGTCTTTTGAAATCTTTAAGCACAAGTTGAGCAATGCTCCAGTGTTGACATTGCCTGAAGGAATAGAAGAGTTCGTTGTTTATTGTGATGCTTCGCACACTGGCATGGGCTGTGTGCTTATGTAGAGAGGCACAGTGATCGCTTATGCATCACGACAACTGAAAGTGCATGAAAAGAATTACAAGTTGTGGAGACATTACTTGTATGGAACTAAATGTGTGATATACTCAGATCACAAAAGTCTCCAACATTTGTTTAATCAAAAGGATCTCAATATGAGGCAACACCGCTGGATGGAAACCTTAAATGACTACGACTGTGAGATTCGCTACCATCCTGGTAAAGCGAATGTAGTCGCGGATGCATTAAGCAGAAAAGAAAGTATTAAACCTATACGGATAAATGCCAAAAGTATCGAACTCAAGAACAGTTTGAATGAAAGGTTGTTAGCTGCTCAAAAGGAAGTTGTATTGGAAGCTAACATTCCAAGTGAGAAATTAGGTTCAACTGTTGATCAGTTGTCACCTGGTAAAGATGGAATCCTCAGATTAAATGGTAGAATCTGGGTTCCTATTCGTGGAGGACTTAGAGATATAATCCTTCAGGAAGCTCATAATTCAAGATACTCGGTTCATCCTGGAGTGAAAGATGTATCAAGATCTAAAAGTCAACTATTGGTGGATGGGTCTGAAAAAGTCCATTGCCACACACGTAGCTAAATGTCTGACGTGCGCTTAGATTAAGGGTGTGTTTGGCAACGAGCTTTTAGGAGCTTTTAGGAGCTTCAAGCTTTTAAGAAAAAGCTCCAGGCCCAATAAAAGCCTTGTTTGGTTGAAACAGGCTTAAGGCTTTTAGATTAGTTGAAAAGCTCTTATTGAAACGCTTGTTATAATAGCGTTTAAAAAACCTACAAGCTTTTAGGGTTTAAATTACTTAAATAACCTACAATCTTCATCATCCCAAATTTTCAAGAAACGTTGATCGATCGCAAGTTAAAGCCAACAAAGGTATGCATGTTCCCTGTTCTTATATAGAGACAAAACTCCTCAACTATCGATCCTAGTGCATGTTTTATTTAATTCGATTGTAACTTTAATACACATAATTACTTTGAGTTTAATGCATGTTCTTATTTAATACAATCAAACTATAATTTAATACAATCGAACTTGTATCAGAAAGATGATTCATCGCAGTACCACTTGTTACATAATTACTTTCAGTTAAAGTAATCAATACAATCGAAATTGTTGACTCATGCATGTTCTTATTTAATTAGATCCATCCCAGTTATAATCAATCATGTCTATTATTTATTTATTATTTATTGATTATAGTTCTTGTTTTTTTTCAAATATGGTAGAATCCTCATATTACACGATTAGGGGTGTAAATGAGTCGGGCCGAGCCCGAGCCTTCCACTACTCGAGCTCGGCTCGTGATGTTTTTGTGATGCTCGAGCTCGGGTCGGTTCGAGCCTAAAATTTTGAGCTCGAGCTCGGCTCGTAAGTAAAATCCAAAGCTCGAGTCCGGCTCGGCTCGAGATTATTTGAGAACAATTTTAAACGAGTTCCAAGCTCGGCTAGAGCTCGTTTCAATATAATTTAAACGAGTCAAAGCTCAGCTTGAGCTCGGCCCACCAATGTTATATAATATATATATATATATAATTGATATAAAATTATGTTTAGGCTCGTTTAAGCTCGCGAGCCTAAACGATCTTTGTATGCAAAGCTCGAGCTCGGGCTCGATAGCTAAACGAGTCATATTTTAGGCCCGAGCTCGGGCTCGGACTCGTTAAAGGTCGACTCGTTCGAGCTTTTTACTGATCCGATCTCGGGTAGCTCTCGAGCCGTTGCGCATCATTTACACCCCTAGTTAATATGCTATATTGCTATCATAAGAAGTGTTGCACAATCTGGGATGAAAGATAGCAGAGACATGGTATGCTTGTTGGCAAATATATTTTAGTTGTTAAACACAAAAGAATGATAAGATTATATAAACAATAACATATATATCACATCACATAGGCTTTCGCAGTAAGTTTTACACTTTTTTATTAACAGACAGAGAATATCTATGGGTATATGTTAAGTTCTAACATTAAATCTAGATAGAAAATAATAGTCATTTTGCTGTAAGTTTTACTCTTAAGACATCAAGTGCCCTTCAAGCATCTGATAGGTAAATATGTTGTTGATTTGCCATAATGAACATAGGCTTAATAAGCAACAAATTCTTTGAATATTATATGACATATTTGAATGTAACGTGTAAGAATCTTTAGTTCTTTGATTATTATGTTGTTAAAAAATGCCGTTTTTGCGATATAATTCTTATTTTGCAATTGTGTACATATGTATGTATGCATGGTTGCTAGATGGATTCTAAAAAAAGAGAAAGGGAAAAGAGAAATTTGGCCAAAAGAAATGGTTTTAGAATTATGTCGGTTCCTAAACAAATTTATCACGAAGCATGGTCGAACTTCCCCATTCAAATGGGTCACTCTTCAGCCAGAGTTTGAAAAAGTTATAAATCATAAATTTGCCAGTGACAAAGCTATGAAGAACAAGTATGACAGTATGAGAAAAGAGTACAACCTTTGGAAGTCACTTAAGAATGGAGAGACTGGTCTAGGTTGGAATGAAAGTACCAAGCAACTTAATTGTTCTGAAGAATGGTGGAAAAGAAAAATTCAGGTGACATAATATAACTCATTCAAAATTTAAATGCCATATAATATTCCAGTCATAATGATAACTAAAGATTCACCATTATATTATGTAGGAAAACCCGAAAGTTCTAGCAATTCAAAATAACCAACCATCTATACAACTACAAGAAGAGTGGGATCAGTTATTTGGAGATGTAGTTGCTAGTGGGGAAAATTGTGTGGCACCCTCTATGGATCCAACTACATTCAATGAGGTGCGTGTTGAGAACCTTGAGGATGACAATGTTGAGAACCTTGAGGATGACAATGTTGTGGGAGGTGACAATTTCTTTGGTGACTTCTTGAACGAAGTAAGTCAACATGATGCATCAACATTAAGCCCAAGTGAGGTTGCAAAGAATTTTGAAAAGTCTACTAAAGTAAACACTAAGCCTAAACCAGTTAAGATGAAACGTAAAGGGAGAGAATCATTGGGAGCTTCAATACTTAAAGAACATTTAACTCAAAGTAGTATGAATCAACAACGTGCTCTAGAAATATTAGAATCAGATTCTTCCAAACTCAGTCAAAGTACTAAGTTTAGTATTGAAGCTGCTATGGGTTTACTTAGCCGGATGGTAGATGCAGGATTAATAAGAGAAGATGAGGAGTTGTGGTTATTTGCAATGGATTTATTTGAAGATCCCGTGAAAAGAGAAATGTTTATAAATGTGCCACATGATCATGGTAGGTTAGTGTGGCTGCAACAAAAGCAAAGGCTCACTGACTCAAGTTTTCTTTGAGGACATGTTACGAAGACATTACTGTTTCTATTTGTTTGAACTTTATTGCTTTTGGATTGATTTATTTTTTTTTACCTTGATGTTTTAGTGACATGACTATATGTTAAGCTATTTATCCATTTATATTTTAGCTATTAAAGTTTTTATATGTTAAGCTGATATTGAATTTATTATCAGGGTTACAATGAATAATGAAACAAGCAAGAAGAATCACAAACTGCATTGCTATAATTTTTTGTTGGATTCAACCTATACATGTGATCTAGTTGCTGCATACTATTATAAGCATATGTACATGGAACCATGCATGACATCACCTCAAACGGGACAGGCTTGGATGATGGAAGTTTTAAATGGCAATCCTATACGATGTGTAAATGCATTCAGAATGCATCCAAACGTGTTTACGAAATTATGTAGAGAGCTTGAATCAAACTATGGATTGCAGTCGAGTGATAGAATGTCAACTTGTGAGAAGGTGGGGATATTTTTGTATACATTGGCATTGGGTTTATCTAACAGGGATGTTGGGGAGCGTTTTCAACGTTCTGGGGAGACTATTAGTAGAGCCTTTCATGAAGTTCTAGAGGCAATAGCTGGTAGAGGTAAAGGTTTTCAAGGTCTAGCACGTGACGTTATAAAACCAAAAGATCCAACTTTTCAATTCATACCACCTCAAATTTTGAATGACAAAAGATACATGCCGTATTTCAAGGTATTAAATTGATTAATATCATTCCTACTTGTGTACTTTGTTACTTGACTAATATTCAAATTATATATAGGATTGTATTGGATGTATTGATGGTACACACATAGGGGCCTGCATCCCAGAAAGTCAGCAACTACCGTATATTGGTAGAAAAGGGGTACCAACTTTCAACGTAATGGCAACATGTGATTTCGATATGTGTTTCACATTCGTATCGATCGGATGGGAGGGATCAGCACATGACACGCGTGTTTTCATTAACGCCACCCAAAATAGTAAATTCAACTTCCCACAACCACCTGAAGGTAATATTTCGAATTACTTACACATATATTTGGAATTGTTTCATGTTACTTTTAATAAATTCTAACGCCTTTTGTTTTTTCAACTCCTTTATCAGGTAGATATTATTTGGTTGATAAAGGTTATCCAGATAGAAAAGGATACCTTGTTCCATATTCCAAGACAAGATACCATCAATCTCAATTTCAAAGAGAGCCCCCGAATAATATGCAAGAAGCTTTCAACCGTTCACATTCATCTTTACGAAGTCATATTGAGAGGTCATTTGGAATTTTGAAGAAACGATTTAAGATACTTGGTAAAATGCCCAAGTATAGCGTGCAAACACAAATTGATGTTATCATGACTACATTTGCATTGCATAACTATATACGTAATTCTCAAGAAGATTTCATGTTTACTGCAATGGAGCAACATCCAAACTACATACCACGAGATGAACTGCATGATGTTCGTAACCATGACACAAGCACTAGTGGTCTATTTGAAGGAACATCGAATGAGATGAAACATGTTCGCAACGAAATTGCTACTTTGATATGGAATGCACGACATTAATGATCTAATAGTATTATATTATGTTATGACTGTTTGTCAATAACTATGTTTTATTTAATTGAAAATGACAATGTTTTATTCATTTGAGAAATAACTTATATATATGTGTGTGTGTGTGTGTGTGATTATGTTTAGTATTATGTTTTTTTATTTATGCCCATTTTGGTCATTTTATACATTTTATTAAAAGCTCCAGCTACTCTGCCAAACACCTTAATATCTAAAAAGCTACAGCTACCAGCTTCCAGCTACCAGCTTCCAGCTACCAGCTTCCAGCTTCCAGCTACCAGCTTTCAGCTTCCAGCCACCAGCTAGTTTTGCCAAACATACCCTAAAGCTGAACATCAAAAGCCGTCAGGTTTGCTACAACAGTTAGAACTTCCCACATGGAAATGGGAGATGGTAACCATGGATTTCATTACCAAGTTACCAAAGACAAGGCATGGAAACGATACTATGTGGGTCATAGTTAACAGACTGACTAAGTCAGCTCATTTCTTACCCATCAAGGAGACTCATAGCTCCGATAAGTTAGCTCAGTTATACGTAGACAAGATTATATCTCTCCACGGAGTGCCAGTATCTATTGTATCTGACAGAGATACTAGATACACTTCTCATTTCTGGAAAAGTTTCCAACAATCTTTGGGCACTCGTTTGAATTTTAGTACTACTTACCATCCTCAAACGGATGGACAAAGTGAGCGTACAATTCAAACATTAGAAGACATCCTTCGCGCATGTGTCCTCGATTTAGGTGGTAGCTGTGACGACCACCTTCCTTTAATTGAGTTCTCCTATAATAATAGTTACCATACCAGCATTCAGGCTGCGCCTTTTGAGGCTTTATATGGGAGAAAATGCAGAACGCCCGTTTGTTGGGCGGAAGTTGGAGAAACTTAGTTATCAGGACCTGAGATAGTCCTCGAAACAACGGACAAGATTGTCCAGATTCGAGATCTCCTAAAGGCTGCCAGAGATAGGCAGAAAAGCTATGCAGATAAAAGGCGAAAACCTCTAAAGTTTGAGGTAGGAGACAAGGTTTTACTGAAGGTATCACCCTGGAAAGGTGTGATGCGTTTTGGTAAGAAGGGTAAGCTAATGCCCAAGATACATCGGACCATTCGAGATCATTGAATGTGTCGGGAGTGTAGCTTATAAGCTAAACTTGCCTGAGGAGCTGAGTGGAATTCACAATGTGTTCCACGTCTGTAACTTAAAGAAATGTCTAGCTGATGAATCACTAGCAATGTCTCATAAGGACGTACAGATAGATGAAAGCTTGAGGTTTGTTGAAAGACCTATATCGATCGAGGATCGACAAGTTAAAAAGCTCCGAAGGAAGCATATACCGATTGTGAAAATTAAATGGGATGCCCATAGAGGCCTTGAACATACGTGGGAGGTTGAGTCCACTATGCGACAAAGGTACCCCCACTTGTTTCAGTAAATCTCAGGGTCGAGATTTCTTTTAAGGGGGTGATGATGTAACACCTCGTAAAATCGTGTCCAATTATATAAAAGCACGTGTCCTAAACCCTAAACGTGTAAAGGATTTATTCCAAAGGACCAAACTTGTCAAACGTTGAAAATACATATGCGGAGGGACTAAAAGTGTCAACATGCTAATTTATGCCTCTGAGTGACCTTTTTACTAAACACGAGGCTTCATAATGTTAAATCATGCTCTCGGGAACGATTAATAATGATTATAAAAGTTGAAGGGCCAAAGGTGTGAAGTTTCAAAAATTTAGTTCTCTGAACAATCGCTTATGGACCGTAAAGGTTCAGGCTTACGGTCTGTAAGGACTATAGCTGGGTGATACATTTCAGAGGCGGTTACGGACCGTAAAGGCTCAGGCTTACGGTCCGTAAGGACTGTATCTGGCAACAGTTTTGGACAGCTGCAGGTTTGTCACCTTCTACACTCATAACTCGAAACCAGGAGCTTTTTGATGGTTTTAGGAATCAGCTAGGACACCGGTGATGATCTCTGGACATCCATAACACCTGGCTTGATCCTTGAACACCTCCTTCAACTATAAATAGCAACCTCATGGTGCCTTATTCCTTGCTCATTTCAAAATCTTCTCTTCTCACTCTTTCTTGGAGATTCCTAATCAAAGGAGACTCCCTCTAGTTTATAGATTGAGCTCGGATCCTTTGTAAGTGTCCTTAGCTACTTTAGTTCAGTTTTTCTATGTTTAAAGACCGAAAGTCAAAGTTGTCGCAAAACGGCTTTGACCTTCGGTTTAGACCTAAATGGTTCAACCATTGTTCGAGGAGAATATGGCGAGTGATCATAATTAGGTAGGTGTTAATCCCTCAAAAGGGAACCTCTTAATTATCACGTTTACTTAGTTAATTGTCGGGTCAAAGTATTTTAATAAAAAGTCAAACTGGTCAGCTTTTAAAATAAAAATCAAATTTGATAATGTAGAGGTTATAAATCATATTTTATCACTTAAATAACTTGGTAAATAATATTAGAACATGTCTGGACATATTCAACCCGACAATTCTAAGTTTAAGCTCTGTTCGCAACCGAAAGTCACAAAAGCTTGACTTTTGCTTTGACTTTCAGTTTTGACCCGATTAAGCTTAATCTCTTTATGTTTTAAGCTTCCATTGTGACCATTTAATGTTGTAGTATAATTCTCTGAAGTTATATTATCAGGTCACCTTTCATTCTGAATTGTATGCATATTTCTATTTATTATGCTCATTATTGACTAAAATACCCTTATGATCAAAAAATGAGATTTTTGAATAAAAGAACATACAAATGAATTAGGTACTGATTAGTGAACATATTTAGAGTATTTTGAGACTTACATTCTGGTCATAAACTGATGTTATACTAAAGATCGTAAATTAAGCTTTTATAAAGACTAAACTACCCTTTGGTATATAAATCATGTTTAAAACATAAATTTGACTCAAAAATCATTACCTACTATTGTGATATTATTTTTAGGGATTTTTGGAATATTGGGTCACATTATATACTGACCTTAACATTGAGTTCTTGTATAAATTCTATAATTGACGAAAATGCCCTTTTTGCAAATAAAATGTGTTTTATATATGATTAACATGCAAAAACTTTTCCTACTAATTTAATATAAAAATAAAATGTTTTGACCATTCAGGGCTGGTCAAAATCTCATAATCATATAAACTTTGCAAATATCGTCAATTATCGACTTTTACGTTAATTTGGTGCATAGTATGGTTTAAAACCATATTTAGCACCCAAGACTTGTTACCTACTTAATTTATAAATATTTTTTAATATTGCTACAGTAGGTATATGTCATGAACTCAGAATTCTAATTATGTCCTTAAAAGCATATGTGAAATGACCAAAATACCCTTTCGGGGCATAGTTTGGCCATAAATGGTAAAACGACACATATGTATGATATCCTACTGTTATAACATCATAAAATAAATATTTTTATAGAATGTTTTTTACCAGAACATCAGTTTACCTATAAACCTCTTTTATAAATCCTAAAATGACCAAAACGCCCTTATGAGGCTTAATTCGGTTTTAAATCCTTTTTTGGGCATATATGTTGACATCCTACTGATGTCTTAACATATGTTAAGCATAATAATATATTGAACTTGTATATGGTTCATTCGGTTACCCGTTATGCTTATACGCGTTCGGTTCGGTTAATGTAACTAGTTTGCATAAATTAGCCAAAACGGGTTTAACCTTGTCATTTAAACTTCAAAATCCAGAATGTATTTAGTTTACCCATATTACACAAGATTCCTACTTGTTGGGTCTAAATTACATTCCATTCTGGTCTCCGCTTAATCTAGCGTTTCGAACCGTAAAGCATCCTTAAAACTAACCGGTCTAAGTCTTTGACTTAAATAAGACCCGTTAGTATCCTAATAGGTTAATAAAACCTTCCTTACAGATTAAGTAGCTTCGGTAGAAGATATTTGCATAAGGTCTTGAGAATATACGGCTGAGTAGCATCCTTTGCATAATTAACTCAGGTAAATACATTTAACTTATTTTCCCTATACGGGCATGGGATTCGGTAAATTATTACCGCTTGGTCGGGTATGGGATCATTTAGTCGGATTGTGATTAATAAACTTGCATAACCCGTTTTAATCTATTTGGTTTGATAACATAAACATTGGGGCTTAACCACCGTGTCTTGGATACCCTCGGCTCATTTAAGTTATTAATGGCCACGACCTATGCACGGGGTGTAGGCATACACCTGACAGATGTAAATTCTTAATATTAAATTACCCACAAGTTGAGGATAACTCCTTTGTGGGTTTTATAAGTGGGAGTCAGCTAATCATGTCCGGTTTCCAAACTGGCCCCATATGTATGACAAACATGTAAATCTGTATACAAGATTTTAATAAGAATTGTCCTAAGTTATAAAAGATTTTGTGCCTTGTGCGCCTAAATCAATTTTTCTTAAATGTTTTCAGATGAGTCAGTTAATTGTATTTACCAGTGAAAACTGACGTATAACGTATTTTCGAAAGACTAAGTGACAGTTACCTCTCGAAATTAGGCTGGAGCTACTTGGTGTCAATTAAGAGGATCTTGCAAATCCTTAGATGCCCGAAGTCTGTCAAACTCAGTTTTATGTATTTGTTTTATGGTTCGCCTGTAGATCTCTATTACAATTTGTCTGTATATTCTTTCGTTTTGAACTTTGGACATTATGGGTTGTAATAATATTTAACTTCCAAGCCTTCCGCTGTGCTATAATTGTGTTTAATTGTCTATGATGATATCAACTACGTCATGATACTCCCCACCGGAAATATGTGGAAATATCGGGGTGTGACAAGAATGGTGTGAAGAAAATGGTAGAAGGAGGTTGGTATTTATAGATATAGAAGGTGGAAAAGGGTGAAATGTGATTGGTTAAAGAAGGTGGAAGAGGATTGAAAAGATGATTGGTGGAGAAAGGAGGTGGAAAAAGGTGAAATATGATTGGTTAAAGAAGGTGGAAGAGGATTGATGAGGTGGAAAGATGATTGGTATATTTCTTGGTATTTCTTGAGTATATATTATGTAATTAAGTATATAAAAAGTATAAAAGTATAATTCAAGTATTGAGGATGTGAGTATAAGTATTTATACGTATAATTGTGTCGATTTGCGTATAAATACGTATTTAAATGATCGGTTATGTGAATAAAAAATATGTATATAATATGAATTTTATTATGATTAACGTCTCGAATTGTGAGATTGAAATAAAAATACGAATGTAAGGTTTCTAAAATTAGAATACGAATACGAACATTTTTAAAATAGAAATACGAAGATACGAGGCGTTATGAAATCGGATATGTTGTTGATGATACATGTGATTTTTTTGTTCAGATCTGATGATTTTATTCTTAAGGTTCCTTTTGAGTTTCATGATTTTGATATAGGTTCATGTGTATTTTGTCACTGAATTTCAAAGCTACAGATCTGTGCATATATTTGTATTTGGTTTCAAGTTTTATTAATTGTTAATACAATACCTGGATTTAGTAACTTTTTTAACTGAGCGGTTTTACTGTAGATTCATGTTGTATTTTCCCACTGAAATTTAAAGCTGTAGATCTGTTCATATTAGTATTTGGTTTTAAATTCTTGTAAATTATTAAAATAGTACCTGGATCTAGAAATTTTATGAACAGAGGTTTCACTGTAGCTTTTACATCCAGTTTTTAAATTTTTGTTATGATAATGTGCTATTCTCTTATTGTTTTTTGGCAAAAAGTCAGATCCAACAATAATAGTCAAAACAACTTATGAGTAAGACCATAGGTCATGATTTGCAACGAATTATTAGACTTTGAATAAATAATGATTTGCAAAAATATCCTTGGTTAAAACTGAGTTTTTGATTGAGTTAGGCAATGTGATCAAAATGACAAGTTGAAAAGTTTATAACGAAAATGTCAAAAATATCCCTGGTTAAAACCAAGTTAGACAATGTGATCAAAATGACAAAAAAATTAAAAAACTCAAGGACCCAATGGAGAAAAAAACTATCTGAGCTAAAATGACAGACAAACCTTAGGGACTAAAATAACAATTTACTCTGAATCAATTCTAGAAAAAAAAAAACAATTAGCTACAACAATAATTATAATAAAGCCAAAATTAACACAAACACAACATATAATTAATTAACACATAACTTTCATCCCAACAATATTAAACAATATCACTTGCTAACCCAAATATGACATGGTTGAACACAAGCCTTACCCATGACTATTTTATAATAAATCAATTCTAGAAAAAAAAACCAATTAGCTACAACAATATTTATAATAAAGCCAAAATTAACACAAATACAACATATAATTAATTAACACATAACTTTCATCCCAACAATATTAGGCCACCCCGGGTGGCATGAATTTTGTGCGTGATGAAAGAGTTTCATGCGTGGAACAAGACCAAATACCGCCGCCACCCCCTCTCCATCACGCGTGAAACTTAATTCACATTATTTTTTTGACGCATTGAGTTTTAAAAATCCGATCGTTGCATGTGTTTTGGCCGTTTTTTGGGAACGTTATGTTTAATAAAAAAACCTATAAACATCTATATATACTTCACAATTTTTATACCATTTCACCAACACCAAAACACAAACACATATCACACATTCTACAATTTTTATTCCATTTCACAAATTTTTAAACCGACGAGACACGATATCTCACGTATTTACGCCGCACATGAGGCTAGATGGCATTTTCCTAGGATGCTCGGTAGCATCGATTGTACACATATCGAGTGGAGAAATTGTCCAGGAGAGTTGCGAGGAGCGTATGCTAGGGGTGACGTCAAAAGACCAACCATCATACTTGAAGCGGTGGCGTCAAATGATTTATGGTTTTGGCCTTCATATTTTTGTTTTCCAGGTTCAAACAACGACATCAATGTTTTGCACACGTCGCCGTTGTTCCAAACCGTAATGGACGATATTACAGACAAGGCTTTCTTCTTGTGGATGGTATCTACCCATCATGGTCTGTTTTTGTGAAAGCTCCTTCGTTTCCTGTCGAGGCTAAAGAAAATGCGTTCAAAAAGTTGCAATAATCAGCAAGAAAAGATGTTGAGAGGGCTTTTGGTGTTTTAAAGGGTAGATGGGGCATTCTAAGCTGACCAGTTCGTGCGATGAATAAGAAATCAATACATAGCATAGTATATGCATGTATCATATTGCACAATATGTTAATCAAACAAGACGGACGTGCAATATCTACAGATTGGGTGCCGGATCCTCCTACACAAGTTCACGTTCCCAAAAATATCCAACAACAATTGCGTGATGAAGAAACTCACTTTCGGTTGAGATACGATTTAATTGAACTAGTAGGTTCTTTAGGCTTAGAATTTCCTAATTCGAACGAGGAGTATAGTTTCTTTATGTATGTTTTTTTTAATTGTAGTCTAAATTATTGTAGTCTAAAATTTTTCTAGTATGTTTAATTGAACTAATATGTTTTAATTTAAATAAAGAGTTAATTACCAAAACCGTCCCTAAGGTTTGGGCACGTTTGTCATTTTCGTCCAAAATGACCCTTTGTACCAAATTGCCCCCAACATTTGTAAATTTTTGCCATTTTCATCCAAACCACTAACTTAGTTTTTTTTTTTTTTGTTAAGTTGAGAATATTTGGATGAAACTGGCAAATATAAAACCACAGGGACGATTTTGGCAATTTACTCAAATCCTTTTTAATTTCTTTTATTTAATTTAATTATTTATGTTACATATATAATAAAAAAGACTATACATGGAGTTTTTAGAAAAAAAAAATTAATAGTTTTGTCACATAATTTTATAAATTTTCATCCAAATCACTAACTCAGTTTATTTTTTCTGTTAAGGTGAAGGATGTTTTAAATTTTATAAATTAAGACAGAAATTAATTTACAGCTTCTTTATATAAATCAGTTTTATAAAGAGAAAACATCATTGGTGTGCAACACATAACAATCGATTACAGCTTTTAGTATTTATCAGCTGTAGAGATAGAAAAAAATTGTAAAACGTTACATATTTTTAAATGTGTTGAGCACATAGGAAATATGTTAGTAGAAATAAAATATTTATTTAATTAAGATTATGAGGGTAACTAACTAATACTTATTCTGAGTGGCTTGAGTAAAGAAACTTTTGGTTCATAGCATTATAATTACAATTTGGTGGGTAATTTTAAGGTTTGGTAACGATACGTTGTTTGATAGGGGGGGCACTGGCTTCTGTTTTTCCTTATGAGCGAATTTAAAAGAGTAGAAGATAAATTACAAACTTGGTACATATGATAAGATTTTTTTATTTGACAATTTTCAATAAGGTCACCAGCATTTTAGTTTTATAAAATTTAGAGGTTTAAGTAGATTTTATTTTTATAAAACTGATGTATATAAAAATTAGAAATTAATTTTTCTCTAAGTTTATAGAGTAAATTACAAAAAATCGTCCTTTATGTATGTCACTTATTGCAAATTGTGTCATTTGTCTTCAATAATTACAGAAAACATACTCGATGTTTGCAAACTCTTGCAAGTTATGTCCTTTAACCCTAACTCAGTTAATGTTTGTGGTTAAATCTGATCAAATAGACCCCACATGAGGGTATATTGGTAATTTTACTCTAAATACTAAAAAAATAAAATTATAAAATAATCAGATCTTTTCTATCTCTCTCTTTTAATGACAGATCTCTAGGGCTTCATAATTTTCACAAATTTGTTCATCTTCTTTCATTAATTCATCTCAATTTTCACCAATTCAAAACCCTAGAGCTTCATAATTTTCAAAAATTTGTTCATCTTCTTCATCCATGGCGGTTCCGACGATTTCGATCTATCCACCCGTCCAACTACGTCATCAACGGCAACCGTTACGTCATGACAACCGGTAATCGGAGGTTTATCCACGCTTTTCTCGTCGTCACCGACCTTCGCCGGTGCCGGATCTGAAGATCTATCGTCAACGAGAACCAGCGCTGAAGATCTGAGCAGTTTAACTAGTTCGTTTTCGTACTCGACGTTTGGATCTTATCTGAAACGAGATCATGTTCATCAGAGTCCGGTTTCGGTGTTTCAAGGTCCGGTTTCGTCATCTCCGGGTTAGGTTTTCGCCGGAGAGAGTAAATGGTTGTTTAAAGGATTTGTTACGCACCCGCTTGGCGCGTGTGTTGATTATGACTCACAAAGGTTGCTTGTGAATGATAGTTTTGGTGAGGAGCTTACTTTTGTTATATATGATGGGTAAAGTTCTTGTACAAATAATCTTAACATACTAAACATACAAATTGAAGGAAAACTCAAAAAGACAAGGTGGCATTTTTGTAATTATCAATAACTATTAAAGTTACTCTACAAATATACCTAAAAAAACCTAACCACTCCCCCCCCCCCCCCCCAAAAAAAAAACTAAACCCCCCACCCCCCCCCACCCCCCAAAAACCTAAAAAAAACCTACCCCCCCACCCCCCAAAAACCTAAAAAAAAACCTAACCCCCCCCCCCCCACCCCCCAAAAACCTAAAAAAACCTAACCCCCCCCACCCCCCAAAAACCTAAAAAAACCTACCCCCCCCCCACCCAAGCTAAAAGCTAAAAACTAAACCCCCAAAAAACCTAAAAAAATCTAAAAAAATAAAAAAAAAACACACAAATTATTTTATTTTATTTTTTTAACATTTTTTATTAAAAAATCGCTACTTTTAGTAGCAGCAAAAAAAAAAAAAATTTTTTTTTTTTTTTTTTTTTGTTAACGAAATGTAGCGATTTTTTAATAAAAAATGTTAAAAAAAAAAATTGTGTTTTTTTAGGTATTTTTTGTTGTAATTTTGATAGTTGGTGGTACTTACAAAAATGCCACCTTGTCTTTTTGGGTTTTCCTTCAATTTGTATGTTTAGTATGTTAAGATTATTTGTATTTGATCTTTTGCCTATATATGATACTGCTTTGAAGGAATCGGTTCCCGAGCCGTATATGAAGGATTTGTTGTTGAATGCACAGATGAAACATAAGATTTTTAATGATAGTTTGGTTATTAAAGCTTTCTATGAAGCCGATGGTGGTGGGGTGGGTGGTGACGGTGGTGGTAGAAGGCGGTGATGGTGGTGGGTTGGTGTTTATGGTGGTGGTGGTGGGTTGTTTACGGTGGTGGTGGTGGTGTGTGAAGAGGGGGATAAAGAGAGTTGAGAGAGAGAATCATTGATGAAAAGAGACCTGTCGTTCAGAGAGAGAGAGAATCTGAATTTTTGTTAATTTTATTTTTTTAGTATTTAGGGTAAAATGACCAATATACCCTTATGTGGGTTCCATTTGGTCAGATTTAACCACAAAAATTAACTGAATAGGGGTAAAGGACGTAACTTGCAAGAGTTTGCAAACATCGAGTACATAGTCTGTAATTATTGAAGACAAATGACACAGTTTGCAATAAGTGACATACATAAATGATGATTTTTTTTTAATTTACTCTAGTTTATAAACATCTTTCGCCTTAATAGAAAAATTAACTTAGTTAGTGGTTAGATGAAAATTTATAAAAATTATATGACAAAGCTATTATTTTTTTCATATAAAAATTGCATGTATATTCTTTTTTTATTATATACGTAATAAAATTAATTAAATAAAAGAAATTTAAAAGAGTTTGAGTAAATTGCCAAAATCGTCCATATGGTTTATATTTGTCAGTTTCATCCAAATATCCTCAACTTAACAGAAAAAAATAAACTAAGTTAGTGGTATGGATGAAAATGGCAAAATGTTACAAACATTGGGGGAAATTTGGTACAAAAGTGTCATTTTAGACGAAAATGGCAAACCTGCCCAAATCTAAGGTACGATTTTGGCAATTAACTCTTAAAAGAAATTTATAATTTATAATTTTAGTGTTTTATTGTTAATTTATAATTAAAAAAAAGGTTGTGAGTGATGGAATTCCATCATAAGTGACGACCATATCCACTAAAAAAAGTTGTAAGTGATAAAATGATGATTGATGACATGACGGAACTTGATTGAATATTGAGACTTTGAGAGTGATGAAATTTATACAAGTGATGACCACCCCTACTCTACCCCCTGAAACAACATAAATAATATCACTTGCTAACTCAAATATGACATGGTTGAACACCCATGACTATTTTATAATAAATCAATTCTAGAAAAAAAAAACAATTAGCTACAACAATAATTATAATAAAGCCAAAGTTAACACAAACACAACATATAATTAATTAACAAGTAAATTATGTTTTAACATATCTGCCCCTATGGTCTCTATAACTAACCATTTTGGCCCCTAAGTCTAGAGATCATGGGGGGCTAAAATTGTTAGTTATAGAGACCATGAAGGTCAAAATGGTTAGATTTAGGGACCAAAAGGGTTAGTCATAGAGACTACGGAGACTGATATGTTAAAAATTCTTATTTTAGGCTAATATAGTAAAAGTGATATAACCACATGGACCAAAAACGTAATTTACTCTTAATTAACACATAACTTTCATACCAACAATAATAAGCAACATAAACAATATCAATTGCTAACTCAAATATGACATGGTTGAACACCCTTCAACACACCTGCAAACCTGTTGCAGCTAACTACTGACATACACAATCCACAGCCCCACACCCACCGCTATAAAAAAATCTTGAAATCAATTCACTTCAATTCAACAGCTTTTATTTTTAGCAAGATTATTAATTCACATAAATCACTCTTGTCCCTCTTCACAAAATCCAACACACTCTCCCTTTCCATTTCCATTTCCATTTCCATTTCCATTTCCATTCTCTCTCTCCTCACACTCCCCCTTTCTCTCTCTCTAAACACTACCTCTTTACTTTTCAAGAAACTTGAATTCTCATTTCCCAGTTGCTTGCTATAAATAATCACAGGCCCCCCATTTCCACACACACCCATCTGACCATCTGTACTGTTTACAAACAGTAGAGAGAGAAAGTGTAGAGAGAGCAAGTGAGTGTTTTGTGGAATGTAACATGATATATTGTGTAAAGTTCAAAAACCCATTATTATTTTTAGTTTTTGTAAATGGGTATAGCGAAATCTTGGAGATATAGTGGAAAAGTTTTGATCTTTGCTAATAATCATCATCATAACCACAAGATTAGTAAAAAAGACAAGATTTTGAAGGGTCAGCATCATCATTGTGTGATATGGCCGCCGGAGACGGCGGTGGTCGGTGGTGGTGGACAGCGGCGGCGGATCTCGTGGACGGTGGTTTGTGGGGTGTTGTTGTTTGTTCTTGGGTTGGTGTCTTTTTTTACTGGTCATGTTGCTTCTGATCTTGAGTGGTATTCTCATAGATTTGTTAAAAGGCGGTTGTGGAAGAAAAAAGTGGTAATCTTTTTTAAATTTTGTGTATAACACATTCTTAAATGTTTGTGACATATTTTTTTTTTTTTTTTTGTGACATAATGTTTGACACATTTGGTTGTTTTTATGTTCAAGGGTCTGTTTCTTTTTGGGCATGGGATTTAGATGAGAGAAAAAAAATATAATTTTATCTCCAACTCATTCATAAATGTTTGTCAAATTTGGTTGAAGTGTTGAAAGTTTTGTGGTGTTTTTATTGTTTTTATGGTCTAATTTCAGCAATGTTGTTTAAGGGTGTGTTTCTGTTTTGGGTATGGAGTTCAGATGAAGAGTAAATTATATATTTTTGTTTGTTTGTTGTGTGAATTATGTAATTTGTGAAGGTGGTCCTTTTTTGTGCAATTTGAGCAAGATATTAGATGTGTGATTTTTATATTCAGAGGTCTAATTATTATTTAAATAAAAGTTAACTTTTGAAGGAGAAGTAGAATTTTTTTATGCCAAATTGTTAAAAGGGTATTTAGTGTTTTGAAGTTTTCTTGAGTTTTTTTTTTGTCTTTAGATCTCTAATTTCTTGAATGATTCGATGTTTTGAAGTCGAATTCGAAACTTTTAGGTAATCTTTATGGTTGGTTTATTGAAACTTTCTTGTGCTGCATTGTTTTTCTAGCAGTTTCGGCATATTCGTCGTATTTATTGTATTTCTGTCTTTAGAGCTCTATATTCTTGAACACATTGAAATTTTGAAGTCGAATTCGAAACTCATAAGCAACCTTTCTGGTTTGTTTCTTGAAATTTTCTTGTATTGTATTCCATTGCTTGAATTACATTTTCGGTTTAGTCTCCGTATTTCTTGTATTTCTGTCTTTAGAACTCTAATTTCTTGAAAATTTGATATTTTAAAGTCCAATTCGAAACTTTTAGGTAATCTTTCTGGTTAGTTTCTTGAATAGCAGTTTCGATTTAGTCGTCGTATTTTATGTATTTATGTCGTTAGAGCTCTAATTTCTTGAAGAATTTGATATTTTGAAGTCAATTCAAAACTTCTTGGCAAGCTTTCTAGTTTTTTCTTGTGTTGCATTGCTTTAATATCAGTTTCGGGATTTCGGTTTGTTTAATTTCTTGGATAAATTCTATGTTTGAAGCTGATGTTGAAATATCTATTCCAAAACTTTTTGCTGTTAAAGTTTTGTTTCATATGTGTTGCATTTCTTGAGTCACATGATACCTTCTAGTTTCTTCCTTTAATAATAAACTTCTGGCCTTTCAAAAATAAATAAATAAATAAACTGCGAAAGCGACTTAATGAGTTGATGTTTAAATCTGTATATGTCTAACATGTTGTGGCCTAATTTCAGCCAACAATGTTTGAACATGTATATGCATAAACTACTGTGTTTGTATTTTTGTTAAGATATCAACTTAAATTGATTTATTTAATCTTTTTGCTAATTATGTCCAAGAATCTCTTGGGTGGTTTGAGTTTAGCTTATCACATACTGTGTTACACGAAAATAATTATTCCGTTTGTTGTTTAAAATTTAGGGCCGATTTAGTGCTGTACGAGTTGACATATGGAAATCCGACTTCTCGAAATTCTACTATGGATGCAGCGAGCGAAGCCCTTATTATGCACGTAAGCCTTCTTATATTCTTTTATAACCATGCGATTATCTCAACGTAAACTCGGTTTTAAAACGCCTGTATAAGGCACGCCTCAGGAACATCTGGTCAAATTTGGTCAAGGTGTCTACTGTAGGGGTGCAACCGAGCCAAGCCAAGCCCAAGCCCGACCAGGCTCGAGCTCGACTCGGTTCCTCGGCTCGTTGGTAGGTTCTCAAGCTTGAGCTAAGCTCGTTTAGTATCTCTTAATTATTATATTAAATAAAAATAATAGAAACGTTTAGGCTCGCGAGCTCGATAAGTGAAACTCAGGCTCGGGCTCATTTATTAAACAAGCTTATTTTTTGGTTTGGGCTCGGCTCGTAAACAAGTTTAAATAAGCTCGGCTTGGCTCGTTTACTAGACAACTTTAAATAAGGGGTAAATGTTATTAAATAGTAATAAAAATAAAAACTAATATTACACTAAGGTTGGACGAGCCTGACGAGCTTAACATGCAACGCTCGAACTCGGGCTCGATAATTAAACGAGCTTTATTTTAGGCTCAAGCTCGGCTCAGGCTTGATAAGGCTCAGCTCGTTTCGAGTTTTTCTTGAGCCGATCTCGAGCAGCTCGTGAGCTGCTCGGCTCGTTTGCAGCCCTAGTGTCTAAATTTATTGTATATGCAGCATGCGAATGTTGGAACTTCACTACATCCTTTTGTCTTTATGGTATTCGACATATCCTTAAAACTCTAAATTTATTATATATGCAGCTCCTACACATCAACGGCTTTCAAATGGTTATCTACTAATTGCCGCAAGTGGTGGGTTGAACCAACAAAGAACAGGGGTGAGCATATTCTTTTTGTAGCATTCTGTTTATCAAGTCATGTTTCGGTTGTTACTATTGTTACTTTCTATTAATGCAGAGTTCTATTGTTACATGTTACACTCTAGCCTTAATAAAATGATCTAGGTGGTTATATCTGGATATTATGTTATTTTTTATTATGAATTTTCTGCATGCAGATTACCGATGCTGTAGTCGTTGCACGTATTCTAAACGCTACTTTAGTCATTCCCGAGTTGGATCATCACTCATATTGGAAAGACAACAGGTGAGTGAGAATGTGAGATTATATGTCATTTGTCAACTCGTGCACCGTATTTGTGAAAACAAAGTTATCGATTATAACTTTTTTATTTAATTTGCAGCGATTTTGCCAACATATTTGATGTCGATTGGTTCATATCTTTTCTCGCGAAGGATGTGCCTCTTGTCAAAAGAGTCCCGGACAAATTTATGAGATCACTTGAAAAACCACCGTACACAATGCGGGTCCCAAGGAAATCGGAACCCCAATTTTACCTTGATGAAGTACTGCCAATACTCGTGAAGAGACGAGTAAGATATTATCTAAACTTAAATCAAGTTACCTTCTAGTCCCTACACAACTTAGCGGTGTGAATTTCTGACACGACTTGAAAACACGACACAAACCTAACACAAAATTCGTGGGTTTGGGTTTAGTCTAAACGGGTTCGGGTCAGTTTCAAGTTGAACCCGCAAATTCGTTTAGCTAAACGGGTTTGGGTCAACCCTGTCGGGCTGACCCATTTAACCCATTATATTATATTAATTTTTTTACAATATGTTTTATGTCATAAATAGTATTGTGTGTGTATTTGATGCCATAATTATAACTTAAAAAGAGAAATTGACAAAAGTTTTTATAATTTAAATGTAATTGTATTATATACATTTGTGTTTTTAAGTAAATTTTGATACATCAATTTGTGGAAAAAAATCGGGTTGAATGGGTCGTGTTCAGGTTCATATGTATGACTCGATTTTTGGGTTCGGGTCATGTTTGGGTTTCGTCAAAAATTTTGGGTTCGGGTCGGGTTGAACCCGCAAGCACGACACGTTTAGCACCCCCACTACAGACTAGATGTCAAAAAGAGTGGGTGGGTGCAATGACTATGATTACGATATTGATATAATCTTTAGATTAACGATAAATGAATTGTGCAGGTTCTTCAGTTAACAAAGTTTGATTATAGGCTTGCTAATGACCTTGATGAAGAGCTACAACGGCTGCGTTGTCGGGTCAATTATCACGCTTTACGATTTACTAAACCAATACAAAATCTTGGACAGAAAATCGTTATGGAAATGAGGAAGATGGCTCCTCGCTTCATTGCTATTCACTTGAGGTTTTTCTCATTCTATGCTTCATTTCTGTTCAAAATGGGCGGGTCAGGTGGGATGGGTAAAACGGGCAGCAACGGGCAGGGGCCAAAAAGGGCCGGTTCGAGGTACCCGACGAATGATTTTCTATCTTCCGTTTAATGGTTAATTAATTAATAAACATAATAAAAACAATCACATTAACTTGTATCTGTTTTGTTTGATAAACCAATTCAGAAAGTTGAAAACATTTGAATATCACTGCGGGTGACTTTCAACCTGTTTGAGCCACTTGATCCTTTTCACTTCTAAGGAAAGTTTTTAAACTCGATCCATTGAAGATAAATCTAATCCAAATAAACTCTTTTGAAAGTAAACTAGTGGGTTACCATCCGCGCTCCGCAGCGGGTTCGAAACATAGATAAAAATAAGCAAATCGCGAGAGTTTAAGTTGTTTGATGTTTAAGTTAAGGGGCTAAACATGTCATTATTAAAGTTGAGGGGATAAAGTTGTTTATTATCAAAGTTGAGGGGCTAAATATGTTATTATTAAAGTTGAGGGGCTAATTATGTTACTATTAAAGTTGAGGGGCTAAATATGTTATTATTATTATTAAAGTTGAGGGGCGAAATATGTTATTATTAAAGTTGAGGGGCCAAAGGTGGTTGATGTGACAAAATAGCATAGTATATATAATGAGTTGAAATTGATACTTCTAAATAAATGGAAATTCACAAATTATAGCCTTGTGCTTGATGGTCATTTGGTGTATTTATCTACAGGTTTGAGCCCGATATGCTTGCATTTTCGGGTTGTTACTATGGTGGTGGTGATAAAGAAAGAAGCGAGCTCGGTGAAATCAGGAAAAGATGGGCAACATTACCCGTGAGATAGCGATAAAAACATTTTAATACTTAAAAAATTAGTTTTTCTACAACAAACTCCTTTTTAACCATATTTGTTTTTTTTTAATTAGGAAACAAGTCCTGATGGAGAGCGGAAACGAGGAAAATGTCCTCTTACGCCTCATGAAGTAGGCTTAATGCTCCGGGCGCTTGGTTTTGAAAATAACACGTATCTTTATGTTGCATCGGGTGAAATATATGGCGGGGAAGAAACTTTAAAGCCTCTAAGGGAACTGTTTCCAAATTTTTACACAAAGGAAACGCTTGCCAGTGAGGCTCTTGAACCGTTTCTTCCGTATTCTTCGCGGCTTGCTGCCATTGACTATATTGTTTGTGATGAAAGCGATGTTTTCGTCACCAACAATAATGGGAACATGGCGAAAATTCTTGCGGGTCGAAGGTATGAAACATAAAATACAAGTTGTATGATTAATTTATTGGCATTTTGTTTATTTGGAGTTAATTACTGGGACTTAATAATCGGGTTTTAGGATTTTCTGTTTAGAGTAAAGTACATGGATGGTCCCTGTGGTCTGCACTGTGTAACGCATTTGGTCCCCCAACTTTTACAAAAATACATGAATGGTCTCTATGGTTTGTACTTTGTAACACATTTAGCCTTTAACTTGGACCGATTAAAATCCCTAGATTTGTTGGCGGGGGCTAATTGCGTTATGCAAACCACAGGGACTAAATCCAAAATTTTGGTAAATCACAAGGACCATTTGTGTACTCTACTCTTTTGTTTATTTGGTTATTTAGGGGTTATACCGTATTACACACAATTATCTTATTATTGAGCTTACTAAGTTATCACTTTCAAAATGTACATCCAAACACCCCCTAGTTATGGTTCATGGTTTATCGTGTTGGTCTGTCAAATGACTAAAATGCCCTTGGTAATTTTACTGTTTTTCCAAATAGATTTTTATGAGCTTTTGTACATTTTCTACTCTTGAATATTAATATGCTTAATACACAACTCTTCATTGTGGCATTTAAAAGGAGGTACATGGGACATAAGAGAACCATTCGTCCAAATGCGAAAAAGCTCAATGCATTGTTTCTCAAACGTGATAAGATACCATGGGAATCGTTTGCTAAAAAGGTTAAAGCCGCCCAACAAGGATTCTTAGGCGAACCGGACGAGATGAAAACCGGGCGCGGTGAATTCCACGAGTACCCTTCAACTTGCATTTGCAAAAAGCCCTTCAAGTTTTCCGATCTCGACATCAACTACAACAAAAGGCAAAACCTCACAAAACTGCCCTTTAACCCCGAAGCAGAAACCGAATACGGACGCAACGAAGAGGATCAAGGTGTGCATAATGTGCAAAGCATAGTCACAATGGAGAAAAAGGGTGGTGTTGACTTTTTGGCTGACTAATGGCAACAAGAAAGTTGATGGTGGTTTTAGGTATGAGTTTTTTTTTTTTGTTAATTTATATCTTGAGCTAACGTTGGCTCTCTGTTGTATTTATACTTTTTTCATAATGTCCATTTTACCCTTGTGGTGTCATTAGGGTGTGAAAAGAATTGTGTATAGGAAAGCGTTTGACTTCTTGAAGAGTATTATTCTTCAAGTGTTGTAATATTTTTGTAAGGTAGGAGTAGCATATTTGACTTCTTGTACTACTGAATTACTAACTGTACTATTATTTCTTTTGGCTTTAAGTTTTATAATCCAAACGTCGGGTCTGCGTGCTTGTTTGTCATTCATTATACTATAAGGGGACCCGGGGCGGTCCGTTATAAGCCCCTACCACGCGTTATTGATAACAAAACACCGTCGCCACCAAACTTTTTAACGCGTTAAAATAATTTGAAAAAACGTGATATTTATCACGCGTGAAAATTGAAAAAAACGACCGTTGCATCATTTGACCGTTGCCTCGTTTGGCCGTTTAAAGGTTTTTTTTATATACACACATACAATTTAAAATCCAAATAATTTTCCAACTCAATCCAAACATTCTTCCAAATACAGACTTTAACTTCAAAAAAATTCAATACAAAGATGGAAGGTTCAAGCAAGAGAGGTTCGGGTTCGAGCAAAAGAGGTTCGGGTTCGAAGAAAAATCTCGCACGGCCAAAGGTTCGAGCGAATCTTGGCGAGCCGGCGCGCTTTAGGTTGCAAGACGAACCCGAACAAATCCCACATTTTCAAACCCAATAATTTCCACCCTTTCAAACCCAACAATTTCCACCCTTTCGATCACAACTGTTCGTTCCACCATTTCAACCTCACCAATTTCAACCCCAACCGTTTCCACACTTTCAAACCCAATCCCACCACGTCGACCCACTAGAAGATGACACCCTCATCAAACAATTTGCAAGTGCGTACCGCGAACCACAACAAAATCTCGATGACGATGAAGATAATGATGACGTTCAAGAAGTAGAAGAAGAAGAAGACGTTCAAGAAGTTGAAGTTGTCCTGACATCCGCTTGGAGATCATGGAGGAGCAAGGAGGAGGTCGCCTTGTTAATTTATAATTTAAAAACAAAAAAAAGGTTGTGAGTGATGGAATTCCATCACAAGTGATGGGCATTCCGACTAAAATCCATCACTAGTGATGGAATAATACTTGATGACATGCCGGAACTTGATTGGAAGTTGTGAGTGAGTGATGAGTGATGGGCGCCTCTACCCCTAACGAATTAAAGAAGTTTGCAAATGTTCGAGTATTGTTCTTGGATGTTGGGTTGGGGATTTGGTTCAAGTTTAGGTACATTTCTACGGTGGTTCATAATACCTTTCTAAAACTCCATAATAACTTTTGTATATGATATCAAAATTACAAGAGATTTAAATTTTGTAAAATATAGTAATAATAACCACTAAACCAGACAGACCAAAATCGTAATTTACTCTAAAATTATTTAACATTGTATCTAACTTTTGGATATAGATAGGTCCCCCTACTTGTGTGGCCTAGTGGTAGTCTTGGGTTTTCCAATGAAAACTTAAGTTCAATTTCCACTTGTGTCATGTTGGGATGGATATTGGGCAATGATGGTGACAAACCCACCGAGGGGGGTTCGATCCTGAGCCGCACCCCAGTTTTCATCTGGCTGTTACTTCAGCGAGGCAACTCGTGTGGAAACAGTACGGTTTCCGGGGAACGCCGTAACCAAGTCTGGCCAACCCAGCACCGGCCCGATTAAGACAACGTAAGTCTGAGCAGACTTGGCTAAAGCCGCCGATTAGACGGTGTGACGATGGGCCACTCAAAATGTAAAGTAACCGTTCAAAAAAAAATATAGATATAGATAGACACATTAATTCGTCAGCATCTTCAACACAACTCACGTGCATACATAAACACAACATTAATTTCCTCCACCACCTGCACACCGTGGTAAATTTATAATCCATTTTGTAAAATTTTGTTACCAATACACAGCTAAAACAACACCATTACATGTAACTTCCATTAGAAACAACTTGATTAAAACACAAATATAAATGTGGTCAGACAGTGGCTATGATAAGAGTTTCCGGGTCCCGTATGGAGGGGTCGGAGTGGGATATGGGAAGAGCCTCCAGGGGAACCAAATTCGGAGATCCCGCATGAAGGGAGACCCCCCCCCCCCCCTCCAAATCCCGCTCACAAAGTTTTGGCTCTCACGGGTAGTACTTCCCGATTATGTCCGATGTGGGCGTCTTTCCCGACGGAGCTTTCAAAACAAACCCATAACTCAGATAAAAAGCTCGACTTGTTTACAACCCGAAATTTATACAGAGAACTTTAGGCTCAAAAAACTAAACAAGTATAGTCTAACTCTTAAAGGGTGGAAGGGGCACCCATGTGGAACCCATTTCATCCCATGAAGCGAACCAATAGGAGATGCCACTCAAGATGAATTGGTATCGAACGAAATAGTAAATCGGAAATCACGAATTTGGCTAAACACCCAAATCAGTTTTATTAATTCAAGAAACTCAACTCAAAACTTGAATCATACAATCCCTAATACCCACATCATGGTATTTATATCTAACCTATTCTATTAGATGTTAAATAGGATTGCTAATAAACCTATTGTTCGGGAAATGATAATTATCATATATAATTAAATCTATTCACATTTAATTATCAACAATTATCCACTCCTAATTAGTTTCCGGGCCTTGCACGCTAAGAAATCTTTAATTCAAAATTACCAACATTCACCCTCGAAATTTCAAACTCGTATCTGACAAGTCTTCGACTCCAAGCCTTTCAGTCATCTCCGTGAACTTAATCTTCCTAAGAGCCTTCTTCAAAATATCCACCTTTTGATCAATGCCACTAACATGCTCGACCACGATATCTTCACCACTTACACATTCCCGAATGTAGTGGAACCGGGAATTAATGTGTTTGCTTCTTTCATGGAAAACCGGGTTCTTCACGAGAGGTATCGCCGATGTATAATCAACATGTAACACCGCCGTTTGAATATTCTTGGCAAGTAATTCACCAATTAGTTCTTTTAGCCAAACCGCCTGACACGCGGCTACACTAGCCGCCATATACTCTGCCTCACACGATGATAAAGCAACTGTACTTTGATCAAGTAATTAGGGAAGACCCAAAATCAAACACATGTCCCGTAGTACTTCTTCCATCATCCAGATCTATGTTGTGACTACTATCGTTGTAACTGACTAACATATTTTTTCCTCGAGTATAAGTAATACCATAACTAAAAGTACCTTGTAAATAGCGAATAATTTGCTTGATGAGAGCTGCATGAGATAGCTTCGGGCTTTGCATGTACCGACTGGCTACTTCGACTGATAACACCAAATCTAGTCGAGTCTGTAAAAGATACTGGAGATACCCGACAATCTTTCGATATCTTGTTGTATCAAAATCTTCCTCATCTTCAAATTTAGAAAATTTCACATTCGGGTCCGTGGGAACATTAATAGGATCACAATTAATTATACCGGCTTCTGTCAGTATTTTCTTTGCATACGCATCTTGCTTAATTTTTATCAAACCCTTGCTCTGCGACACTTCAATTCCAAAATAATAAGTAAGCTTTCCCAAATCCGACATTTCAAAATTTTTAGCCATCCCGCGCTTAAACTCCATAATAAGTTTCAAATTTGAACATGTCACAATTAAATTGTCTACGTACACGCTGATTAATAAAACATTTGTTCCAATGGTTCTTCGGTATACGGCTTGTTCTTGCGAGCACATATGGAATTTCATATTTAATTAAATATTATTTAATTTCGTATTCCATGCACGTGGATCTTGCCTTAACCCTTATAACGCCTTTAATAATTTATAAACTTTATGCTCCTCACATTTTTTAACAAACCTTTCCGATTGAACGACATCAACTTCTTTTAATTCTCCTTGTAGGAACACAGATTTAACATCTAGATGATGTAATTCCCAACCTTCATTCGTTGTTGCGAGAGATAAAAGTAACCGAACTGTTTCGAGTCGAGCTACTGGCGCGGACACTGTGTCAAAATCGACACTGGGTTGTTGAACATAACACTTTACCACGAGTCTCGCCTTGTGTTTTGCGTTTCGTATAACCTTGAAAACCCACTTCAATCCAATTGCCTTTACACCACGTGGTAATTCGGTTAAGTTCCACATATTATTTTTATTAATCGAGTCGATTTCGAGACGCATTGCTTTCCACTACTCTGGTTTAGATTTTGCATTGTCAAAACGAACTGGTTCATCATCCGCAAGCGATAAAAAATCTTCATCCTTAATGTAACAACCTGTTTATCGCTCTCATTACGCCTAGCACCCGAGATTCGGATCATAATGTAAACTATGACGCTTACAACGCTATGTCGCATATTTTCGCACACGCTATATCACAACGCATACGCTTATAACGCTAACGCATACACTATTGCGCTATTCGCTATCGTTCAACGCAACGTAAACTCGAAACGCAGTTACTTATGCTATGACCTATTAAAGTATATTATATTACTAGTATATATATATATATATATATATAAACATCTGGGTATTTAAAACTTGTTGAAACGCGCACTCGCGGGCACGCGCAATTCGACTATCGCACTGGAACGCAATGTAACACGATACTACTTATCTCGCTAAAAAACTTAATGTACTTACAACAATTAACGCAACAAAACGCATCAAACGAATCGAAAGTTGGGAAACTAACTCAGAAGTCCGAATGGGCCATCCGTCAGGATGACCAACCGTCAGGATGACCATCCATCAGGATGACCATCCATCAGGATGACCATCCGAACATAGTCCATCCGAATGGAGGCCATCCGAATGGAACCCATCCGAATGGGAACCATCCGAATGGGAACCATCCGAATGGAGGCCATCCGAATGGAAGCCATCCGAATGAATCCCATTCGAGCACACCGCCTTAAAACCCACCCTCACCTATAAATAGGGCCATGGTGTCTCATCTCAACACTTTGGTTCTCTCATTCGCTCCCAAGTTTTCAGACACGAATCAAGGCACTTTTGTAAGCTTTTCTCCTCAAATCTTCTCTAATCTTCATCTCTAATCTCTTCTACATCATCTTCATCATCAAAATCACCCACAAACACTAACATTTTCCCTGAAATCACTAATTCGGACCCCTTGAAGGCGCTTTCCACTCGTTTTGCTCTTGCAACCTGTTGTGGAACATCATTTAATCAAGATTGGTTCGAGATCTAAAGGATTTCACACTTTTCAACTAAGTTATGCAAGATTTCAACACTTCTTCATCTATTTTTCTTCAATTTTTCTATACAAAACTAATGAAATATGGACTCAATCAGACTCTTGACTCGTTCCTTAGTCAAGAGCCGGTTTGAAAACGGATTTCCACCAAAGAGATGGACCGATTAACGGGTCAGACTTGAAACTTCATCAAGAACAGTGAGTCTGATCGAATGAGCTGAGACCACTCGACCGAATGAGCTGGACTTGGTGTTTCCGTTGTCTGACATGTCGTTACGCCGTCTCCGTTAACTCGAAAATGTTTACTTGGAAAATTTTACAAAAACTTTAAACTACAGTCTGCAACTCACTCGAATAGCCATCCGATCGAATGGCCATCCGTCAGGATGACCATCCATCTGGATGGAACCCATTCGTTCGGATGCACTGCTACAACACTTAACCCACTTTTACCCCATTCGACACGATGATTCCGACCGTTCATCCCTGAGGAATACTTATGCATCTGTTCCCGTACACATGCTGATCCGGCGCTCTCAACCATCCAACCAGATCGTGCTTATTTGTTGGACACGCACTGTGAGTATACTTGACCCCCTTTTAATGCTTTAAGCACACTCTTGGGGGTGTAACATACGTTTATATCGAAAACACACTTATCAAAACATAGTACACAATCTAAACGATTATCACATGCGAATGATTGACGTACATATTTACACGTGATGCTTGATACATATGTGCTAGGACTCTTAATCGTGACGTTCCAACTTAACTAGTATAGTACTATAGTTTGACTCACACCCGACGTGGTCTAGTTAAGACAAACTCGCATTCGCAAACGCACATCGCAGTCATCTCGGGACTTAGCTGGTAGTGTTTGTCTTGTAGCGTATATGTTGGTATCATTTTATGTATGTGGAAATTCGCAACACTTTTATCTACTTTATGCTATATCAAACCTGTATACTCGCCAATACATTTTTGTATTGACATTATTTTAACGTATGTTGCAGGTTAAACGCAGGTTGTCTCAATCAAGATAGGACTACTTTAGAAAATCACCTAAAATCTAGGTTGTCGGATTTGTATTGTTCGAGAGACATGAAATCTGTACGACTTTATGTGAAATATTTGTTTATTAGTATGGGATAATGAACTTGTTAAATATTGTCGCTAAAATTAGTTGTTATGGATTCTCTTGAGCAATCTGATCCGCCTAGTGCCACGCCTCGATGATTCCGCCATCGGTTGGGGTGTGACAGATTGGTATCAGAGCCATAACTATAGGGAATTAGGTAGGATTGCATGATCTGACCTAGTCTATAGTCTAAGTACCAAGCCGACCATCTTGGTGCGAGCCCACAAGCAGACGCTTCATACGAACACGCGTACTCTACCTTCGTACGAACTCTCATGCTGTGGCTTTGTACGAATTGATTATTCTCTATGGATTCTAAAATGCTTACATATATAATGCACTTTCGTGCGAAGGTAGGTTCGTACGAAGGAAGTCTTTCCTAAGACTAAATACTATATTTCCTTTCCTAAGGCTAAATACTATATTTCCTTTCCTAAGGCTAACATGATATACACGTTTGAAGTACTCGTATAACGCGAACGAGTGATTGTGTCTAGATTAGGTGTGAAAACCAAGAACTCTCGATAAGATCACTCACTCAGCGCATCATTCTTAGCACGAGAACCTTTCGTTGAGTCAGGAGTGATATCCACATCTCGACGGAAATCTCCATCTCTATCTAGTGGAACTCCCGAATTTATTCGGTGAAAACAACCACAGCTAGGAACGGAGTTGTTAAGTTAGGGGTGAAACCCGCACCTTAAATAACCCGTTCTACTCCCTAAAATGGTTTTCAAAAGCTCTCACCAAAGTCTCGACTGTACCAACGACCCGAGCCGCGTAGTAACTGGAAGGACAAATGCCGTAGCCGCATCCCGGTGAGGGCATAGTCTATTAGGCCAAAGCGTGCGCTCGAACTTGTTGGGAATAGTTAAATCACTTTGGATAGTTGATGCCTCAAAACCCCGGGCACTATATTTATACTAAGCCTGCAATCGTCGATTTTTACGCATCATCGAATTTTATCATGTTATTATGCGTCATCGAGTTTATTTTATGGTTGTTTGCTTAAAATCTCCAAATCAGGATTTTACGCTTTATCGATTTCTCAATTTTATCGCTTTTCGCTCTACCGAATACATGCACAACTCACACATCCATCGCAATCTATAACAAGAGCTAATACTCGCAACAAAACTAAATTCTAACGACTCGCACTCTTAAACGCGTCCTCGCGCTATACATATAAGTATATACGTATCTAATAAATGATGTACGATCGCATACACTTATGTGAATACGTGAAAATCTAGGAATTTTGTGTCTCCTATGTGGCTCCTATGTGAATACGTATTACTATATCAACTATGACAAGTTTTAACGCGCTAAAACGCATCGCATTCTCAAAAATCATTATGATCGAATCTCATTCCAAATCTTTTGTCTAGATGCCTTCGAACGCTTCTACCTCGCGACGTACAGCCAGAAGAAGAGCTAGACGAAACGCCAATAAGAGGATCGCCTCGCTCGTGGCCAAGGAAGTGGCCAAGGTTATTCCTCAAATCGTTGCACAAGTTCAATCTCTCAGCAACTCTCAAACCTCAGAAGACTCTAAGACCAACGCACCAAGGTCTACTTTCTCCTACAAGTAGTTCAAAGCTTGTGATCCGCTGACCTTCACAGGAGAAGAAGGTGTGTCTCAATTACTCCAGTGGTTTGATGCCATCGAGGTTACCCTTCGTCAGAGCTGGTGCCCCAAGCATTTTCGCACCACATGCGCTACAGGAGTATTTCAATCAAGAGCCCTCGACTGGTGGACAACCGAGTGTAACAAACGTGGGAACGATGCAGCCTACTCGCTCTCCTGGGATGAGCTGAAGGAGCTCATGAAGTAAGAGTACTGCCCTCCCCACGAAGCTCAGAAGCTAGAAATTTTTTTTTGGGATATCAAGCAAGTTGGAGGTGACAACAATGGCCTCACAGCAAGGTTCAAACAGCTTAGCATTATCTGACTAAGCTAAGTTGACACTCCCGATAAGCCCATCAAGAAGTACATCCGCGCCTTGCCTGAGTGTGTGGGCGATGTTTTCGAAGCTGCGAGACCTGCTACCATCGAAGAAGCCTATCGTTTGGCCGTAAAAATCAATGACAAGCGAATCTTGGATGGATTCTTCTCCAAAGATTCCACCAGGAAGGCTAATCAAGCAATCATCGTCGAATCCTCTGATGAATCCTTCGATGAATCTTCCAACGAATCCTCCGAAGAATCCTCCGATGATGACGCATCATCACAAGACGCTCAGCCTAGCCGCAAGAGAAAGAGCCCGAGCCTAAACTATTCGGCAACTGAACTGCCACAACCAGAGCCTCTTTGAGCAGTTCCGCTTTACCCAAGGCGTAACTACACATGAACTCTTCCCCTGTGTCAGAGGTGTACATATCACCACCAAGTTGGAGCTGACTGTCGCTATTGCATCAATTTCAAATGTTACGGTCAATTCACCCGCCATTGCCGACGGGACCACGAAATCAAGGTACGCTAGCACTCCCAGCACCGCCGACACAACCAGCAGACCCAACAGCCGCAGCACCGATAGCGCCAGACGCCGCCGCACCAACATCAGAAGCTCCAACAGCAAACGCAGTCCCAGCAGGAGTCTTCAACATCAACACCAACCAGGCGCAGAACGACGTAGTTAACGGTATAATTTCCGACACTGTTATCTATGTTTCATGAATGTCAATCGATCGATGTCGCCTCGATATGTGATGTCGACACTCGCTCTCTCTCTCTCTCTCACTCGTCCTCGTAATTAGTCTAAGCTCACACACAGATTATATTACTAGCACTGTGTATATATATATATATATATATATATACCTACATCACAATATAATATGTTTTGTTAGCCCAACTATGCGCTCTTAGAATAAAGTACGATAAACGTGCAAGGAACAAACTAATCACGGGTGCACATGGGCTTATTTTGGTTAGTGCACGGAGATCGTTGTAAGTTCTAATGGCGCCATAACGTTAAAAGCATGGTTAAGCGTGGTGGATACGACGCCGGTACTTCCTATATATAAGCGTCTTAACCATGTCGACAAAGTGTGACATCTTTTCACGGGACGTAAGTGGTGTGGTTAAAGCATGGTGGATACGCCGCTGGTACTTCCTATATATAAGTGTTTTGCGATGCTAAAGAAGTTTCGTGAGGAAAATGCCATGTGGAGTTGAACGTTATTAGACCTCTAATATTATGGTAATTATTTTCAACACACTAAACTCCTTCACAAGGCGTAGCATCGCAATCACATCATCGCTAGACTTTTCGTAAGTCTACAACGCATGCAATCACATCATCGCTAGACTTTTCGTAAGTCTACAACGCATGCAATTGCATCACCGCTAGACTTTTCGTAAGTCTACAACGCAACGCAACTGCATCTTCGCTGGAATCTATTACACTTCGCTCTCGCTTTCTGATGTGCGTTAGGTGTATATATAGGTTTAAGTATATTTTAAGCCCTTTTACACTTTCTTTAGCCAAGTTTTAAATTTATAAAACACGATATTTACTAACACTAAACACACATATGGGCAAGTGCACCCATCGTGAGCGTAGTATAGTGTTGGTAAGATACCGAGGTCGTCCAAGGACATAAGAGCTTTTAGTACCGGTTTATCCTCAACGTCTAATCAAATCAAAAAGTTTAGAAAAAGGTTATAAACTAAGAAAAATAAAAACTAACTAAAACGCTGAAAATAAAAGTAAAAATAAAACAGATAGACAAGATGAATCACTTGGCTCCGACTCGTGTTTAGTGTAACCTTTGATTATTTATGCACTTTTCCACTTTTTAAGAGATTATCTTAGTTATTGTAGTAGGCCCCTCTTTTGAAGGCGACGCTACCCTCAACCCAGTAGTTTGAGTCAGCAAGGATACAATCCTAAAGGGTCAGATTATTGAAAGATAATTAATTAAGTTATTAATGCATATTATGGTAGGCCCCTCTTTTGAAGGTGACGTTACCCTCGGCTAAGTAGTCTGAATCAGTAGGGATACAGTCCTAAGTAGCCGAGTTAAAGTATTAATAGTAGCTTACATATGAGGGGATCAAAGAGTTTGGACCCCCGCCATCCAATACCGTTAAGTATTGAAGGAGGTCCTACTAAATTTGACCCAGGTCCTTGCAGGATCTATACACTGAACAAGGCAAGACTTTTACCAAACCGTTCCCTTAACCCCCGACCAGGTAGCCAACATACCTCCATATAGACCGTGGAGATATGAATGGTGAAAATCTTTTATTTTATATAGACAGTAAAATAATGCCAAGACACCACGGACAAACGATAAGGAAAAATCACCTTCAACATAAGAAACTAGTTATTAAAGTCATTAATACATAACCAAGTAAAAAGTGCGAAAAGATTAAAAATAAAAAGTATTACACTAGACACTTTGTCATCACCAAGTGATGTAAGAGACTTAGGCAAACATGGCCTTGATTGTCAAGAACTCTTACGATCAATATTGGATCCCGAGACGACTCACACACTCTATGATGGACAATGGATGATGGTGTTATGGTAGTGGTGGGTGGTGTGTGAAGTGTGAGAGAGGTGGTGTGCCAAGTGATGGTTTGAGCTTGAGTCAAGCACTCCTATTTATAGGCTGAACAGAAGCTCGGGCACGGCGCCATGTCCAGTGGGCACGGCCCCGTGTCCACATCCTTCTCTGTCTTCATTAATTGCTCTTGTCTGTATTAGTTGACCACGGCCCCGTGTCCGCTGGGCACGACCCCGTGTGTAGAAGCATATCTGTACTATCAAGATTTGCCTGGATTATGCGAATCTTATAGTTGACCACGGCCCCGTGTCCGCTGAGCACGGCCCCGTGGTGGGCGATGGAAGCTTCTACAACTTTGTCTTTTATGCTGACACTTGGGCACGCCCCCGTGCTCATTGAGCACGGGGCGTGTTCAGCCTTCTGTTCTCTTGTTTTGCTTTGCTTGGGAAGATACTGTCGTGGGGTCGGGCATGTCACGTTTGTTCCTTTTCTTGTATTTATGTTAGATTTAGCTGCCTTTTTGCTTCTTTTGTTAATTTGAGCTCATTTAATCCTGAAAATACAAAAGGAAGACAAAAGCACACTTTTTCCAACATTAGTACTAAAAAAGGGTTAGTTTTATGCCACAATTGATGTAATTTATATGTTGCATTTTGCACACATCAAATACCCCCACACTTGAATCTTTGCTTGTCCTCAAGCAAAACTCTTTATAATGTGGCTTTACACTCTCAAATGGAATGAGTAGAAGAGAAGGTTTTTTTATTTTAAATTTTTTTTTATTTTTTTTGGGCTTGTCATAGAGTGTCGGGATTTTCAAGATTCTTTATTTAGTTTTATTTTTATTTATTTACAATCCTATTCGTCATGATTTATTTAAAACTTTTCATAAGATAAATTACTTATTAGGGCATAACATGCCTCTTTAAAATTCCATTTATATACAAGTTCACATACCTCAAGGGGGATCACTCAACACTCGGCCGAAGATGTATTTTAGTGAATCACTCGAGAGCGGCATGGAACTTACTCCTACCATAGGCTTGCCAAGCAATCAATCATCCTCCTTTTTAACTATATACCTTTGTAAATATCAAGAGGACTTTTTGGTGAAGGGTTTGGCTTGGGTTAAAGGTATGTGGTTGGGTTAGTGGTTAGTGAAAGGGCGAAAAGTGTAACAAGCGTCGGTTTTCGTAAGACTTTCTATTATTTTTGCAACTTTTTATTTTGATGAACCTTTTATTCAAACAAAGTTATTTTTGATAAACTTGTTTGTTTATTTTTCTTTTGCTTCATCATCAACATTTTTTTTAGAGTCATAAGAAAAACCGGGCTTATTACTAAAAAAAAAGTTAAAAATAAAAAGGGTTTTGGTGGGTGAAAGGGTGTTTGGTTTGGGTTATGAAATGAAAAGGTTTAGGCTCAAAGGGGCTAACTAGGGGGATTTTGGGTAGGTGGTAAAAAAAAAGAAAATAATGGTGTAGAAATAAAAAGGGTTAGTCCTAATGCCTCCATCATTTACTTACTCGGGTTTAAGTTGGTAAGGACCGGGAATGCATCGTCGTGGCAAGTTCTAGAGTCGTAAGAACCAAGCGGCTATTCACACAAGAATTGAAAAATGAGCATTTAGTTTAATGATATGTATTTGTATGCTCAATAAAGGCTCAAAACTCACTTTTGTGGGAATGGGTTTTTTTTATGTGATCAAGTATATATAATCAAATTTTAACTAAGCTTGTCATGCCGTTTCATAATTTTCTTATGTTGGTTCTTTTTATCACGACGCTATCGGTTGTAAATTTGTAAAAATATAACCTTTTTAGAATTTGAAACTCCCAAGTTAAACCTATACAAGTAAAAAAAAATTTGGGGGTGATTCGCGGTTTCAATAGAGTTTTGTGTAAGGCTTGTAGTTAGGACTTGCAAGATTCAAGGTTTTAGCATCCCCCCACACTTAAATTACACATTGTCCTCAATGTGTCCCAAAAATAAGTGTTTAGGTTGATTGAATGTGTAAAAATGTGTGAAAAAGCAAAAATTTGTGTTACTGGGCGCTGGACACGGCCCCGTATTGTCCGGGCACGGCCCCGTGTTCAGGTGCCAGTAACAAAATTGAAAAAGAGAAACAGAAGGCTGGACACAGGGGCGTGTTGGGTGAACACGGCCCGTGTCCAGTTTACCTAAACTGGGCATTTTCTGCAGAATGTGCAGCACGGGGCCGTGTTGGGCGGACATGGCCCGTGTTGAACTTACTGTTAACGAAGAAAATTGTCGGATGGCCCTGTTTTCCTGCATGGGGTGCAGGTTCAAGTTTCCCTTGTTTCCTTTGCCATCCCGAGTGTGTTTTATTTGTTTCAACACCAACCAAACACCAAATTGACTAAAACCATCATTCATTAAGTCATAGAGAGAGTTACATAGTAGTCCTAAGGGTTAAAATTCTAGATAAGTAGGTCAAAGAAACACAAGAAATCCAAATCAAGAAGTTTTAGCCTAAACTTTATTTTACTAGCAAAATTTCCAAAAAGATAATTCTCTTGGTTAGATGCGGCATGAAAACTTCTTTTCTTCGGGCATGGGTTCCTCACACGTCGGCGAGCAATTCCTCTATCTCCCTTGGGAGAAGGAAGGCAGGTTCATTGTTAGTTTGAGGAGGTACAACTTCCACCGGGACTTCTTGTAGATCTTCAAGAGGAGGCTCCGCTGGAAGGTCATCCCACCCATTAGGATTGTGGATTCCAAGTGCTAGGTTCCAATTCTCTTGAGGGAGGATTGGTTCCATGGGAGGTGTTACAAGAATGTTTAACCTCTGGTGCAAGAGGTTAATTTCTTGAAAATTGTTTTCCAGCCCTACCGTAAGATAATTTATACGGTCTATTAGGACCTCCTCCACCGAAGTCATCTCGCCAAGAGCTTCACGTAACGCCATTACGTATCGTACGAGAGTTGCTTCAATGATGACCTTCTTTCCCTTCGACTGTTTCTGGAGTGCGCAGAAGAGGTTCCACTATTTTGGCTAGACATTCTACGAAAACAAACCAAAGATAGTTCATTTTAATGAAACAGTATGATGGACACGGCCCCGTGCTCAATGAGCACGGCCCCGTGTTCACCTTTCTGCATTTTTTTAGAACAAAGGATCTTGGAGTTTCAAATTATTTTTCCAATTTATGAGGCATTTTTGAGTAGAAATAACTTAAAACAATGTTGTGTAACTTATTTTTAACAAGATCCCTTGAACAATAACTTAACAAACATCACAATAAAGCTTGGATTTAAGCTTCAATGGAGGTGTTGTTGCAAGAAAGATGAAGAAGAAGGTAATGGATAAAAGAGGAAAGGACAAGATGTTTGTTAGAACCTTCTTTTAGAACATACCTAGGATGGTAGGTGAGAAGATCCTTTCAAATCTCTGTCCCTGGATGGTCCAAATGTGCAGGATTCTTGGCTGCATTTATAGAAAACGACAGCATGTTAGACACGGCCCCGTGTCGGCTGGACACGGCCCCGTGTGCACGCAAGATCCTGACACGTTTTGTCCGTATTCTGACAAAAAGTCAGAAGGGAATCTTCTGGTGGACACGGGGGCGTGTTGACCTGGGCACGGCCCCGTGTCGAAAGGCTGTTTATGAAGTTTGTCTATTCTTAAGGAATTTTTCTGGATCGGGCGGTTCCTTACTGGATGGAACAACCCCAAAGTGCCTAAGATACCTTAATTGTTCTAGATTAAGACGAGAACGCAAGAGGTTGTCGGTGAGGGTGATTCCTATGCTATGTGTAGGTGGACAAGTCCAACCCTTTCCCGGGCTCTCGTTAAAGAAGGTGTATGCCGAATCGCTCAGGTCTATGTATGCATCGAACGAAGTCGATGGGGAGTCCTTCACGGCACAATCGACACAGGGACGACTATCGCTCAAGTCCTCGCTAGATTTAGAGGTATCGTCGGGAACAACGAAGTTGTTTGAATGCGATTCCAACACTTCTTCTTGGTTATCGTTTTGAGATAAATTATTGAAATCTATCCTAAGTTCTTTTAACCAATTAAGAATTAGATCTTCTAATTGAAATAGTTCATCAAGAAGCATTTCTCCTAGAAAATCCGGTTGAGAGCATTCGAGGGATAGATAGGGATTATTTTTACTTTCGCCCCTCTTAAGGATACAGGGAAACGATAGGTCTATATAGTGGGGTTTATAATTTAGAAAATAACATTCTAAGTCCTTATGGGAACCACCACATATTTGACACCACGCACCATAAGAGTGCCGAAAGTAAAAAATATCAGTATCACTCACGTTTGTGTCAGAAATTATCAATCGTCGGGATCTCACGGTTCTGTTTTCAGTAACTGAATCTTGGGCATGGGGCGTGTTGAGTGGGCACGGCCCCGTGTTCAGCTTACTGTCTGACTTAAAACAGGATTGCCAGTTCCAATGATTGGGCACGGGGCGTGTTCAGCGGGCACGGCCCGTGCTGAGTTCTGCAGAAGTTGAAAAAACTAAAAAAAAAATCCTAAAAAAATAGAAAAATAAGAAAAACGATTAGGCCGTTGATTCCTAACTTTCTTAAAATCCTTGTGTCCCCGGCAACGGCGCCAAAAACTTGATGTGCGTTAGGTGTATATATAGGTTTAAGTATATTTTAAGCCCTTTTACACTTTCTTTAGACAAGTTTTAAATTTATAAAACACGATATTCACTAACACTAAACACACATATGGGCAAGTGCACCCATCGTGAGCGTAGTATAGTGTTGGTAAGATACCGAGGCCGTCCAAGGACACAAGAGCTTTTAGTACCGGTTTATCCTCAACGTCTAATCAAATCAAAAAGTTTAGAAAAAGGTTTTAAACTAAGAAAAATAAAAACTAACTAAAATGCTGAAAATAAAAATAAAAATAAAACAGATAGACAAGATGAATCACTTGGCTCCGACTCGTGTTTAGTGTAACCTTTGATTATTTCCGCACTTTTGCACTTTTTAAGAGATTATCTAAGTTATTGTAGTAGGCCCCTCTTTTGAAGGCGACGTTACCCTCAATCCAGTAGTTTGAGTCAGCAAGGATACAATCCTAAAGGGTCGGATTATTGAAAGATAATTAATTAAGTTATTAATGCATATTATGGTAGGCCCCTCTTTTGAAGGTGACGTTACCCTCGGCTAAGTAGTCTGAGTCAGCAGGGATACAGTCCTAAGTAGCCGGGTTAAAGTATTAATAGTAGCTTACATATAAGGGGATCAAAGAGTTTGGACCCCCGCCATCCAATACCGTTAAGTATTGAAGGAGGTCCTACTAAATTTGACCCAGGTTCTTGCAGGATCTATAAACTGAACAAGGCAAGACTTTTACCAAACCGTTCCCTTAACCCCCGACCAGGTAGCCAACATACCTCCATATAGACCGTGGAGATATGAATGGTGAAAATCTTTTATTTTATATAGACAGTAAAATAATGCCAAGACACCACGGACAAACGATAAGGAAAAATCACCTTCAACATAAGAAACTAGTTATTAAAGTCATTAATACATAACCAAGTAAAAAGTGCGAAAAGATTAAAAATAAAAAGTATTACACTAGACACTTTGTCTTCACCAAGTGATGTAAGAGACTTAGGCAAACATGGCCTTGATTGTCAAGAACTCTTACGATCAATCTTGGATCCCGAGACGACTCACACACTCTATGATGGACAATGGATGATGGGGGTGGATGATGGTGTTATGGTGGTGGTGGGTGGTGGGTGAAGTGTGAGAGAGGTGGTGTGCCAAGGGATGGTTTGAGCTTGAGCTAAGCACTCCTATTTATCGGCTGAACAAAAGCTCGGGCACGGCCCCGTGTCCAGTGGGCACGACCCCGTGTCCACATCCTTCTATGTCTTCATTAATTGCTCTTGTCTGTATTAATTGACCACGGCCCCGTGTCCGCTGGGCACGACCCCGTGTGCAGAAGCATATCTGTACTATCAAGATTTGCCTGGATTCTGCGAATCTTATAGTTGACCACGGTCCCGTGTCCACTGAGCACGGCCCCGTGGTGGGCGATGGAAGCTTCTACAACTTTGTCTTTTATGCTGAAACTTGGGCATGCCCCCGTGCTCATTGAGCACGGGGCGTGTTCAGCCTTCTGTTCTCTTGTTTTGCTTGGGAAGATGCTGTCGTGGGGTCGGGCATGTCACGTTTGTTCCTTTTCTTGTATTTATGTTAGATTTAGCTGCCTTTTTTTCTTCTTTTGTTAATTTGAGCTCATTTAATCCTGAAAATTCAAAAGGAAGACAAAAGCAGACTTTTCCAACATTAGTACTAAAAAAGGGTTAGTTTTATGCCACAATTGATGTAATTTATATGTTGCATTTTGCACACATCACTTTCCCTCTCAACGCTTAAACGCTTTAACGCTTACCGCATCTATCACACTCATCGCTTCGATACTCTCTTCGCTTTTGACGCTTATCGCATTTATCAATCTTCACGCTCTGATACTCGCGTCGCTTTTCCCTCTCGACGCTTATCGCTTACCGCTTACCTCTTACCGCTTACTGCTTACCGCTTATCGCTTATTGAACTTAGCATCCCCACTACTTCGATATTTCGCATTCGCGCATGCTCTCATCGCTAACTGAGTTTACAATCCGCTTATCGCTCAATCTATTCGATTCTATCCCAAACTCGGTCCGACCCTCTATTGCTTGGAACGAGGAAACAAAAATATATCCGTGTCATGTCGGTACGCATGACATTGCTCCACGAGACAGAAGTAATATTACCAAAACATGGTGGATACGCCGCTGGACTTCCTCTATATAAGTGTCTTAGCCATATTAACAAACTTTCGTGGAAAGATGCCATGTGGGGCTCGACACTAATTAAACTTTTGATATTGTTAAAACTTATTTGTTACTGTATGTGTTCTTTTGAAATTAAATGGAAAATTTTTCTAAAATTTTTAATTAAAACCGTTGGAAAATGAGATTTCCTCACAACGTGAAGGTAACATTGACTCAACTTAATTCCACACCTAAGGGAAGTTTTCATAAATCCAGTTTTTCCGTAAAATCTTTTTGTAATAACTAAACAAAACTCCACTTCCAACATTTGTCTAACATCGACTCAGCTTAATGCCATGTCATAAGAGAGTTTTCTTAAAGCAAATTTTCCCTCAAAATCTTTTTGCAACGTCTAAACAAAACCTTTCTTACGACGTTGGTTTAGCATCACCTCAGCTTAAGAAAATTTTCATAAACCCTTGTGCAACGACTTAACAAAACTCTTTGAAACTAAAAACGTTTTGGAACGCAAACTCGTGAGTTACAAACTTTTAGTCGAACAAATCGCTTTTCGCTATCACAAACGATTTTCCCCTTACCCGAAACGCTCTCACTTGTCAATTCTCGATCGGTCACTCGTTCATCCTCTGTTACCCTAACGCTTTTGTCGTTACTTACTTGTGACAATTCTCGCAGTCTTCCTTACGAATTAATTTCGGGACGAAATTTCCTAAAGCAGGGGAGACTGTAACAACCTGCTTATCGCTCTCGTTACGCCTAGCACTCGAGATTCGGATCATAATGTAAACTATGATGCTTACATCGCTATTTCGCATATTTTCGCACACGCTATATCACAACGCATACGCTTATAACGCTAACACATACACTATTGCGCTATTCGCTATCGCTCAACGCAACGCAAACTCGAAACAAAATTACTTATGCTATGACCTATTAAAGCATATTATATTACTAGTATATATATATAAACATCTGGGTATTTAAAACTTGTTGAAACGCGCACTCGCGGGCACGCGCAATTCGACTATCGCACTGAAACGTAACGTAACACGATACTACTTATCTCGCTAAAACGCTTAATGTACTTACAACAATTAACGCAACAAAACGCATCAAACGAATCGAAAGTTGGGAAACTAACTCAGAAGTCCGAATGGACCATCCGCATAGAGGCCATCCGAATGGAACCCATCCAAATGGGAACAATCCGAATGGAGGCCATCCGAATGGAAGCCATCCGAATGGAGCCATCCGAATGATAGCCATCCGAATAGAGCCATCCGAATGAAACCCATTCGAGCACACCGCCTTAAAACCCACCCTCACCTATAAATAGGGCCATGGTGTCTCATCTCAACACTTTGGTTCTCTCATTCACTTCCAAGCTTTCAGACACGAATCAAGACACTTTTGTAAGCTTTTCTCCTCAAATCTTCTCTAATCTTCATCTCTAATCTCTTCTACATCTTCTTCATCAAAATCACCCACAAACACTAGCATTTTCCCTGAAATCACTTATTCGGACCCCTTGAAGGCGCTTTCCACTTGTTTTGCTCTTGCAACCTGTTGTGGAACATCATTTAATCAAGATTGGTTCCAGATCTAAAGGATTTTACACTTTTTTAACTAAGTTATGCAAGATGTCAACACTTCTTCATCTATTTTTCTTCAACTTTTCAATACAAAACTGATGGAATCTGGACACAATCAGACTCTTGACTCGTTCCTTAGTCAAGAGCCGGTTTGAAAACGGATTTCCACCAAAGAGATTGTGACAACCCGTAATTTAGAGGTATAAATCGTTCGTTTCGCTTTTACGAATAAATAGATATACTTATCTATTTCCGACAAATTAAATTTATACTCGTTTAGTTATTGTGTGCAAACTTGTAGTCGAAACCAAGTCCATTTGGTGATGAATCTACCCGAACCGTTTGGACCATGACATAAACCGCATAGCATCAACTTTGAGGCCCGAACCCTTAACGTGAATATTATACATCTATGTTAGTTGGTTAAAAATAAATCTCTATTAGTTATTCTTATCTTTATAATAATGATAGATTACATAAGTAAACTAACCCAAACCAAACTCCCTAACCCCCCCATGTGCGTGCACTTAACACCAAATATATATATATTTATATATATATATATATATATATATATATATATATATATATATATATATATATTGTTGCATTTCCCTGTATAAAAGTCAGCCCAATCAACTCAATTGTGTAACAGCCCAATCGTATGGAATTGAGCCCATCATCATCAGCCGGCCAATGGAGTCCACCGCCCAAACTCTCATATATATGTATACGTAAATTATTACTTGATGAAGTTAAACTCTAGACCAAAAATCAAACCCTACCCCCTCTCTCTAAACCTTGCGATCGGCAGTAGCTACCTCCCTCGTGAAGTTTACTTCGGATCCGGAAATATCAATACCTTAACTCGTTTGGTTAGTGTAAATCTCTTTATGCTCTAAATTAATATCTTTGTTATGCATGTGTATACCTTAACTCATGATCTTGATAACTGATGTTGTTATAATTGATGAATAATATGTTATGTTATGGTGAAATTGTGTCAGAGCATGTGTGGGTAATTAATGAAGGGGATGTGCATAATATTAGCATGTGAAAGCATTAATATTGTCAGCCACTATTTTCTTAATTTCATATGATTGTATATATGTGAGTTGTCGGCTTTGTTGTAAGGCTTCATCAGGATACTTTCAATCAATTATGGGGTATATGACGGTTAACCTGATTAGATAGCAAGGATTGTGTGTAAAAATTATTATGATTATTCTTGAATTGTATATTAATATTATGTGTTTATTGATGAACTATTATCCTATTTGGAAAACTTTGGTGTTAAATGTCTTTGGGCCGAGAATTAACAACATGTTTATAACAACTAGTACATAAGGGTATATGGGCTTACATGATTAATTAGATATGCACTAGTGTTGGCAAAACATCATAGGTATAGTTAATTCTTATATGAGCATGAATATAATTGAGATTTGGGTTTTGTGTTAAGTCTCGGGCTGTGTTGGTGGGCTGTTTGGATCAGGCCTGCCGCACATAGGGTAAAGGGGAGTGGGCCTGACGACTAAACCGAGGACCTGAGTGGGCCGGAGGCCGGTGGGCCGCACTTTGGTGGAACAGCGTTTTAAATGCAGTGGGCTGGGTTATCGGGATGATTTACATGATGAACATAAGCTGTTAAAAGTGTTACCATTAAATCATGATAGTATCAATTTGGCCGCACACCTCATGAAAACATTGTGTCTTATCTTTCTATTGATGGACTGTGATTTAGTGTTGGGCCATATGTTTATCACATGAATTGTACACTGTTGAGATGTGGGATTTTAAATGTAGTTATACAAACAGAAGGATACTTGCATATTATTAACTTATAGTACTTGCATAATATGTGGTATGACATGCGTTATGTGATTATTATTAACTTATGGTATGCTATATAATAACGCTATGTGATCATGAAACTGTTTGTGAAACCGTATGTGTGTAAATGGGTACACATGTGGAACATGATATTGTATGCTACTTGACTTGTGACATGTACCAATACGTAAAATATTTAAATACGAATCTAAATTAATTGAGATGTGGTAATTATAATAGGACGTGATTGACTAAAGTGTTTTAACAAGTAAACTATCTGCCGAGCAAACCAAGGTGAGTTCACACTTTCTACAAGGCATGAGATTCCTAGGGGTTGGGAATGGGTAAAGGATTTGAACTGAAACTGCGTGATCTCCTGGTTTGGAACACGTACACACCCTCTTTATTGAAGGGTGACAACACGTACTAAGAACTTAATCGGAACCTGCGTAATCTCCTGGTTTGGGGATTACGTACACACCCTCTTATTTGAAGGGTGACAACACAGATACTAGACCAAAACTCTCTATCATGAAGTCCCTCCTTTTATATCGACTTAATCACCGGGCCAATGGCGAGCGAGTCATTAGTTAGATAGCGCTATTTAGGTTTGACAAGCCTCACACCGTGCCGCAGAGGACGGGCGTGAACTAATGGATCTGGGCACTAGTCAATGATGATAGACATTGACGTCAGGGCACCAACTTACTTTAGTCAGTGGTCGATATGGTAAACAGGTCTAGTGGTTAACATGGGGAAGCCCCCACCAACTATGGATATGTTTGGGAAACAGGGTAAACTGATTAACTTACAACTTACAAATGAATTCCTGGTTTTTGAAACAACTTAACAATGAACACCAACTGTGAACTCGCTCAACTTTGTTGTTGACTCGTTGTTACATGCCTTGCAGGTCGTTAGGTACATATGGAGCTTGCACGAGGAGGCGTGGTCGTTGTGGGACATGGACAACTGTGTGCCATGTTAAACATTTAAACATTTGAACTTATATTTGGTTTTGATTTAATCATTATGCTTCCGCTTGCAACTTAAACTATGTTTTGTTTGGACACCAATTGTATTGGTTGGATTTTTTAATTACTTACATGCTTGTTCAATATGATTGGTGGCTGGATCCTGGTCAGTCACGCCTCCAGGCGGTGATACTCCGCGTGTGGATTTTGGGGGTGTGACAGATTGGTATCAGAGCCATTGGTTATAGTGAACTTGGTTTTAAAAAGGGGGAAAAGTTTTTTTTTAAAAACCAGACTATAACCTGTTCAGTTCTCACCGATCCACAACGACGCTTCGCTCCACGTGCAAGACTCAACACTCTAGGTGGTATGATTTATTTTTGTATTGCCTACTTGCTAGTTTACATTTACATTGTGTGTTGCATATGGTATGCCCAGTTTGAGTAGTAGCATGTTATCTATTAACCCTGATGCGTTATATATGACACCCGAATGTTTACTTGAAATTTGACAAGTGGTGGTCAAATTCTTTTCTGTTCCCTCGTCACCGCACTACGACCATTGTTTAGGTGTTCTAGCTAGTCATACGCTTATCTAGACATGACGTCGCCATCTGACCCTCCGTACATTCGGATTGTACGTCAACATTCACGAAGACCAGACCTGGCTCAAACGTTCTTGGATTTAGGAGAACTATACCTACGCATCCCTGTTGACGAACCTTATCACCTTCGCCTGTCATCGTCACCAGAAACGAAGCAGCCACAGTTATACGCCTTCGTCGTTTTGCAGCTCGCAACCTTACCCACCAAACTCTATTTTGGACAAATGATACACTCGCGCGACTGCGATGCAACGAACTTCCCTTTTTGTGCCATGCCGCCATGCACCACTACTGGAAATTACTTCTAGACAACAGATTAGCTGGTCGAGTCCTTCGGTTATTGATGGACCCCTGTTTTCGCTCGATTCTTCGTATGAACCTCATTAATTCCCCGTTTCTTCGATTGGCAACTGATTTAACGAAATGCCAACAACCATACCATGATTTTCAACGATCACAAGACTACCTTATTACCTTGTTGGATGGTTTATTCTTATTCTACTTGATTAGCCCTCACGTATGCCCAACTTAGCGAATGGAAGCCATTACTGGTGAAATAGTCTTCAGGACAATTGGGGACAGAGTTGTGGATCACTCAACCTACCGGAAAACACGATAATTTATACGTTTACCTGACCCACCTTACACTACAAGAGACGTACTCTAATGTCATGATAGTTTTTCTTTCATATGCGGAATCTTTGCACTAGGTCTTGCACCAACACGTGAATATTGATTAATGATATGTCCAATTTCTACCATTGGCTTAGACCAAACCATCGCCCTCTTACCACAGTGACCTTACGTTCTCACTACTCCATGCTGAGATACTGAAACGAACACGCTCTAGCTTAAAGAAAGTGGAAGGCTCGACTTTCGATCATTGGTGATCACTCCTCAAAACCTTGAGGGTGGCGGTGTATTGTTGATACGATCATACTCCCTTGAACACGTTTTCGCATTTTTCCTTTGGAACCTCACAAACTACACAGACGTAAGTTGGATTCATTCGCACGACCCAAGGAACTATCTAACTACTGGTTTTCGAATGAACTTATGGTTTTTGAAAACAACTTTAAACTGAACATACCTGAAGAACTCAGCGGAGTTCACAACGTATTCCCTATGTCAAATCTGAAGAAGTGTCTGTCAGATGAGACCCTCATAGTTCATCTCAAGGAACTCACTATCGACGATCAGTTTCGATTCGTCGAGGAACCTGTAGAGATTACAAACCGAGATGTTAAGATTCTCAAGCATACCAGAATACCTCTAGTTCGAGTTCGCTGGAACTCCCGTTGTGGCCAGAGTTCACCTGGGAACGAGAAGACCAAATGAAACTCAAGTATCCCCAGTTGTTCGAGAAAGGTGCAACCACTACTGAGGCTGAAGCTACTGCTGAATTTCGGGACGAAATTCCAAACCAACGGGGGAATGATGTGACACCCCAGGAAAACCAGGAAACCACGCAACCTAACTAGCTTCCTCAGTGTCTACGTGAAAAATTTCGGGACGAAATTTCCTTTAACTTGGGGATGATGTGACAACCCGTAATTTAGAGGTATAAATCGTTCGTTTCGCTTTTACGAATAAATAGATATACTTATCTATTTCCGACAAATTAAATTTATACTCGTTTAGTTATTGTGTGCAAACTTGTAGTCGAAACCAAGTCCATTTGGTGATGAATCTACCCGAACCGTTTGGACCATGACATAAACCGCATAGCATCAACTTTGAGGCCCGAACCCTTAACGTGAATATTATACATCTATGTTAGTTGGTTAAAAATAAATCTCTATTAGTTATTCTTATCTTTATAATAATGATAGATTACATAAGTAAACTAACCCAAACCAAACTCCCTAACCCCCCCATGTGCGTGCACTTAACACCAAATATATATATATTTATATATATATATATATATATATATATATATATATATATATATATATATATATATATATATATATATATATATATATTGTTGCATTTCCCTGTATAAAAGTCAGCCCAATCAACTCAATTGTGTAACAGCCCAATCGTATGGAATTGAGCCCATCATCATCAGCCGGCCAATGGAGTCCACCGCCCAAACTCTCATATATATGTATACGTAAATTATTACTTGATGAAGTTAAACTCTAGACCAAAAATCAAACCCTACCCCCTCTCTCTAAACCTTGCGATCGGCAGTAGCTACCTCCCTCGTGAAGTTTACTTCGGATCCGGAAATATCAATACCTTAACTCGTTTGGTTAGTGTAAATCTCTTTATGCTCTAAATTAATATCTTTGTTATGCATGTGTATACCTTAACTCATGATCTTGATAACTGATGTTGTTATAATTGATGAATAATATGTTATGTTATGGTGAAATTGTGTCAGAGCATGTGTGGGTAATTAATGAAGGGGATGTGCATAATATTAGCATGTGAAAGCATTAATATTGTCAGCCACTATTTTCTTAATTTCATATGATTGTATATATGTGAGTTGTCGGCTTTGTTGTAAGGCTTCATCAGGATACTTTCAATCAATTATGGGGTATATGACGGTTAACCTGATTAGATAGCAAGGATTGTGTGTAAAAATTATTATGATTATTCTTGAATTGTATATTAATATTATGTGTTTATTGATGAACTATTATCCTATTTGGAAAACTTTGGTGTTAAATGTCTTTGGGCCGAGAATTAACAACATGTTTATAACAACTAGTACATAAGGGTATATGGGCTTACATGATTAATTAGATATGCACTAGTGTTGGCAAAACATCATAGGTATAGTTAATTCTTATATGAGCATGAATATAATTGAGATTTGGGTTTTGTGTTAAGTCTCGGGCTGTGTTGGTGGGCTGTTTGGATCAGGCCTGCCGCACATAGGGTAAAGGGGAGTGGGCCTGACGACTAAACCGAGGACCTGAGTGGGCCGGAGGCCGGTGGGCCGCACTTTGGTGGAACAGCGTTTTAAATGCAGTGGGCTGGGTTATCGGGATGATTTACATGATGAACATAAGCTGTTAAAAGTGTTACCATTAAATCATGATAGTATCAATTTGGCCGCACACCTCATGAAAACATTGTGTCTTATCTTTCTATTGATGGACTGTGATTTAGTGTTGGGCCATATGTTTATCACATGAATTGTACACTGTTGAGATGTGGGATTTTAAATGTAGTTATACAAACAGAAGGATACTTGCATATTATTAACTTATAGTACTTGCATAATATGTGGTATGACATGCGTTATGTGATTATTATTAACTTATGGTATGCTATATAATAACGCTATGTGATCATGAAACTGTTTGTGAAACCGTATGTGTGTAAATGGGTACACATGTGGAACATGATATTGTATGCTACTTGACTTGTGACATGTACCAATACGTAAAATATTTAAATACGAATCTAAATTAATTGAGATGTGGTAATTATAATAGGACGTGATTGACTAAAGTGTTTTAACAAGTAAACTATCTGCCGAGCAAACCAAGGTGAGTTCACACTTTCTACAAGGCATGAGATTCCTAGGGGTTGGGAATGGGTAAAGGATTTGAAATGAAACTGCGTGATCTCCTGGTTTGGAACACGTACACACCCTCTTTATTGAAGGGTGACAACACGTACTAAGAACTTAATCGGAACCTGCGTAATCTCCTGGTTTGGGGATTACGTACACACCCTCTTATTTGAAGGGTGACAACACAGATACTAGACCAAAACTCTCTATCATGAAGTCCCTCCTTTTATATCGACTTAATCGCCGGGCCAATGGCGAGCGGGTCATTAGTTAGATAGCGCTATTTAGGTTTGACAAGCCTCACACCGTGCCGCAGAGGACGGGCGTGAACTAATGGATCTGGGCACTAGTCAATGATGATAGACATTGACGTCAGGGCACCAACTTACTTTAGTCAGTGGTCGATATGGTAAACAGGTCTAGTGGTTAACATGGGGAAGCCCCCACCAACTATGGATATGTTTGGGAAACAGGGTAAACTGATTAACTTACAACTTACAAATGAATTCCTGGTTTTTGAAACAACTTAACAATGAACACCAACTGTGAACTCGCTCAACTTTGTTGTTGACTCGTTGTTACATGCCTTGCAGGTCGTTAGGTACATATGGAGCTTGCACGAGGAGGCGTGGTCGTTGTGGGACATGGACAACTGTGTGCCATGTTAAACATTTAAACATTTGAACTTATATTTGGTTTTGATTTAATCATTATGCTTCCGCTTGCAACTTAAACTATGTTTTGTTTGGACACCAATTGTATTGGTTGGATTTTTTAATTACTTACATGCTTGTTCAATATGATTGGTGGCTGGATCCTGGTCAGTCACGCCTCCAGGCGGTGATACTCCGCGTGTGGATTTTGGGGGTGTGACAGAGATGGACCGATTAACGGGTCAGATTTGAAACTTCATCAAGAACAGTGAGTCTGATTGAATGGGCTGAGACCACTCGACCGAATGAGCTGAACTTGGTGTTTCCGTTGTCTGATTCGTCTTCACGCCGTATCCGTTAACTCGAAAATGTTTACTTGGAAATTTTTACAAAAACTTCAAACTACAGTCTACAACTCACTCGAATAGCCATCTGATCGAATGGCCATACGTCAGGATGACCATCCGTTCGGATGACCATCCATCCGGATGGAACCCATCCGTTCGGATGCACTGCTACAACACTTAACCCACTTTTACCCCATTCGACACGCTGATTCTGACCGTTCAGCCCTGAGGAATACTTATGCATCTGTTCCCGTACACAGGCTGATCCGGCGCTCTCAACCATCCAACCAGATCGTGTTTATTTGTTGGAGACGCACTGTGAGAATACTTGACCCCCTTTTAACGCTTTAAACACACTTTTGGGGTGTAACATACATTTATATTGAAAACACACTTATCAAAACATAGTACACAATCTAAACGATTATCACATGCGAATGACTGACGTACATATTTACACGTGATGCTTGATACATATGTGCTAGGACTCTTACTCGTGACGTTCCAACTTAACTAGTATAGTACTATAGTTCGACTCACACCCGATGGGGTCTAGTTAAGACAAACTCGTATTCACAAACGCACATCGCAGTCATCTCGGGACTTAGCTGGTAGTTTTTGTCTTGTAGCATATATGTTGGTATCATGTTTATGTATGTGGAAATTCGCAACGCTTTTATCTACTTTATGCTATATCAAACCTGTATACTCGCCAATACATTTTTGTATTGACATTATTTTAACGTATGTTGCAGGTTAAACGCAGGTTGTCTCAATCAAGATAGGACTACTTTAGAAACTCACCTAAAATCTTGGTTGTCAGATATGTATTGTTCAAGAGACATGAAATCTATACGACTTTATGTGAAATATTTGTTTATTAGTATGGGATAATGAACTTGTTATATTGTCACTAAAATTAGTTGTTATGGATTCTCTTGAGCAATCTGATTCGCCTAGTGCCATGCCCCGATGATTCCGCCATCGGTTGGGGTGTGACACTTAATACATGAATTTAAAACTTAATCGTTAAAATGTATCGGGGTAACTGTAGCACGATTAGATCTCCGAACAATTGGCTCAATAAAATTATTTCGAGCAAACTGGTACTTTTCATGATGCTACTGTTTATGTTATTTATTTTGGAGTTAAATGCCTGGTTGGTCCCTGTGGTTTGCAAATATTGCAGACTTGATCCTAGTGGTTCAATAATTACAGAGTTGGTCCCGGTAGTTGTATTTTTTGCACTTATGTGGTCCTTATCACTAATTCGTGATAGATTTTTCAGTTAAGTGTGTGTAAAATAACATAATTGCCCCTGAACAATTAAAAAATAAAAAAAAGTTATAAAGACTGGGCCTACCCCTCATCTTCTTCTTCCCCTATCTCTTAAACACCCTACCACCAAACCTTATCCATTCCCGCCCCCTTCTCTCTCTCTCTCTCTCTCTCTATAATAACCGTTAGCCACCACCATGGGTGGCAGAACCTCGGTGGTGGTCATTTGGGGAGGTGGTGGTCGTAAGTTATCGGTGTTCAGTGGTGGTGGTAAGTTGACGATAGAGGTGGTTGTGATGGGTTGACGACAGTGGTGGTGGGTGTTCGGTGGTAGTAAGTCGACGATGGAGGTGGTTGTGGTTCTGGTGGGTTAACGACGGTGGTGGTGGGTGTTCGGTGGTGGAGGGGAGACGGTGGTCAAGGTGGTTGTGGTGGGTTAACTGTGGTTGTGGGGGAGACGACGATGGAGGTGGGATGACGGCGGTTGTGGTGGGTTGTTGGTGGTGGAGGTGACACGGTGGTGGTGGAGTTTAAACGGATGCTGTTTTTCCGATGATGGGGAGCACCGGAAACTGAGGTGGTTCGGATATTGTTTTCCCAACGACATATATTGTTGAACGAATATTGTTGAGGGGATTGGAGGTTTTGTTGTCACCTGAAAATGGGTGGTGATGGTGGTCTACCGAGATCATCAAGAGGATTGAAGAAGAAGGCGGGGTTGGGGTTGGGTGTGGGGTAGGGGTAGGGGCTTATGTTTTAATTATAATATTAAAAAAAGGGACCCACTTGAATTTATTAATAATTATAATTTATATATTTTTATTTTAATTAATTATTGAGGGGCAAATGTGTCATTTGACATACACCTAATTGAAAAATCTAACTTAGGTTAGTGATAAGGACCACCCGAGTGCAAAAATTACAACTAGTGAGACCAACTCCATAATTGTTAATTATTGAAGGCTTGAGACCAAATCTGCAATATTTACAAACCACAACTTCGTAATTATTGTTTGACAACAATTAGGCTTTTATTCACGGTTGCATTATCAAGAGCATTATCATATCTTTATGAGCCTTTTGGGCCTGGTGAGGCTTCTAATTAGCTGCTAGTATTAGTACTCATTGAACTACAAGATTCACTAGTCAACGGACCAACAACATTGTTTCCTTGACTAAAATTTTCGGAGCTATCATATGATCCATTAGATTCCGTATTAACCGAGCCATCTCTCGTGTCACACCCCAACCGATGGCGGAAACATCGAAGTTCGACGAAAACAAAATTGCTAATTGCATCATAACACTAATTATGACAATATATAATTAAACCAAATTTCATAAATGCTAAATTAGATACATTGTTCAAATAAAACAATACGATCAAATTGTAGCAACAAAATTACATGAAACATAAGTAATTGTTTATCATTAGGCGTGTATCTAAGTCCACCCTAATTGTGTTTCTTCATCTCATCATCTATCAACCTGCAACATGTATTAAAATAATGATCAACAAATATGTTGGCAAGTATACAACTTTAAATACATAGCATGGTATGAAAATGTTTTAATGATGCTCATATCCAACATGATAAAATGTATACAATGTTACTAACATGCTGTACTAGTGTAAACTATATGTCAAACCAGAGTTTAACGCAATGGTGATTACCCAACATCGTCGAACCGAAGAGGGTGTAATGGTGTTTACTTAATAATACCACAGGAATACGGGCGAGGCGTTGTCACTGCCCTCGACCCGTTTTACTGGTTCGAAAGCCGTGGGAATGAAACCCGTGGTATTGTTATTTATTTGACAGCGGAAATTTTTACAGGACCGTTTAAAATGGAAAACACCAGATTATTTTATTATTAATATGGGGATAAACCCCGTATTTTACAATAAAGGAATTTTACTGGGAAATTCCTTGGTTACAGAAAACATGTTTATTTATTTACTGAGCCACTTCATTCAAGCTGGAGTGTTACGCGGCACTTTTCCTGGTTCACAGTAAATTACCTGAAACATGTTTTAAAAAGGTTTTGTCAGCGAAAAATACTGGCGAGTGCATTCCATTTTTACAAAAGACACATTGCTATAATTCACAGTATTAAAAGCGATTACAATTGCCCCTATCTTATAATTATCTAGTGCAGTTGTCACTAGACCGGATCTGTGACTGTGTTCATACCACTATTTGGTCCGTTCACCCAATAGTGACGAGTATCACTATTTAGGTTCGCCCACCTAAAAGTAATAATACAGCAGTAATGTATACAAAACCCCACTTACTGCCAGTAATTTAAGATTTGCAAAGACTTAATCCCTATAAAATATAACTGAAAAATGATTTGAGGTTTTGTAAAACAGTTTGATAAAAAGAGAATGACTCACATTGCAAGTTTAAATGGTCAGAGCCTGTCTACTGATTAAGCCGGTAAACCTAGTTAAATAAAATGCAAACGAAACTAGGTTAGTAACTTAATACAACTTTTACGATAGTTCACGAGATCGAAACTCTCACGACGAATGACAAAGTATACCCCAATGTTTAGGCAGCACTTAAACATCCCCCGGATCGGTTTTAATCAATCGGACATTGTATCGTAGCAATGATCGAGTTATTACCCTGTTATCGTAGTAGAGGTTCGGGACTCGGTTGGTATTTTTGAAAGAAACGGACGATTTTGTAGTAATACGAGCTAATTTTTACGTCGAAATATCAAATTTGTTCAAGTGCCAAGCCCCTGGTTTTATAGCCAGATTTTGACCCAGCCGCATGTCGCGCCCGGCTCCGCCTAACCTGGCGCGTGTCGCGGGGCTGACCTACTTAGGCTAGGGTAGCCTTGTGTCGGGTATAGCCCTGGTGAGTCAACCAAATTCGAAAATACGTGTTTTGTGACCGTTTTATGAAGATAATATCAATTAGGGGATCCCCCCCTTGAGTTTTAGGGGGCCCTGTTGCTGGTTTCGTCTGTTTTAAAAATTTCGGGTCGCACCTTATTACCTGGGGTTTTAATTAGGGTTTCTTAATGTGCGTTTTTAGAATAGGAAATAACAAATTTTACGAGAGTTGTTACATCCTCCCCACCTTGTTTAAAATCTCGTCCTCGAGATTTACTGGAACAAATGAGGGAACTTTCGTTTCATTTCTGATTCCAGCTCCCACGTGTATTCAGGTCCTCTCCTTGAATCCCATTTTACTTTGACCAGAACCAATCTCTTGTGTTTGAGATTCTTAACCTTTCTGTCTTCAATTTGCAGAGGTTTCTCAACATACTTTAACTTTTCATTTACCTCTATATCTTGAAGAGGTACTACCAGTGAATCCTCAACTAAACATTTCTTAAGATTGGATACATGAAATACATCATGTACACCGGATAATTCTTCTGGTAGTTGCAATTGGTACGCGACTGGTCCTATTCGTTGGATAATTGTAAATGGTCCTACATACCTTGGGCTCAGTTTTCCTTTCTTACCGAATCGGACTACTCCTTTCCAAGGAGAAACTTTCAATAGTACTTTGTCTCCAACCTGAAATTCTAACGACTTACGTCGATTATCGGCATAACTCTTTTGGTGATCTCGGGCCGTTTTCAGTCTTTCCTTGATTTGTGTTATCTTGTCGGTGCTTTCTTGCAAAATCTCCGGACCTGATAACTGGCTTTCTCCTATTTCTGCCCAACATATTGGAGTTCGGCACTTTCGTCCACAAAGTGCTTCGAATGGAGCAGCATTGATGCTTGTGTGATAACTATTGTTATAGGATAATTTTATTAATGGCAAGTGGTCGTCCCAATTTCCACCGAAATCTATAATACATGCCCTTAACATATCTTCCAGGGTTTGAATTGTCCTTTCATTTTGTCCATCTGTCTGGGGATGGTATGTTGTACTTAAATTTAAGCGTGTTCCCATTGCTTGCTAGAAACTTGTCCAGAAATGTGAAGTGAAACTACTATCCCTATCTGATACTATGGAGAGTAGAACTCCATGTAGTGACACTACCTCCTCTACGTATAATTTAGCTAGTCTTTCCATGCTAAAGGCTTCCTTCATTGGTAGGAAATGAGCCGATTTAGTTAATCTATCTACAATTACCCAGATTGCATTGTTACCTTTCCTAGATTTGGGTAGCTTAGTAACAAAATCCATTGTTATTAATTCCCATTTCCATATAGGCATTTCTAACTGTTGAAGTAAACCTAAAGGTTTCTGGTGTTCCGCTTTAACTTGCGATCAAGTTAGACACTTAGAAACGTATCTAGCTATGTCCTTTTTCAATCCTATCCACTAAAAGTTATTTCTCAAGTCCTAATGCATCTTGTTGTTATCTGGATACATCGTATACTTAGATTTATGGGCTTCTTCTAAAATCTTATCTCGCAGGTTTCCTTGTCTAGGTACCCAAATTCTTTTCTTATGAAACCTCCAAATTCCATCAGTTCCTTGCTCTAATTCCTTTATTCTTCCTTTCATTCCTTCAGCATCATCCTTGATTGCTATTTCTTGAACATTTTTCAGTTGTTCCATTAAATCTAACTGCATATTTAATCTAAGAGCACGAACTCGCCTTTGGTTCTCATGATATTTATGACTTAGGGCATCGGCTACTACATTTGCTTTTCCTTCGTGATATCTAATATCACAGTCGTAATCACTTGAAATTTCCATCCATCTTCTTTGCCTCATGTTCAAATCTTTTTGCTCAAAGATATATCTTAAACTCTTATGATCTGTAAAGACAGTAAATTTACTACCATACAGATAATGTCTCCAAATCTTAAGGGCAAATATTATTTCTCCTAATTCTAAGTCATGAGTTGCATAATTTTCCTCGTGCTTTTTCAATTGCCTTGATGCATACGCAGTCACTTTCTTACGTTGCATTAACACACATCCTAATCCTAGTTTGGAAGCATCACAGTATACTTCAAAATCTTCTGTTCCTTCTGGTAAGGCAAGAATCGGGGCATTTGTTAATTTTTGCTTTAGAATTCTAAAGGCTTCTTCCTGCTTAGATCCCCATTCAAACTTAACAGGTTTACAGGTTAACTTAGTTAATGGAACAACTATCTTAGAGAAGTATCAGATAAAACGTCTATAGTATCCAACTAATCCTAGAAAACTTCGGACCTCTGTAGCTGATTTCGGGACTTTCCAATTTATGATAGCTTCTATCTTGGAAGGATCTACGTGAATACCTTCGTGATTCACCATGTGACCCAAGAATTGCACTTCTTGTAACCAAAATTCACACTTAGAAAATTTAGCATAAAGCTTTTCTTTTCTAAACAGGGTTAAGAGTGCATGCAAGTGCTCACAGTGTTCGTCGTGACTTTTGGCATAAATAAGTATATCGTCGATGAAGACAATTACAAATTTATCCAAGTATGGATTACAAATCCTATTCATCATAACCGTGAATGTTGCAGGAGCATTTGTTAATCCAAACGGCATGACTGTAAACTCGTAGTGACCGTACCTAGTACTGAAGGCAGTTTTAGGAATGTCATTTTCCTGTACTTTCAGTTGATGGTATCCGGAGCGCAAATCTATCTTAGAGAAATACCTAGCTCCCTGAAGTTGATCAAAAAGATCATCAATCCTAGGTAACGGGTATCGATTTTTAATGTTAACCTTATTCAGTTCTCTATAATCGATACACATCCGCATCGAACCGTCTTTCTTTTTCACGAGCAACACCAGTGCTCCCCAAGGGGATGAACTGGGTTGTATGAATCATTTGCCTAATAATTCATCTAACTGCTTTTTCAGTTCTAACATTTCTGTTGGTGCTAAACGATAAGGTGCCTTTGCTATTGGAGTAGTTATCGGAATTAGATGAATTCTAAACTCTACATCCCTATCTGGTGGTAATCCCGGTAGATCTTCTGGGAATACATCGGGGTATTCTGATGTATTGGAATTTCCTGAAGTTCTTTGCTCTTAGTGTTAATGATTACTGAAATCATATACACCATGCATTGCTTTCGTTCATAACTAGCAACTTTCATTACTAAAATGAACTTCATTGGTTTGCGTGGCTTATCTCCTGTAACCAAAATTACTTCTCCGGCTGGTGCACGAATTTCTACGGAATTTTGATCACATAGGATTCGAGCATGGTTGGCGACTAACTAATCCATTCCTAACACGACGTCGAATCCTGCTAAATTCATTGGTAAAAGGTTTGCCGAGAATTTATGACCTGAGAGTTCTATTTTTTCTTCTTGAAGTACCTTATTTATACTGACAAAGTTTCCTTCTACCGTTTCTACCGTATAAACTTGCCTAAGTTTGGTTAAAGGTTGCTTAAGAGCTTGGCAGAATGAAGTACTTATAAAACTTTGGTTTGCACCAGAGTCAAATAATACTTTCGCGTAAACGTCATGTACAAGATACGTACTAGCTATCACGTCCGGTATTAGATCTTGTGACACATGTGTCACTGTGACCATCAAAAAAATACCAAACCAATGAAATATTGTATTTCATACTTGGGACTTGTATAAATATGTGTATCTTTTGCACATATCAACTCTTGTTCGATTTCAAGCTCTAAATCGCTTTCTGGAAGGTTATACGCGCACTAATGCGTAAATATAACCAGTTTAATGCAACAAACACTCCGGAATAGTGAAATAGTCTTAACATACCTTAAATAACCTCTACATAACTTAGAAATAAGTTTTGGAAGGTTTGGTATGCCGAAATCAAGTTATATCGCTTACAGGGACTAAAGTTGACAAACTGCGAAAGTATGCCAATTTGAACTGTAACAGACATTCCGGAACATGAACATAAGTTAAACATACCATAAATATCCTTTACATAGCTTAGAAATAGGCTTTGAGGTGTTCGGTGTGCTAAAATAAACTTTTGGGTCATTCAGGGACTAAAAGTGTCAAAAAGTGCACAAGTTTGCACTTTTGCGCATAACTGACGTTCTGAATACATCCGGACATCCAAAAATTTATGTAAGCACTAAAATATTTTATTTTAGTGTTTGGCATGAGAAAAATCCATTCGTCGCGCAATTTGGATCGTTTTTGCGTTCATTACGACTTCCGTCGTAATTTACCGAACATCACAATCGTACGGCCAAACGAACCGACATCCGAGATATTTTTGGGCACATTTTAAGTTCCCTATACTTTAACTTCATTTTAGAGCTTTGAAATGGGGTTAACGAGCCTTAAACGTGTCGGAAATAGCTTAAACGGGCTGCAGGGACCAAATTTGACATTCTGCCAAACTAGGTCCTTGCGCACCGCAACAATATAATTGTTACGGTGCGCAAGCAGTGCCCAGAACAGCAGAATGTTGCAAACAGCCTGTTTTCAGCTGTCATACACTCCAAAACCACTTGCAAACGGTTTTTACAATACCATGGGCCATTTCTATGGGTTCTAATGGTTTAGTAAAACTAGGGGCACACTTGGACGGTTGAGATCGAGGCACGTTTTTCGAAGAACGATCCTAACGGCTCTACATTTCCTATAAATACCCCCCCATGTTTTCTCTTTTCCCTCACACCTAAATCTGATCATAACTCTCTAAGTGGAAGTATTTGTGCTTCCTACCTGAGAGTGAGTCGGGTTTAATACTTGCGGGGACCTTCTGTAAGTACTCCTTCGTTCTTTTCTTTCGTTTTTATGCTATAAAGTCAAACTGTGTTTGACTTTCTGCATTGACCAGTTTATGGTCAATGCGAATTTCGTTTGAACTTCATAACGTGAGCGTAATCACGATGGTTATAGTCCCTAGTGACTATACCTACTGATTACCACGTTATCTAGGCTCAGTGACGAGTCGTAGTTTCGGGCAAAATGCGTGTACTTGCGTATTTTGTAACCAAACTACTCTAGGGTATCAAAACCGTTTGTTTTGATACCAAACCTGTTTTCTAACTTAACTAAACATGTCCTAGCATGTTTAGCTCGTCACTTTTAGATTTGTGCTTGTTTAGGGTCATAAGGGTAAGCGATCTAATCAATCGCTTATGCTTTCGAACCCGACCCATTTGGTCGATCATTAGGATCCGACCAAATACATTAGGTGACCATAGTAGTATAGGGAATAACCTTCCGAGATTATACCTTATGGTCACATCGTTTGAGTAGTTGTATGATAAGTAGTTCTTATGCCTTAGGTAAATTACCAAAATACCCTTTCTGAACTAAAATTCATTTTAAGCCTATGTAACATAACTTTTGCCATCTAAACTGATTTAATAACAATATTAAACATGTTAAGGCATATCTTACTTGTCATAGGGCTAGTTAGGCGATCCAAACGCGTTTTACGCAAACGACGCGTTAAAGTAGCATAAGCTACCTAAACGGGTCATAACGGGTCAGAAGCACTTAGAATAAGTTTCGTTTAGTATGTAGGCTTTGTTAAACCATATTACATGAGTTCCTACACCCATTTGGTTTACAAACCCTCATACTACCCGATCCTCCGTTCAGGTCCGTTTATTAATGTAGTTACCTATATTAGGTGCCGTTTGATTCGGTAATCTTCTAGCTTTGCTTGGTGGATATCTAAAGTCTATTGAGAAATCTCAAGTGAGTACATAGACCCCTCTTTTACTGTTTTCCAAATGTTTTGGGGTGGAACACATGTGCCTTCTTATTACTTTCATGCTTTCCTGTTTTCACATCATACAACTGCTATGTTCGTTAGTACATTATAGTACATGATTTCATTACATTTCATGCTATGTATGCCCATTGTGTGTGTACTTAGTACATCGTTTTACATTACATTTTATGCTATGTATGTCCATTTAGTTCATACTTAGTACATCGTTTTACATTACAATTCGTTGCATATACTCATCCAGCATATGAACACATTATATTACATTTTGAACCGTTTATAACTATTTGACTATGTGAACCGTTGTAAACATTTGACTATGTGAACAGTTTGTATCTGTGAACCGTTTGTATCTGTGAACCGTTTGTATCTGTGAACCGTTTGTATCTGTGAACCGTTTGTATCTGTGAACCGTGTGAACCGTATTTGACCACACATAAACATTTCTACAATTGTTAAACATTACATCTTGATGGTTTGGTTTGAGTAAGTGATTAAAGTAACGAGGCGTGAGTAATATGATACAAGCATGGTGGATACGCCGCTGGTACTTCCTATATATAAGTGTTTGTATGGTATTACATATCGTAGCGTTATTTGAATCATTTCAGTTTGAGACATATAACATTTTATACAAATAACATACTTTTCACAATACATTGTTTTTACAAGCAACTTATCTTATACAAACTCATTTTACAATGGTTATTCATTTAACCATACATTATTCCCTTATTTATACATATCATCTGATCTTATCGTTTTTCAAATGATTTACAAAACAAAGCAAATTACAAGGTTCATGACTAAACATTTTCTCAAACATAAGTCATGAAACCTATTTTCACAAAACCTATGTATCTCACAGGCATTTTTATGCTGACGTACCTATTTTCACATGTGTTTTTCAGGAGCTGTTGCATAAGATGATCAAGATACACATAGGCAGACTTGGGCTTTAGTGACAATAAAAGATGCAAGACTAGTTAATTATGTTGTATTTCTTTGTTTGTTAAGACATTGTAACACTTTTAATCAATAAAACGAAACTTCAATTGCCATGGATTTGAAACAATTAATTCTGTTACAACACTCCCCGACGTTTCCGCCACGTTTTGTATGTTCTACGTGGTCGGGGTGTGACAGAAGAGTTGGTATCAGAGCCAATGGTTATAGGGAATTAGGTTATTAGTAATGCTTTGACCTAGTCTATAACCTTTCTAGGACCCTAACGCGAGTTTACTTGCGTTTAGTCATAAAACAATACCGTCACCTATCCTTAGGCGACGACCACAACAAGAACATAAATTTCAAAACCGCTTTGAAAACTAATCATCTGTTCTAGGATGATTGATTACTAGGTTTTGAACCCTCTATTGTAAGGTTTTGAACCCTCTGTTATATGGTTTTGAACCCCTTTTGAATTTTCAAACTCTTGCCAAAGTTTTGAGTCCTAAATAATGTGAACACGTGCAAACTGGAAGGGTGAATGCCTATATTCTGGGTTTTCTGTCTAGGCAAGCACTTCGTATACATCTCATCAGACGCGAGACCAGTTGTGCTTACCTGGGAATTCTTGGGATGAGTGTTCACTTATAGGCGAGCATGTCTTCGCGATACATTATTTTTGACCCATTTACTTTGATTAGTCACTGTGTGTCGTTTGTTTACCTTGTGGTAACAAACAATTGACCACTACCCTTGCTTTCATCAGATTTGTTTCATCTCATTCTTTTCGTCTAATTCTCTCACTCGTTTCCTTTCATGTTTCCTCTTTTAGAATGCCTCCTCGACGCGAGAACCAGATAGCGACTGCCGAGCTGGCAGAAATTATTGCGCAGCAAATGGCTGCTCAATTCCCAAACCTCTTTGCTCTATGGAATCAAGCCAACAACAACAACAATGGTCCATGCAATTTCAAGAGTTTTAACTCGGCGAAACCACTCAAGTTTAGTGGTTATGAGGGAGCGACTGGGCTTCTGCAATGGTTCGAGAGCATTGAGAATACTTTCCGCCACGTGCAGTGTCCTGACAATCGCAAGGTCGAGTTTGCTTCGAGTGTGTTCCAGAAGAGAGCCCTTACGTGGTGGAACGGGGTTATGAGAGATCGTGGTGCAGAAGTTGCTCTAGCACAGACATGGGCTGAACTTAGGGCCCTTATGATGAAGGAATTCTGTCCTCGTCACGAGATCAGGGCATTGGAAAGGGAATTCGACGATCTTAAGCAAGACAGCGGTGAACATCGAGCATACACTGATCGATATGAGGAGTTAAGTCTGTTATGCCCAAACATGGTCACGCCTTTGGATAAGGCAATAGAAAAGTACATTGATGGCCTCCCTGACTCAATACAAGACATTGTGACTGGCAGCAACCCTACTACAGTTAGACAGGCCATTGAGCTAGCCGCAACCTTGGCTGAATCTCAGATCAGGAAACGTAAGCTTTTCCGAAAGGGTGACAAGAAACCGGTCGAGGAATCGAAACTAATCGAGGAATCAAAGACCATGGATGAACAGACAGGATCCCCTAAGAAGTCAAAGAAGCGAAAGACTTCTCAGAACTTCGCCATGGTTACTCACAATGATCAAGCCGCCCCCAACCAACCAGCTCAACCCCCTGCCAGGAAACCCTACAACGGAACTGCACCTTTGTGCAACCAATGTGGCCTACATCATCATGCTGGTGTGAAGTGCCGCACATGCCAAGTTTGCGGACTTATAGGTCATACAGCGAGGGTTTGCCCAACCGCAGCTACACCAAATCAAGTTAACAACAATCCTGCTCAAGCTCGTTTTCCACTGGGGTCTTGCTACAACTGTGGCGAGATGGGCCATTTTCGTAGGAATTGCCCAAAGCTTGCTAATGCAAATCCAGCGCAGGGATGAGTATCTGACTGACAGAAGATAACGCTGTTTAGAAAATAATCGAGCCTTGTGTATTATTTTCTTTTGTTATCACGATCTATGAAACAGTTGTTGTTATAAATAAATCTTTCATTTACATTTTAATATGTTTATGTGGTTGCATGTATAAACATATCCTCTACAATACCAACAATTAAGGAACCATATTCCTTGAAGAACAGACTACCCCCAAATTTCTTCCATTGTATGATCTCTTGCGTTTTCCACGAAAATCCTAAGTACCCGTTTCTTCCAAGAGAAATGAAGTACGAGGTGCCAAGTTAATAGCAATCAATAACAAGATAATAACAATTGAACAAATATGTGATTATGTGCTTATGTGTTTTTTTTTTTTTTTGTGTCATGTGATCCAAATTATGTTATCCAAATCCTCGTAGAATCTTACATATCCTTGTACAAGAGATTCATTGTAGGATACCCAAAGGTACTACCTAAAATCCTTAATGGACTTCTACGCTGTAGTTAAGTCCCTTGGATTATAAAGTACTACTTCATAATTAGACCCCTTTAGTGGTCTAGTTAAACTGATCGATCCAAAAATCTGGTTAGGAATATTATGTGATGATATAGATGAAAGGACTCCTTGGTGGTCTAATTAAGAAGATCCTCTGTCGATCTAATTAAAAGGACCCTATGGTAGTCTAGTCACCCTCATCACAAGTTTCATATCCTTCCCCACAACATTACAAAACGAACTGTGCGGACTGTGCAAGGAATTACGTAATTATGGATGCATACATAATTATGGAATCTAGTGCACAGAAATCACAGCAAGTTCTATCATATATCTAAGTAAACCCAATTCATTTCCAATTCTGATGAAGCATCCGTTGAGGAAAAATGAACTAGCTATTCATTTTTCACTTCTGAGGAATATCCGTTGAGGAAATGAATATCCGTTTATCCTTCATTTCCAACTCTGAGGAAACAACCGTTGAAAATGTCTCCGTTAGTTCATTTTCGTTTCTGAAGATTATCCGTTGAGGAAATGAATATCCGTTGTTAAATCTTTCATTTCCATACCTGAGGAAGCAACCGTTGAAAATGACCCCGTTAGTTCATTTTCGTTTCTGAAGATTATCCGTTGAGGAAATGAATATCCGTTGACTATTTCTTCATTTCAAATTCTGAGGAATAACCGTTGAGGAAAATGACCCCGTTTGTTCATTTTCGTTCTGAAGAATATTCATTGAGAGAAATGAATATCCGTGGATTATTCCTTCATTCCCGTTTCTGACGAAGGATCCGTTGAGGAAGAATGAATCATCCATTCGTTTTCACTTCTGAAGAATATCCGTTGAGGGAAATGTATATCCGTTTAGTTAAAAATCCTTTATTTTCCATTTCCAAAGAACCCGTTGAAGAAAATGACTCCGTTTCGTTCATTTTCGCTTCTGAAAAATATCCGTTGAGGAAAATAACAAAATTATGCTTTACATATCTTTGATGGTTATTTAACACAAAGTCACAGACCGACTTCTACGCCCGAAATTTCCTTAAGTAGGGGAGACTGTGACACCTGTGTCACTGCGACCATCAAACAAATACCAAACCAATGAAATATTGTATTTCATACTTGGGACTTGTATAAATATGTGTATCTTTTGCACATATAAACTCTTGTTCAATTTCAAGCTCTAAATCGCTTTCTGGAAGGTTATACGCGCACTAATGCGTAAATATAACCAGTTTAATGCAACAAACACTCCGGAATAGTGAAATAGTCTTAACATACCTTAAATAACCTCTACATAACTTAGAAATAAGTTTTGGAAGGTTTGGTATGCCGAAATCAAGTTATATCGCTTACAGGGACTAAAGTTGACAAACTGCGAAAGTATGCCAATTTGAACTGTAACAGACATTCCGGAACATGACCATAAGTTAAACATATCATAAATATCCTTTACATAGCTTAGAAATAGGCTTTGAGGTGTTCGGTGTGCTAAAATAAACTTTTGGGTCATTCAGGGACTAAAAGTGTCAAAAAGTGCACAAGTTTGCACTTTTGCGCATAACTGACGTTCTGAATACATCCGGACATCCAAAAATTTATGTAAGCACTAAAATATTTTATTTTAGTGTTTGGCATGAGAAAAATCCATTCGTCGCGCAATTTGGATCGTTTTTGCGTTCATTACGACTTCCGTCGTAATTTACCGAACATCGCAATCGTACGGCCAAACGAACCGACATCCGAGATATTTTTGGGCACATTTTAAGTTCCCTATACTTTAACTTCATTTTAGAGCTTTGAAATGGGGTTAACGAGCCTTAAACGTGTCGGAAATAGCTTAAACGGGCTGCAGGGACCAAATTTGACATTCTGCCAAACTAGGTCCTTGCGCACCGCAACAATATAATTGTTACGGTGCGCAAGCAGTGCCCAGAACAGCAGAATGTTGCAAACAGCCTGTTTTCAGCTGTCATACACTCCAAAACCACTTGCAAACGGTTTTTACAATACCATGGGCCATTTCTATGGGTTCTAATGGTTTAGTAAAACTAGTGGCACACTTGGACGGTTGAGATCGAGGCACGTTTTTCGACGAACGATCCTAACGGCTCTACATTTCCTATAAATACCCCCCCATGTTTGCTCTTTTCCCTCACACCTAAATCTGATCATAACTCTCTAAGTGGAAGTATTTGTGCTTCCTACCTGAGAGTGAGTCGGGTTTAATACTTGCGGGGACCTTCTGTAAGTACTCCTTCGTTCTTTTCTTTCGTTTTTATGCTATAAAGTCAAACTGTGTTTGACTTTCTGCATTGACCAGTTTATGGTCAATGCGAAGTTCGTTTGAACTTCATAACGTGAGCGTAATGACGATGGTTATAGTCCCTAGTGACTATACCTACTGATTACCACGTTATCTAGGCTCAGTGACGAGTCGTAGTTTCGGGCAAAATGCGTGTACTCGCGTATTTTGTAACCAAACTACTCTAGGGTATCAAAACCGTTTGTTTTGATACCAAACCTGTTTTCTAACTTAACTAAACATGTCCTAGCATGTTTAGCTCGTCACTTTTAGATTTGTGCTTGTTTAGGGTCATAAGGGTAAGCGATCTAATCAATCGCTTATGCTTTCGAACCCGACCCATTTGGTCGATCATTAGGATCCGACCAAATACATTAGGTGACCATAGTAGTATAGGGAATAACCTTCCGAGATTATACCTTATGGTCACATCGTTTGAGTAGTTGTATGATAAGTAGTTCTTATGCCTTAGGTAAATTACCAAAATACCCTTTCTGAACTAAAATTCATTTTAAGCCTATGTAACATAACTTTTGCCATCTAAACTGATTTAATAACAATATTAAACATGTTAAGGCATATCTTACTTGTCATAGGGCTAGTTAGGCGATCCAAACGCGTTTTACGCAAACGACGCGTTAAAGTAGAATAAGCTACCAAAACGGGTCATAACAGGTCAGAAGCACTTAGAATAAGTTTCGTTTAGTATGTAGGCTTTGTTAAACCATTTTACATGAGTTCCTACACCCATTTGGTTTACAAACCCTCATACTACCCGATCCTCCGTTCAGGTCCGTTTATTAATGTAGTTACCTATATTAGGTGCCGTTTGATTCCGTAATCTTCTAGCTTTGCTTGGTGGATATCTAAAGTCTATTGAGAAATCTCAAGTGAGTACATAGACCCCTCTTTTACTGTTTTCCAAATGTTTTGGGGTGGAACACATGTGCCTTCTTATTACTTTCATGCTTTCCTGTTTTCACATCATACAACTGCTATGTTCGTTAGTACATTATAGTACATGATTTCATTACATTTCATGCTATGTATGCCCATTGTGTGTGTACTTAGTACATCGTTTTACATTACATTTTATGCTATGTATGTCCATTTAGTTCATACTTAGTACATCGTTTTACATTACAATTCGTTGCATATACTCATCCAGCATATGAACACATTATATTACATTTTGAACCGTTTATAACTATTTGACTATGTGAACCGTTGTAAACATTTGACTATGTGAACAGTTTGTATCTGTGAACCGTTTGTATCTGTGAATCGTTTGTATCTGTGAACCGTTTGTATCTGTGAACCGTTTGTATCTGTGAACCGTATTTGACCACACATAAACATTTCTACAATTGTTAAACATTACATCTTGATGGTTTGGTTTGAGTAAGTGATTAAAGTAACGAGGCGTGAGTAATATGATACAAGCATGGTGGATACGCCGCTGGTACTTCCTATATATAAGTGTTTGTATGGTATTACATATCGTAGCGTTATTTGAATCATTTCAGTTTGAGACATATAACATTTTATACAAATAACATACTTTTCACAATACATTGTTTTTACATGCAACTTATCTTATACAAACTCATTTTACAATGGTTATTCATTTAACCATACATTATTCCCTTATTTATACATATCATCTGATCTTATCGTTTTTCAAATGATTTACAAAACAAAGCAAATTACAAGGTTCATGACTAAACATTTTCTCAAACATAAGTCATGAAACCTATTTTCACAAAACCTATGTATCTCACAGGCATTTTTATGCTGACGTACCTATTTTCACATGTGTTTTTCAGGAGCTGTTGCATAAGATGATCAAGATACACATAGGCAGACTTGGGCTTTAGTGACAATAAAAGATGCAAGACTAGTTAATTATGTTGTATTTCTTTGTTTGTTAAGACATTGTAACACTTTTAATCAATAAAACGAAACTTCAATTGCCATGGATTTGAAACAATTAATTCTGTTACAACACTCCCCGACATTTCCGCCACGTTTTGTATGTTCTACGTGGTCGGGGTGTGACAGATCTGCCTCTTGCGTAGTCACCTGAAAGGCTCTAGCATTCTTTTTATTAGTTCCATCGGTCGCTTTTGCTTTGTTGTCAGTTGCCTTGACTAATTTAGGGCAATTTGGCTTAAAATGCCCTGGTTCTCCGTAATTGTAGCAGACCATGGATTTCTTCCTACATTCCTCCTCTCGGTGCCCCGGTCTTTTGCAGAAATTGCAATATTCCTTACATTTTCTGAAATGTTTCCTTTTACAGTTTCCGCAAAATGGCTGGGTGGAAGACTGCCCAGTTCCTTTTTTCTTGGAATTGTTATTATTATTACCCAAACGGAAACCTTGGGTAATCTTTTGAGCCAATTCCTTCTTTCTGTTCTCCTCTCTCGTACGCACCAATCCGTCAGTCAAGGTGTTGGCCAATTCAACTGCATCGTCGATAGTCCTAGGTCTCGCAGCCTTGACTATGTCGCGGATCTCGCTAATCAATCCCCAAATGTAGCGAGAAATAAGTACGGGTTCTGGCGATGCCAGAGTCGGTACGATTCTAGCATACTCGAAAAATTTCGAAGTATACTCACGAAAATTAACATCCACCATCCGGTGGTTCAGGAACTGGTTTGTCATCTGTTCCTTTTCGTAGGAAGGACACAACTTCCTTTCTACCAATTCCTTAAACTCCTCCCAACTCATGGCATATGCCATGTCACTTCCGTTAGCTTGCAGCACCGTGTTCCACCATTCTAATGCCTCTTCTTTGAAAAGGTGGGATGCATACATCACCCTGTCTTCTTCTGCGCACTTACTTATTTTGATCACAGCTTCGGTCTTTTCTAACCAGCGAAGTGCAGCAGTTGCTCCTTCATTGGCTGCAAATTCGACTGGCTTACAGGCGAGGAATTCTTTGTAAGTGCAACCCGTCGTTATCACTTTCATCCTTTTGGGTAATGGGGTTTGAATTACATTATTATTGTTGCCTCCGTTTATGTTGTGACTAAAATTATCATCGCGGGTGCGTTTGCTATGGTCGGCTTTGGAAGGTTCAACGGGATTCTTTACGGTGGCGACGATTGCTGGGATAGCATTAGCTATACCTTGAGCAACTATATTTTTTATATCTTCTCTATTAAGAAAACTTTCCTGATTATTTGGTTCGACTTGATTAACTTCATTTGCCGATTGGTTTACTGCGTTTTCCATATGAATTATTAACAATATACACGGATTATTGTCACAAAATAGATAGCAACTAACACAATATGGCAATTACAAACACAAGTAAGTCAACACATATAGCCAAAATCGTCGACATTGAGACATTTATATTCTTATATATAATATTTATGCGTCCGTACAAACCATGTATTTACAGATGTTTTATTTTATATTATTTTAAAATATTATACATTATTTTATTATTATTATTATATTTTATATTTTATCTTATTATATATTTATATATATATATATATATATATATATTCACATATACTATTACTACACAAAATATCTATACTATGGTTAACTGTCTTCAGAAATGGAACTCCCGTTCATCGTACTTCCAGGAGAGGTTGTCTCCTACAGCTCAGATCCGGTTCTCTGCATCCATCAGCTCTTCGCCATAGCGGCGTAGTTCAGCAACATTTTCTGGGTTCATGGGTGGAAAAGTAGCAGGGGCTGGTTCAAGCTGGGGGAAGTACACATTGGGATTATTCATGAAGTTTTGGAAGTGTCAGTCGCTGGTCCACCATTCTTCCATTTGATCTGGAAGAGGTTGGGGGTTCATAATAGGTTCAGGGATGGCAGGTTCCAAGTTGACCGGAAGTTCTGATTGAGCGGGAAAATTCAGAAGGGTTTCATCAGTTGGTCAAAAAAGATCGCAGTTTGCCAGTTTTCTATCTAGTTCCTCCCAAGGTGGCAACTCCTGTGCTTGACCAGAGCTTTCTCCCACTTCTTTCTCTTTTCCTTTTGGCTCAATAGTTTTCTTTACTTTTTGAGCTACAGGTTTCTTCCTTCTCCCTCTTTTCCAGTCTAAAAGCCTCCTTCTTTTCTTGGCTTTAGGTTTTTCCTGGGATTGAAATACTAGTGGCTCGTCTGTATCAGCCTGGTATCCGGCCTGGTTCCCGGTAGCTTCCATTTCAGTGCAATGTATTAAGAGGTTTTGGAGAGCCTCAGATAACTCACTCATGCTATTAGTCACATATAAGGAAACACAAAATTTCCAAATTAAATTTTAAATTATTGAAATAGATATTCACAGAAGCACAAGAATTTCTGTCTAATATTTAAGTATTTTGCAAATACTTAATTGGCTTAAACTAGTGGCTCTGATACCACCTTTTCTGTCACGGCCCTCGACCCGTTTTACTGGTTCGAAAGCCGTGGGACAGAAACCCGTGGTATTGTTATTTATTTGGCAGCGGAAATTTTTACAGGACCGTTTAAAATGGAAAACACCAGATTATTTTATTATTAATATGGGGATAAACCTCGTATTTTACAATAACGGAATTTTACTGGGAAATTCCCTGGTTACAGAAAACATGTTTATTTATTTACTGAGCCACTTCATTCAAGCTGGAGTGTTACGCGACACTTTTCCTGGTTCACAGTAAATTATCTGAAACATGTTTTAAAAAGGTTTTGTCAGCGAAAAATACTGGCGAGTACATTCTATTTTTACAAAAGACACATTGCTATAATTCACAGTATTAAGAGCGATTACAATTGCCCCTATCTTATAATTATCTGGTCCAGTTGTCACTCGACCGGATCTGTGACTGTGGTCATATCACTATTGGGTCCGTTCACCCAATAGTGACGAGTATCGCTATTTAGGTTCGCCCACCTAAAAGTAATAATACATCAGTAATGTATACAAAACCCCACTTTGTCGCAACCCCCGATCCCTTATTCCCGGGAACGGGCGGACGCGATCTCAGTTGTGGTGGTATCAGGGTTATTTAATCTCGCAGCGGAATTTTCATCAGGACCGTAGTTAGGAAATGTTTATCAGAGTAAAACCACCATATTTTATATTAATAATCACATGGATAAAATCCAAGTTTCTTATTACAATACATTTATAGGGATAAGCCCTATCTTATTTAATTTAAAAATCATTTATTAGGTAACTTTTATAGCCACATTATCCCCAAGCCTTTAGTGCTCTCCAGCTGGCTTTCTACTAGTTGGCTGTCACATTGGGTTACCTGAAACGCGTTTTAAAAAAACAGTTGTCAGTCGGAAATACTGGTGAGTGAATCCCAGTTTAATCAAGAAACATTTTATTGATTAAAACAGTATCGAGGACGATTACAATGTTTATGTCTACACAATTACTCCATTTGGTACTATCAATCCACTGACTTGTGGGTCATATTACACATTGGCTAACTCATTGTCCCAATGGTAACGTACTGTCATCCTCGACTTACTACTCACAGTGTAGTAAATTTTGTATACAAAACCCCAACATACCGGTAGTAATTGAAGACTACAAAGACTCAATCACCGCTTAATCATATTGTAAAATAATTAAGGTTTTGTAAAAACTGTTAACAAAAAGGAGATTACTCACATTGCTATCTTAGGCTTTTCGTAAGGGTTTCCTGGATATAATCTATAATTTATACAAATGTACATTGGTTAGTATCATAACCCTTTGAAAATATTAATAATACCCTCCCCGAGACGGCATTCCAACAACTACGTCGGGCAGAACCACGACAGTTGTTACGGAACCCTAAATCAATCGGGCAGCGTAACTATTACGAAACTGGGGTTATAATACTTACAACGGAGCAGAACCTTGCTAATTAGGGGTATAGTACCCGACTATAATGCCTCTAATTCAGAAAGTGAGATTGAGAAATGAAAATTGAGCGACGGAAAACGAAACCCGACGGCCTTCTTATATAGTTGTGATATTGGGTTTCCAGGCGGCCCGCGTAAGGTAAGGCAAAGCCTTACGCGGCCCGCGTCAACACGCGGTCAAACTATAGCTTAGCTGATTCGATACGTAGGTCCGCCACGATGATGACACGTGTCATCACCAGATGTCTCCGCGTTTCATGATCTATCGCGGCCCGCGTCGACTATCAAAGACTCTTACGCGGCCCGCCTTAACTTAATAAATCAGCGGAGTCAACTTCAGTCTTAATACCGCCCGCGTGAGAGTTTGGGGTGGGTCTACGCAGCCCGCCTCAACTAAACATTTCATGTTTTTAATTTATTTTATAATTATAACATAATTTGGGCTCGGTTTTCACATAAGGGGTGTAATATGAGACATATTGGAATATTTTAAGATATAATAGGGTATACAAAATATAATGTGGGTGTTGGTTTTACCGAGGGTTGTTACATTCTCCCCACCTTGTTTTAGAGCTCGTCCTCGAGATCTATTGAAATAAATGCGGGTATTTCTTTTGCATTTCTGACTCGAGCTCCCATGTATACTCAGGTCCTCTTTTGGAGTCCCACTTCACTTTGACTAGAACTAGTCTCTTGTGTTTTAGATTCTTGACTTTTCTGTCTTCAATTTGTAGAGGTCTTTCTACAAACTTGAGTTGTTCATTTACCTCTATATCCTTAAGAGGTACTACCAATGATTCATCAGCTAAACACTTTTTAAGATTTGATACATGAAACACATCATGTATTCCTGCCATTTCTTCTGGCAGTTGTAGCTGATAGGATACAAGTCCTATTTTTCTAATAATCTTAAAAGGTCCAACATACCTGGGACTTGGCTTTCCCCTTTTTATGAATCTTACTACTCCTTTCCAAGGAGAGACTTTCAATAATACTTTATCTCCTAATTGAAATTCCAATGGCTTGCGTCGGTTATTGGCATAACTCTTTTGCCGATCCCGAGCTGCTTTCAGTCGTTCCTTGACTTGAATAATCTTGTCAGTTGTTTCTTGCACTATCTCAGGTCCAGATAGTTGCCTTTCCCCAAATTCTGCCCAACAGACTGGGGTTCGACACTTTCTTCCATAAAGTGCTTCAAATGGTGCAGCATTGATACTTGTGTGATAACTATTATTATAAGAAAATTCTATTAAAGGTAAGTGATCGTCCCAATTACCTCCAAAATCAATTACACAAGCTCTAAGCATGTCCTCCATTGTCTGAATAGTTCTTTCACTTTGTCCATCTGATTGAGGATGATAAGCTGTGCTTAACCTTAACTTGGTTCCCATTTCCTTTTGGAAACTTGACCAAAAATGAGATGTAAAGCGACTATCTCTATCAGAAACAATTGATAAAGGAATGCCATGTAAAGAAACAATTTCATTTACATACAATTTAGATAATTGTTCCATACTAATTGTTTCCTTCATTGGTAAGAAATGAGCTGACTTGGTTAGTCTATCTACAATCACCCAGATTGTATCATTTCCTTTCTTAGTTTTGGGTAATTTAGTAACAAAATCCATGGTTATTAATTCCCATTTCCAAACTGGCATTTCTAATTGCTGTAACAAACCTGAAGGTTTCTGATGTTCAGCTTTAACTTGTGAACAAGTTAAACATTTAGAAACATAAGCTGCTATATCCTTTTTCATTCCTATCCACCAGAAATTTTTCCTTAAATCCTGGTACATTTTGTCACTTCCTGGATGCATCGTATACTTGGACTTATGAGCTTCTTCTAATATACGATGGCGTAGATTTCCTAATTTAGGTATCCACATTCTCTTTTCATGGAATCTCCAAATTCCATCTGTTCCTTGTTTTAATTCTTTTAACATACCTTTTAACTTTTCAGTATCTTCCTTGATTACTGACTCTTGTGCTTCTCTTATTTAATTATTTAAATCTACTTGCAGATTTAATTTAAGAGAACGTACTCTTCTTGGCTTTTCATGATATTTTCGGCTTAAAGCATCTGCCACTACATTTGCTTTTCCTTCATGATACTGGATATCACAATCATAATCACTAAGCATCTCCATCCAGCGTCTTTGTCTCATATTCAACTCCTTTTGCTTGAAGATATACCTTAAACTCTTATGATCAGTGAATATGGTAAACTTACTACCATAAAGGTAATGTCTCCAAATCTTAAGAGCAAAAATTATAGCTCCTAACTCTAAATCATGGGTTGAATAATTCTCTTCATGACTCTTAAGTTGTCTAGATGCGTAAGCTATAACTTTCTGACGTTGCATTAATACACATCCATAACCTAATTTAGAAGCATCACAGTAGACTATAAAGTCTTTAGTTCCTTCTGGTAATGCTAATATGGGTGTATGGGTCAATCTTTGCTTAAGGATTCTAAAGGCTTCTTCTTGTTTTACTCCCCATTCAAACTTAACAGATGTACAGGTTAACTTAGTTAAAGGAATGGCTATTCTAGAGAAATCCTTAATAAACCTTCTATAATAACTGGCCAATCCTAAGAAACTTCTAACCTCAGTTGGTGACTCAGGGGTTTTCCATTTAGTAATTGCCTCGATTTTTGTTGGATCTACATGAATTCCGTCATGATTGACTAGATGTCAAAGGAATTGTACCTGTTCTAACCAAAATTCGCACTTAGAAAACTTAGCATAAAGCTTTTCCTTTCTTAATAGACTTAAAAGTGCGCGCAAATGTCTTGCATGATCCTCTTTACTCTTAGAGTAAATTAGAATATCATCTATGAATACAATTATGAATTTATCCAAATATGGCTTACATATTCGGTTCATCATGTCCATAAATGCTGCTGGGGCATTGGTTAAACCAAATGGCATGACAGTAAATTCATAATGACCATACCTTGTTCTAAATGCGGTCTTAGGAATGTCCTCTTCCTGTACCTTTAATTGATGATATCCTGACCTTAAATCGATTTTAGAGAAAAATCGAGCTCCTTGTAGCTGATCAAACAGATCATCGATTCTTGGTAATGGGTACCGATTCTTAATCGTAACCTTGTTTAATTCACGGTAGTCAATGCACATACGCATCGATCCGTCCTTCTTTTTAACGAACAGTATCGGCGCTCCCCATGGCGATGAACTTGGCTGTATGAATCCTTTCTCTAATAATTCATCTAATTGTTTCTTTAGCTCCTGCATTTCAGTGGGTGCCAACCGATAAGGTGCTTTGGCAATTGGTGATGTTCCTGGTAGCAGGTGAATTCTGAATTCAACTTCTCTGTCTGGAGGTAGTCCTGGTAATTCTTCTGGGAAGACATCTGAAAACTGAGATACTACTGGAATATCTTTTAGTTCTTTTCCTTTAGTGTTAGTGATTATAGAAATCAAATACACTATAGAACCTTTTCTTATACAACTTGCAGTTTTCATCACATAAATTAATTTAGTGGATCTAAACGGCTTATCTCCTTTAATTGTGATCGTTTTACCTTTTTGTGAATTTACTTGAATTAACTTTTGATCACACAAAATATTGGCTTTATTGGCTATTAACCAATCCATTCCTAAAACAACATCGAATCCTACTAAATTCATAGGATAAAGATTTGCAATAAATTTCTGATTTGAAATTTCTATACTTGCTCCCTGCAAGATTTCAGAAATTCTAACGGTTTCTCCATTGGCTGTCTCTACTAGACATTCTTGCGGTAGCTTAGTTAATGACTGAGTTAGAATTTTGCAAAACGAAGTATTAATAAAACTTTGGTTTGCACCAGAGTCAAATAATACTTTAGCAAATATATCATTAACTAAAAACGTACCAGCTATAACGTCTGGGATCATCCTGGCTTCATCTGCAGTAAGAACAAATGCTCTAGCATTTTTAGTATTCTTGTTGTTTGCAGCTGGGGCCAATATTGGACAGTTTAGCCTGATATGACCTTTTTCACCACAGTTGTAGCATAATCCATTACTGGATTTCCTCTTGCAATTTTCTTCCTTGTGTCCTGGCATCTTGCAGTAATTGCAGAGATTTGAGCATTTTCCCGAGTGCTTTTTCTTGCAAACTTTGCAGTATGGTGCAGAGGTAGAACCCACATTCCTACGATTAAAATTTCCAGAACGAAATTCTTGAGTAAGCCTTTGGGTTAGGTTTCTCCTCTAGTCTTCTTCTCTAGTACGAACTAACTCATCTGTCAAGGTATTAGCTAGTTCTACAGTTTCTTCTATAGTTTGAGGTCTAGCTGCCTTGACTACATGTCTAATTTCTCAAATTAATCCCCAAATATAACGGGAAATTAACACTGGTTCTGGTGAAGCAAGAGTTGGTACTATTCTAGCATATTCAAAGAATAACTTCGTGTACCCCTTACTATCTACACCAGTCATCCTAAGGTTTAGGAATTTGTTTGCTATCTGCTCCTTTTCATTTGGAGGGCAGAATTTCCTTTCTACCATATTCCTAAATTCTTCCTAATCCATACTATAAACCCTATCACTTCCTCTAGATTGAAGGATAGTGTTCCACCATTCTAAGGCTGCATTTTTAAATAAATTGGAAGCAAACATTATCTTGTCCTCTTCCGCACATTTACTTATTTTCAGAACAGCCTCAGTCTTTTCTATCCAGCGTAGAGCTGCAATAGGTTCTTCATTGCCCGAGAATTCTATTGGTTTACAGGACCAGAATTCTTTGTATGAACAACCGTAAGGCACGGTTCTTCTTCTTTTGGGAATGGGCATTTGAAGTATAGGTCCATTGTTCACGCTATGTTCTGGTTCAATTGGTCGCTTACTGCTATGTTTACTTTTATTATTCACTTCTTGAATCGTTTGAAGAATAAATGGCATTGCGTCTATAATTCCTTGTGCCACTATATGTTGGATAGCACTATTATCCATCTGATTTCCATTGTTATTGATACTTGGGTTTTCATTAACCACGTTAATGTTACTCTGATTATCGTTATTTAGATTTCCTTGATTTTCTTCGTCAGCCATCTGAATTTTAAACATTTACCCGTATTAATATCACAAATAATAGGTAATATGGTAAATCTCATAACACGCAATTTAACCAAAACCGTCGATCATTGCGACTTGTACTCTATTTTCATATACTATGCGTCTATTACACACTAGTACAGAAATAAAGATTACAATACCTACAGAAAGAAAATTACACTAATAGTACTATGCATCCGTACACACATATATTTTTTATTTATTTATTATTATTACTACCATTTCCTCAATCTCTTTACGGATATGGATTTATCCAAAAATCCATATTACGTTCATCGTATTTCCATACGAGACGTTCTCCCACCTGACGCATTCTCTCACTGTTTTCTAAAATTTCCTCCCCGAAAGTCCTAAGTTCTTGAACTTTTTCTGCACTCATTGGGGGTGCAGGTTCTCGGACTGGGTTTGGAATCTGGGGTGCGGGTTCCTGATATGGGGGTGACAGTTCCTGAAATCGGTAAGGATCCTCTAAAATTTCCCTAATATATTCATCTTGGTAATAGGGATCTAAAGGGTCCATACCTGGGTAGGATTCTATGTTCTGTATGGGTGGGTATTCCTGGATAGGGTAACGTTGCACAAAGTCCCTATTGTTGTCCCACCAGGGGTCGTAATTCGGGTCTAGGGGATTAGGTGCAGGCACCCTAGGGATTTCTTCTGGATTAAAGTCGTGCATCTCCACTTGGTTTTCCTGATTTTCTATTTCCATGGGTTGTTCTGGGTTTTGTGGTTGTGGGGCTACTAATTGTTCCAGACTTGGGTCAGCAGCAGTTGTAGCTAAGATATGGAAATTAGCTAGGCTTCTATTAAGCATATCCTGAGTATGGGCATCTGTTTCTCTCTTAATGGCTACTAAAGCCCTTTGCTGTTGTAATTTTCGCATTCTCTTCCTACGAGCAAAAGTTTCTTTACTGAACCATCCTCGTTTCTTATTAGGAAATGGCTCTTCAGATTTGGCTCTAAAAGCAAATATTCCCTCCTCCTGATCAGCAGAATACCCTGAAAGGGCAGGCTGTGATGATGTACCTTCACTCCTAGGTGAATCAGCTAACTGACGATTCACGTCTGATGGTCCTTGATCACTCATACTGAAAACTAACAAATAGTCAAATAACACATAACAAATAATTACAGTTATACACGTATTTCCGTAATTTATTTCCTAACACAAATTTTTAAAATTTCAAGTGTCAGCCGAACACTTCTTTGGCTTAGACCAGTGGCTAGGCTCTGATACCACATCCTGTCGCAACCCCCGATCCCTTATTCCCGGGAACGGGCGGACGCGATCTCAGTTGTGGTGGTATCAGTGTTATTTAATCTCGCAGCGGAATTTTCATCAGGACCGTAGTTAGGAAATGTTTATCAGAGTAAAACCACCATATTTTATATTAATAATCACATGGATAAAATCCAAGTTTCTTATTACAATACATTTATAGGGATAAACCCTATCTTATTTAATTTAAAACATCGTTTATTAGGTAACTTTTATAGCCACATTATCCCCAAGCCTTTAGTGCTCTCCAGCTGGCTTTCTACTAGTTGGCTGTCACATTGGGTTACCTGAAACGCGTTTTAAAAAACATTTGTCAGTCGGAAACATTGGTGAGTGAATCCCAGTTTAATCAAGAAACATTTTATTGATTAAAACAGTATCGAGGACGATTACAATGTTTATGTCTACACAATTACTCCATTTGGTACTATCAATCCACTGACTTGTGGGTCATATTACACATTGGCTAACTCATTGTCCTAATGGTAACGTACTGTCATCCTCGACTTACTACTCACAGTGTAGTAAATTTTGTATACAAAACCCCAACATACCGGCAGTAATTGAAGACTACAAAGACTCAATCACCGCTAAATCATATTGTAAAATAATTAAGGTTTTGTAAAAACTGTTAACAAAAAGGAGATTACTCACATTGCTATCTTAGGCTTTTCGTAAGGGTTTCCTGGATATAATCTATAATTTATACAAATGTACGTTGGTTAGTATCATAACCCTTTGAAAATATTAATAATACCCTCCCCGAGACGGCATTCCAACAACTACGTCGGGCAGAACCATGACAGTTGTTACGGAACCCTAAATCAATCGGGCAGCGTAACTATTACGAAACTGGGGTTATAATACTTACAACGGAGCAGAACCTTGCTAATTAGGGGTATAGTACCCGACTATAATGCCTCTAATTCAGAAAGTGAGATTGAGAAATGAAAAGTGAGCGACGGAAAACGAAACCCGACGGCCTTCTTATATAGTTGTGATATTGGGTTTCCAGGCGGCCCGCGTAAGGTAAGGCAAAGCCTTACGCGGCCCGCGTCAACACGTGGTCAAACTATAGCTTAGCTGATTCGATACGTAGGTCTGCCACGATGATGACACGTGTCATCACCAGATGTCTCCGCGTTTCATGATCTATCGCGGCCCGCGTCGACTATCAAAGACTCTTACGCGGCCCGCCTTAACTTAATAAATCAGCGGAGTCAACTTCAGTCTTAATACCGCCCGCGTGAGAGTTTGGGGTGGGTCTACGCGGCCCGCCTCAACTAAACATTTCATGTTTTTAATTTATTTTATAATTATAACATAATTTGGGCTCGGTTTTCACATAAGGGGTGTAATATGAGACATATTGGAATATTTTAAGATATAATAGGGTATAGAAAATATAATGAGGGTGTTGGTTTTACCGAGGGTTGTTACACACTTACTGCCAGTAATTTAAGATTTGCAAAGACTCAATCCCTGTAAAATATAACTGAAAAATGATTTGAGGTTTTGTAAAACAGTTTGATAAAAAGATAATGACTCACATTGCAAGTTTAAATGGTCAGAGTCTGTCTACTGATTAAGCCGGTAAACCTAGTTAAATAAAATGCAAAAGAAACTAGGTTGGTAACTTAATACAACTTTTACGATAGTTCACGAGATCGAAACTCTCGCGACGAATGACAAAGTATAGCCCAATGTTTAGGCAGCACTTAAACATCCCAGATCGGTTTTAATCGATCGGACATTGTATCATGGCAGTGATTGAGTTATTACCCTGTTATCATAGCAGAGGTTCGGGACACGGTTGGTATTTTTGAAAGAAACGGACAATTTTGTAGTAATACGAGCTAATTTTTACGTCGAACTATCAAATTTGTTCAAGTGCCAAGCCCCTGGTTTTATCGCCAGATTTTGACCCGGCCGCGTGTCGCGCCCGGCTCCGCCTAACTTGGCGCGTGTCGCGGGGCTGACCTATTTAGGCTAGGGTAGCCTTGTGTTGAGTATAGCCCTGGTGAGTCAACCAAATTTGAAAATACGTGTTTTATGACCGTTTTATGAAGATAATATCAATTAGGGGATCCCCCTTGAGTTTTAGGGGGCCCTGTTGCTGGTTTCGTTTGTTTTAAAAATTTCGGGTCGCACCGTATTACCTGGAGTTTTACCTAGGGTTTCTTCATGTGCCTTTTTAGAATAGGAAATGACAAATTTTGTGAGAGTTGTTACATGTGTTAATCCTATAGCGCTATAATTGTTAAGGCTTGCAAAGTTAATGAGCATATAGACACGTGTAAACATAGCACATGAGATTAACAAGTATAACAAGTTTCATGTTTAATAGTGGATAGAGTGTGATTTGGTAAACATGTTTAATAGTGTTGCGTATTTTTGTATATATGTACATGTTGCACCCAAAGTGATTAAAATGAAAAAAAGGATCGAGTATACTCACAGTTTTGCGTAGTTAAACACTAAACCGCGAGCTGATTAGATGATGGCCGGTACACCGAAGTCACCCTGAAATGGGTAAAGAGAGGTGTGAGTCAACTGTTGTGAAAAGGGTTCGGATCAGATTGTATATAAGTAAAATACAGAACAAACAAGTAACAGACCCTTTCGTGCGAAATGGGTCCTTTCATGCGAACGACAGTGGCCTTTCGTACGACAGGTTATTCCCCTCGTGCGACTGGTCTGTCTAGTTACGAAATTACGCGTAAAATTTAATCGTAAACTGATTTAAACATAAAACAGTAACAGTAGTGGTTAAACAAATTGAAAACATAAAGTAAAATGGCCAAACAGTCAAGTAAGGACAACCCAGGTGTGCCAACACAACATGGAAGGCGTGAGCCAAGTGTTGGAGGCTGGACGTGGTTAACTTACTTTGTGACTAGCAAACTGTTTGGTGTTCATTACTGATGAACTAACATGGAACAGAAATGAAATCGAAAACGAAACGTTTGAAAACCCCTAGTTTTGGTATATCGTCCCAAAATCATTCCATCTGCCCTTATCTACTACACTCTTGAACCTAAATTTTCTATAATGATTAAATCTTTATTTTAATTTCCTATAATAATTAAATCCTTATTAGTAGAAACATGAAACTTCAAAACACAATACAGTATAAATACAATACTGCTTATTTCTTTTTACAAATATTTCATCTTTTTATCTAATAAATGTGGATTAGGGCTGATGTCATATGACCAAATTCACCCAATCTAAGACAAGAATTTATAAATGATGATGTCAATTTCTCAATCCATGATGTCATTCCCTTTCAGATTTTTAAACAATAAAAAAAGAAAAAGAAATTAACTTAATTAAACTTCTTTAGACAATAACCTAGAATAATTAAAATCCCTGCAACATTTTCATTGGGCCAAACTCCTCCCTAATTAAACTCTGTTCTTTTGCACGCTCTTCTGTCCCTTCATCATCATGTTTCAAGATTTAAAAAATTTTCAATCACACAATCCCTAATCCTAATTATCTTCTTCCTTCCGACATCAGGTATGTTGTATCAATCTATCATATTTCTTCTTCCTCTGTTCAATCTTTTCCATCATTCATCGTCTTTTTCACGGAACCATTATGTGATTGCTTGGGTTTATCTCTGGACGAATTATATGTATGCGATTGTATATTCATGGACCCATGTATTCAACTGCTCTCTGTTAGCTTTCCCCTCTTTTAGTGAAGGCAACCTAGAGGGGTTAGGGTTTTGTAAGAGACAACGGCGGCTGAAAGTTTTAGGATTCTAACGAAGTTCGATTAACTTCGGTGAGAACCCGATGACCTGAACCAGGTATGCATGCATCCTTTTTAGTCGGATCCGGTCTTCCATGTTTTTATATATAACAGAATATTAAGATCAATATTATGATCTATTATGCTTGTATATGTTTTTGTTATGTATTGTACATAATCTTGATGTTAAATCGCATTGTTAACATCAAGATTATAATGTGATTATTGACAGAAATCTGTGGAGTACAAATCCATTGCCGAAAAGGTTTCTTTTTAGTCTGATTATATACTTCAATTATGAGGTTAGTTTTCTTCTTATTATGTGCTTCTGTTTTCTATCGCATTTTCATCCACTTCGGTATTACTTATTATAAACTTTAAATCAGGTAAAAAAACAATGTGCTTTTTTTATTCAGGTGTGGAAATTGATGATTCGTGGTGGGGAAGTTGACAACTACTCTGGGTTCATCAGTTTGTTATTTGTGATTTTTTGAGAAGTGCTTACTTTTTTACACTTAATGGTTGAGGCTAGGGTTCTAGAGTGAACAACCTCCCAAGAGTGAACTGTGTGAACTGATTTGGACCCTTGATTTCCTTTTTAGTTGTTAAGGGTAGGATTGTAATTATGTTAGGATCTGAGTTTCTTAGATTGTGTTTGTTTAATTAAAGTGAGATGAAACAGAGATATGAATTGCAGCGGAATAATGAAATAAACTTTGACAACACAATCAATGGAAGAAAAGTTTAAGCACACATGTTTAACATTGAATCGAATGACTGTATTTGATTACAATAAACAATACAAATGCATGCATGCACAAATCTCCCCCTCAGCCTGAGCCCAGTAATTGATCGTACAGAATGACTTAAAAGAAAAGAGCTAATGGAACAGTACAGAGTACTGTTCTATTTATAGTACAACACAACCACTGAGCATCTTTGGCTGACGTCACCATGAAAGTGACATCTAACCATCTAACAAACTCTAAGGACTGATGCATACAACCACTGATTACGAAACTACTGATTACATAAACAATGCATAAATAAACAACTGATTCTTCATTCCACTGTAGTAGGCTAAGCACTGTTGTTGAGCATCAATGCTTACTTCAAAGAATGATCAGTTCTTTGGGGGAGCAGTGTTTTGGTCTTTATCAGTGCTTGAGACACATCAGTAGATTGAGCTTCAGTACTTTAATCTTTATCAGTGCTTTAGGTCAGCAGCAGTTGTAAAACAGTAGAGCTTGTAGTCTATCAGTTGTTGAAGCCACTGTCAAGGGGAAAGACTTGTGCAAGCACTGCTTTATGGTGATCCACTGTTCTGAACCAATTTTGGCTTTATATCATCTGTTCCTTTGCAGGGTTGAATCCCAACAATCTCCCCCTGGAATAGATGATGCCAAAACACTTCATTATTCAAGATCTTTATTGTCTCATAACAATTCCCTGACTTGGCCCTTGAATTGCAGCTCAAAGTTCATGGAATCTTCATCATCCTCATCCCTGCAAAGTTGAAGCTCTAGAAGATCTTTGAGACCAGCTACACTCAGGCCTAGTGCATTCTCCCTTGAAATATGCTTAACTTCTCCACTGGACTTGAGCAAAGTCAATACGTGGGTCTTTATATCAGACTTCCACTTTAGTATTTTTGAGTCTAGTGGGTTTCTTGGGAGTGGTTTTATTTTTGATGAGTTTGGTGATGAAGGCCTGCTCAAAACTCTTTTGGCAATTTCTTGAAGTTTAAATGAGTTAGGATCCTCTTCAATCATTCTTTTGATGGTCTCTTTCATGTAAACAACTTCACTTTCTACATCTTCAGCATCAGTCCGTTTTTGCTTCTTCCTTTGATTCATAACAGTGAGGGAAGTGTCAGATGATGTGAATAATGTTTTTAAAGTGAGGGCCTGCTGTTGAGATTCATCAACATTCTTGGTTCTGTATGCTGGTTTCTTTGGAAGTTTAGGATCTGTTTCTCTGTCTTTCCAGCTTCTCATATGCCATATCAGTATATTGCCTTGACCATTTTGCTATGGCTTTGGCTGTACCAAACTTTGCTGTAACCAACTCTTGCTTCTTTCTTTTGTACTCTAAGGTAAGATCAGCAATTGCTTTTTTGTATTTGCTCCAGTTTGGTGCAGATCTTTTCATACCTGGATCTTTCTTTATCCTTTCAATTCTGTTGGCTTCACTTTTCAGAGCAATGAGTGGCCAGTCTTTAAACTGCTCAACCTTGGCAGGGTAGAATTTTTCTCTCATGATCAGATCTAGGAAGTCTTTTCTCATCTCCTTTTGTAGATCAGCATCTGGTGGCAAGTTATACATTTCTTTACTCAAGTCTCTTGCATAATCTTCCAATTGTTTGACTTTAGTAAGTAAAAACTGCATTCGAATTGAGATGCTCTTGTCACTCTCCCCTTGGCATTCATATCTAGTTTGTATTTTAGCTTGCCTGGCTTTCAGTTTTAAATACTCATCCATGTTCTTTGGGTCTCTAAAACAACCCAGAGATGCAAATTTCCTTTTTGAAGGATCATCCACTGTATAAAATTGCTTCATTTCACTTTTAACAGCATGCAATTCAAGTGGGTAGTTTGTTGCTATTGGTATAACACTTACAGGATCATGTCCTTCAAGTGTTTTTGGATCAGTGATTGGATTGGCTAAAGTTGGAGGAATAAATGGTTGAGGTTTAATTACATTGTAAGGTGCAGAGGATAAAGGAATAGGTGCTGGTATATCATCATCATGCACCTGAAACTTCCTTTTTCTGGTATAAAACTTTTTGGGGGAAGAAGTTTTTGTTTGAGGTTTGGAAGTAGGGATGGTTATGTTTTGGGAATGGATGTTTGAAGTGATGGGTGACTGAGTAACAGCTGTTGATACAACTGGTGTCTCAACCACTGTTGTCATAACAACTATTGAAGTGTCAACAGTTATCTTCTGCTTTATAGCAGGAGGTATTTGTGATGTTGGTTCAGTGGTGGTTGAGGAGATGGTGAGGGCAAGGGTTGTGATGACAGGTGTTTCAATATCTGTTAGTTTTGAGGTTTGTGGTGAGGAACTTTTGGGAATTTCAGAAGGTTGTTTAGAGGTTTTGGAAGGTGTGGTTTTGGGTTGGCTGACCTTTCTGGTTGCTCTTCTTCTTTTGGAAGTACCCTGCTCTTCCTTTGCCATCAGAACTTTCTTTTCTTCTGCAAATCTTTTATCACCCTTTGTTTCCATTCTCTATTTTCTCTTTGCTTTTTCTTCAGCAAACAGGTTGAGACTCACATCAACCTTCTTTGAACCATCTTGCTTGGGAATATTCACAACTGGTTTAACTTTTGGATCAGGCTCTAAGTGTAAACCTTCCTTTCCTTTCTTTCCTTTATCCCCCTTTTTGGCATCACCAGGGTTTTCTACATAGACAATTTTAGGAGGAGAAGTACCAGCGGTTTGAAGTAAATGAGCTTTGATGGCTTTTTTGTCAGCTTGAGTATCCTTATGCCTTGCTTCCATCACATTTCTGAACATTTGTAGCTGAATTTCATGTTGCTGATCAGCATATTTCCTTTGTTGATGAAGCATAGGTTGGAAAAGCTGGCATAGCTCATTGGTGTTTGGAGCAGATGATGAAGCAGTGGATGGAACCTTTGAGAATTGTAACAACTGTTGCAACATATTTTTGATATCTGCCACAGACATTTCAATTTTGTCAACTCTCTCCGTCAATTCTCTGTATTTTAAACCATCACCCAAGTGAATGGGATCATCTGATTTCCCACTAGCAGTGGTTGTATCAGTAGTTGGACCAGGAGAAGTCTCCAATGGTTTGTCCACTAATGCCCCTTTTTCTTGGTACTAGGGACTTCTTTCTTCAGCAGTGGTAACCTTAGTAAACACACCAGTGGCTAATTTGAACACACCAGTGGATACCTTGGTTCCAATAGAAGAAATTGCCTTTAAGGGAGACTGACTAATGAAACTACTGTCCAGGTGTAGATCAGTGGATCCAACACCTGTAGTAGCTGCTCCACTTAAACTACCACCAAGAGTTACATGTAACTCAAGGGGTGTAACCTCCTCAACTGTTGATGGGTTAGCAAAGGTAAAGGCATCAGACTCAGTTACTTGTTGGGGTATATTCTCAGTGATTGGTTGTTGAGAAGAACTGATTTGTGTCTGATCCATATCCAATGCTTTCAACAGAGGTAAGATGGATGGTGGTAATGTGATTGTAGGGATAGGGGTAGAAAGAGAATTTACCCCGGGATCAGGGCTATTGAACATACTCTCAAGTGAGGGTAATGTATCATAGAGTGGTGTCCCTGTGCTTACAACCTGTTCCTTTTGTGAGGAAGCAGGAGGAGTTGAGGCTTGGGGTGGAGATCTTTCCATCTGTTGTGAGGAAGTAGCAACAGTGGTTGTTGGTGACTTTTGTGTTGTCACAGGAGTTACTTCTGGGATCTCATCTTCCAGAAGGTCCTTTTTGGAGGGTTTGGGGGGATTTTTGGATTTTTTCTTGATTGTCTTTTTGGTGGGGGTTGCACAGCAGTGGTTGTGCTACTGTGGTCACCAAGAGCAGTAGGCTCAATAGCAGAAACCTGAGGAGCAGATGTGGACTCATCCAAAGTTTGCTCAGGTTCCTCTGTTTGTGTTTTAGAAGGTTTTGTAAAAGTTTCAGAAGAAAGACTGTTTATTTGAAAAGAAGCACCTTGGATAAGCACTTGTGCACTATCCTTTGGGATCTTCTTTTGTAAGTAATAGCTCAAAAATCTTGGAAATAGTAAAAATGGTTTTTTCTTTTCTTTGATATTATTTACATTTTTAACCATATCATTGAAAATCTCTTGGGAGTAATTAAAATCAGCTTCTGCCATGATAGCATATCCTAAGTATTGGATTTTCAATGGAATTTCATTAAAAGCTGTTGTTTTGTTTGAAACACACATGAGCAGGGTATGGAATAAAAATCTCATGGGAGGTGGAAAACTTCCCTTTTGCAAAGTATCTTTTTTCATTTGTTCATCATACCCTCTCTCAATTAAGTCTGTTTGGTATTCTTTCTTTGGGAAAGAATTTTTACCTGTGTGATCATTCATCTCAAAAACCTCAGAAATGGTTTGTGGTGTGATAGCAACTTGAATTCCCCCTACTTTCGAAGTAATAGCCCAGGGCTTTTTGTCCTAAACTTCAATGTTTGCATTTTTCCAGAAATCACGTAGGGTTTCTAGGTAAATAGGTGCGTTGCAGGTCAACAAAGTTTTGTACTTTGATGAAGAAAAAGCATCTATGATTGAGTGGAAATTGGTGTTTTTACTTGTTTTCTCAAGTGTACACAAATAGTTATGAGGGCTTTTGAGAGCGAGAGCCATGGTGATTTGCGAGTTGGAGAAGAATATGAATGAAAGAGATGGAAACCGCTTTTGAAAGGAATTTTGAATTCGATTCGGCAGTGAAAATCCTGTTTGGGCTTTTGATCAGGGTTTTATAAAGGTGAAAAGTGAATGTTGACGTGGCAGCGGTTACAAAGATCGGACGGCTAAGATCTATCCACGTGACAACCTCTGATGGAAATGGATGACAGTTGTTTAGGAAACCACTGATGGACAATATCAGTGGATGGTAACAATAAAATATGAGTAGTGGGTGTTTTTCACTATCAGTGGATAGCCAACAGTGATTGAAACACTGATGTTTGGTCAACAATGGTCAACAAGAAGTATGAAGGAACAGAGGTTGTCTTTCAGCAGTGGATAACTTTTAACAATCAGATGTTTGAACCAAAACAGTGGTTGTAACAGACTTTTAAGGATTAATGAAAATTTTCATTTTTAAGGATGGATTTTTGATTTTCTAAAAACATTTTAACGCTTTATTCATAGAAAAACAGGATTTTGCATGTTATTCCATGTTCAGCATGCCAATCCTGGAGATCAAGATTTCAAAGGTGGATGTGTCTAATACTTTTGTTAGCACATCTGCCAGCTGATCCTTAGTTAGAACATGATGCAGAGAAATCAAACCTTTTTCATAGCAATCCCTCACAAAGTGATGTCTGATGTCAATGTGCTTGGTGGTTGAATGTGAAACTGGATTTTTGATGATATTTTCTGCTGCTTGACTATCCAACATGAGAGGGGTTTTCAAAGCAGTGATACCAAAATCCAGCAATTGATTTTGAAGCCATAACAGTTGGGCTGTGCAGCTTACAGCAGCAATATATTCTGCCTCAGCAGTGGATGTCGAAACAGCTGCTTGCTTTTTGCTTTGCCAAGACACTAAGCAATTGCCTAGGAATTGACACCCTCCTGAAGTGGACTTCCTTGTTGTATTACATCCAGCAAAGTCACTGTCTGAGAAACCTGAAAGCTTGACATTTCCATCAGCTGGATACCAGATACCAAGTGTGGGAGCATCTTTTTATGTATCTGAGTATCCTTTTTACAACAATAAGACTTGACTTTCTAGGGGCTGATTGGGATCTTGCACAGACACATGTTGCAAACATGATATCTGGCCTAGATGCAGTTAGGTACAATAAAGACCCAATCATGGTTCTATAAAGAGTTTGATCAACCAAATCATCCTTTTCATCAGACATGACTATCTTGGTGGTTGCTATGGGTGTACTACATGGTTTACAATCATTCATATCAAATTTGTTTAAAAGTTCTTTTGCATATTTGCTTTGATGAATGAAAGTACCATTTTGCAATTGCTTAACTTGGAGACCAAGAAAGCATTGTAGTTCACCCATTGCACTCATCTCAAACTCAGCTGTCATGAGTTGTCTGAACTCTTCACACATTTTATGACATGTGCTTCCAAAAATGATGTCATCCACATAAATTTGGACAATCATTAATTCTTTTCCTTTCCATTTTAGAAATAGTGTTTTTATCAATTTTACCTCTTGTGAAACCAATAGAGAGTAGAAAAGTGGAAAGAGTTTCATACCAGGCTCTTGGTGCTTGTTTTAGGCCATACAAAGCTTTGTTTAGCTTGTAGACATGATTTGGATAAAATGGATCCTCAAAACCTGGAGGTTGACAAACATATACCTCTTCTTGAATCTTACCATAGAGGAATGCACATTTAATATCCATTTGAAACACCTTTATGTTGTGGTTGACAGCAAAGGCTAAGAAAAGTCTGATAGCTTCCAATCTTGCTACAGGGGCAAAAGTTTCATCATAGTCAATGCCCTCTCTTGTCTAAAGCCTTGAACCACAAGCCTAGCTTTATTCTTAACAACAATACCCCTTTCATCAGTTATGTTTTTGAAGACCCACTTTGTGCCAATAGGACTCACATTCTCTGGCAGTGGTACAAGTTCCCATACTTGTTGTCTTTTAAACTGTTGGAGCTCTTCCTGCATGGCTTCTACCTAACTGTTGTCTTTCAGTGCCTCTTGGTACTTGACTGGTTGATGAAGTGATAGAAAGCCAGCAAAAAGACAGATGTTTTGGGATTGACTTCTGGTGAGAACCTCTTCACTGATGTTGCCAATGATTTGGTCTGGTGGATGAGACTTCAAGAAGATTAAATCTCCTTTGTATGGAACAATGGCATTTAAGGGTGAGAGCTGCAGATGTGAATCATCTGAGCTAACAACTATTGGTGACTTTGATGATCCAACAGTGTCTTGAAATGGAGGTGGAGGAATAGGTGGTATGGGTGTGGCACAAAGTTGATTTTTATCCACTGTTGATGGATTTTATCAACAGTGGTTGAGGGTATGGTGACAGAGGTTAAAAGGCTACTTTGGTCAACAACTGTTGATGTAGCAGTGGCTGAGCTTTAACAACTGTTTTGAACATCTGCTGCTCTGGCAATGGATGCGAATTTCTGTTGTGGAATGATGACTTCATATCCATTGTCTGATGGAGGAGGTTGAGATGGACCTGCACTGTTAGTCTTGACAGAAACATTTTCAAAAGTAAATTTATCAAGATCAAATAACTTAGCAGGATTTGCAGGGATTTTCAGTGAAGAAAGTTCATTGAACTTTACATTCAAAGTCTCTTCCACACACTTAGTCCTAGTGTTAAACACTTTGTAGGACTTAGCAGTGGTTGAGTATCCCAAATGATAACCACAATCTACTTTGGCTGCAAATTTTGAAATTTAGTCTTTTAAGTTCAAAATAAAACATGGGCAGCCAAAGACTTTAAAATATGAGATCAGTGGTTTTATTTTATACAGAATTTCATAGGCAGTCTTTTGATGCTTGGGGTTTATCAAAACTCTGTTCTGGACATAGCAGGCAGTGTTTACAGCCTCTGCCAGAAAGTTAATGGCAAACCTGAATCTGCAAGAATGGTTCTGGTAGCCTCAATCAGTGTCCTGTTCTTTCTTTCAACAACCCAATTTTGTTCTGGTGTTCTTGGGATGCTGTACTGCCTTACAATCCCTTTTGACACACAAAACTCATCCAACTCCCTATTTCTAAATTATGTGCCATTGTCACTCCTAAAGATTTTTCTGGCAAGTCAAATTGCTTTTCAACCTGTTTGACAAAGTCTTGCAAAATGCATGTAGTCTCATATTTAGAATGTAAGAAATAAGTCCATGTAAACCTAGAAAAGTCATCTATAATTACCAAACAATACCTTTTCTTTTTAAGACTTATGACTTTTACTGGGCCAAATAGATCCATGTGCAGCATTTGCAAACACTTGGTTGTTTTGGACTCTTCAATGGACTTATATGAGCTTTTATTTTGTTTGCCTTTTAAACAGGAAACACAATGCTCAGGACAGGTGAACAATTTTTGTGGAAGACCTCTTACAAGGCCTTGTTTTGACAAAGCAGTGAATGTCTTGAGATTTGTGTACCCCAATCTTCTGTGCCATAGTTCTGTCTCTTTGTTAGAGGCAGCTGAGAACAGACAAGCATCAGTCATAGGGCTCTCTTTTGACAAGTCAACTACATAAACATTGCCACTCCTTTAAGCAACAAGCTGAGTTTTTCCAGTTTTTATTATTTCTTCAATCTTTTTGACCATTTCTGGTCCAACAATCCTACAACACTCCTTAGTAAAAAATGACCCATAACCTTTTTTGCTCATTTGTGAAACACTAAGGAGGTTGAATTTTAGATTGTCAATTAGATTGACATTTTCAAACTTAACTTTTCCAGACTGAATTGTACCAGAACCCATCACCTTTCCTTTACTATTATTACCAAAAGACATATCACCCCCTCCATGAGTTTTGAATTCTTTGAGTAGGGCTCTACATCCAGTCATGTGCCTGGAGCCTCCACTATCTACATACCAAAGACTATCTAAGCATGCAGAAGCTCCCTTAGTTGCAGCCATCATGGCACAATCACAGACATGTTCACTTTCTTCTGGCTACTTCTCTTCACTTTCTTCTTTAACAGACTAGGGGTCAGACAGTGGTTCCAGCAGTGGTTCAGTTTTGTCTTCCAACAGTTGTTCACCTACTACAGTAGTAACCACTGCTTCAGCAATTGTATCCACTGTTTCTGCATTTGACTGCCCTTCTTCAGTTTCCAGCCCTTCTGGTATAGACTCTAATGCTACAAAACAGAATTCATCACTAGAAGCATCATTTTTAGCATATAAAGCAAAACTTTCATCACCTAATTCATCAGGCAAGCTACTCCAATCAACAAAGCCTTGGGTAAAGAAGCTTTGCTGATCTGTTTGAGCAGATGTTTGGGTAGCTTGTTGAGGTGCAACTTGTTGCACCTGAACCTGAGGAGCTGGGGCCTGGACATACTGTATTTGAGGGACAGTTGTTTGAACATATTGCACAGGAACAAGTATTGCAGGGTGTGCATAGTGAGCAGTGTTTACATGAGCAGCAGGGGTACTTTGGTAATAATACACAGTGTTTTGTGAGCTCTGAGGTCTAGGGCTAGGATGTGTTATAATTGGTCCACTGTTTTGTGACCTACACTCTCTAGCAAAGTGTCCTAACCTGTTACACTTGTAGCATTTTATCTTTGATTTATCCAAGCCTACTTTCAGATTCCCATGTAACCCTGGAAATTTTCTCCCTGTTCTCTTTTAGAATTTGATGGTTCTAACACTCAGCAGTGCAAGTTGGTGCAATATGTCCATTTCTTCTAAATCAATTGGATCAAAATGCTGAAGGTCATTGAGTTCAAAGGACAAGTTTTCTGAACACTGGTTTTCACTAGTAGCTGTGAAAGCATAGTTAGTTGAGTAAGAATCAGGGTTGTTAAAGGCTCCACCAGCATTATGTCAATAAAATGATCATAACCCTGATCCTTACTACTACTAGTATCCTCTTGACCAAGAAGTGCTGTGCTACCAAATGTATAGTCATTAGCAACCTTCCCTAACTCTTGTAGCTTCTTTTTCTGGTTTAATTCTCTCTCATAAGTGAGGAGTCGACCATGAAGTTGAGTCAGACTTAGTTCTTTGAACCCAACGGAATTTCTGGTTACAAAAGCAATTGTGTCCCATTTTTCAGGAAGTGACCTTAGAAACCTTCTATTTATAGTTGATTTTGCATATTCAACATTAACAAGTTTCAATTCACTAACGAGACAACTAAAACGTTCAAATTGCTGTGTTAATGATTCACCCTTAACGTGACAAAAGGTTTCATACTGTTGGTTCAAAACTTCTCTATTATTTTCAATTACTTCTTCAGTACCACCAAACTGTTCCTTAAGTGCATCCCACAATTCCTTGGCACTGTTACAGTGTAACAACCCAGCATAAATATCATTGGGGAGTGCTGATGCTACGATACTAAAAGCCTTGGCATCCAATTCTATTTTCTGAAAATCCTGTTCGGAATAGTTTTCAACTTTCTTAGGTACAAAGGTTTTTGGATCCTCAGCACTCGGCACCATTGGAACATGTGGTCTAAAGGCAACCGACTTCCAACATCCTGTATTTTGTTGAGCCAAAACGTGACCCATCCTACGCTGCCAGATGATGCATTCGGATCTGACCAACATAGGTGGTTTGAAAAGTGTGCCAGTGTTATGAGTGTCTTGTGATTATGACGCCATTCTGGTTGTTTTACAGGCACTGAATAATCAACTTTTGTATGTGATTACCCCTTACTCTGTTTTTCAATTTCCTGCGAACAATTCAAAGTATCAAATGAAATCGAGTTGAACTTTTACGTCAAAATGATTGTTAGATCAAATTTGACTGTCCAAAGCTCTGATACCAATTGTTAGGATCTGAGTTTCTTAGATTGTGTTTGTTTAATTAAAGCGAGATGAAACAGAGATATGAATTGTAGCGGAATAATGAAATAAACTTTGACAACACAATCAATGGAAGAAAAGTTTAAGCACACATGTTTAACATTGAATCGAATGATTGTATTTGATTACAATAAACAATACAAATGCATGCATGCACAAATCTCCCCCTCAGCCTGAGCTCAGTAATTGATCGTACAGAATGACTTAGAAGAAAAGAGCTAATGGAATAGTACAGAGTACTGTTCTATTTATAGTACAACACAACCACTGAGCATCTTTGGTTGACGTCACCATGAAAGTGACATCTAACCGTCTAACAAACTCTAAGGACTGATGCATACAACCACTGATTACTAAACTACTGATTACATAAACAATGCATAAATAACCACTGATTCTTCATTCCACTGTTGTAGGCTAAGCACTGATGTTGAGCATCATGGCTTACTTCAAAGGATGATCAGTTCTTTGGAGGAGCAGTGCTTTGGTCTTTATCAGTGCTTGAGACACATCAGTAGATTGAGCTTCAGTACTTTAATCTTTATCAGTGCTTTAGGTCAGCAGCAGTTGTAAAACAGCAGAGCTTGTAGTCTATCAGTTGTTGAAGCCACTGTCAAGGGGAAAGACTTGTGCAAGCACTGCTTTATGGTGTTCCACTGTTCTGAACCAATTTTGGCTTTATATCATCTGTTCCTTTATAGGGTTCAATCCCAACAAATTATATAAAAAATTAGATTTAAATCATTATTTTAATAATTGAATTAAGTTGTATCTTTCCTATTTTAAATTAATTATCCACAATATCTTTTATTTTTAAGAAGATAATTATTAAAACAAACAACAAATCACCAGATTTCAATTTCAATTTTTAAGATCAACAGTAACTTTCAGATTTCATAACCAGAATTCAAATTTTGATTTTTAAGATCCATGTAACCTTCATATTTCAACGGTATACACATGTGTACTTGGATATGAATAGAATAATACGCATGTGTACTCAGCATCGTACATATGTGTAATTTGCTACATAATACATACATAGAAACAATACCTGTAAAACTATTTTATATTTAACAAATTACAAGTTCCATAATGTTTGTCAAACCAAGCAAAAAAAAAAACATACAATTACAAGTTCCAGTTTCGTAAAAACAATAAACCCAACATAATCGAAAAAACAAAACACATAGTCTTTTACAACTATTCACCACGTTGTATGCTGAATCATCCTTATCGACCAAGCAAACAAACATACGTGAATCATCCTTATCGACCTCATACGTGAAGCATCCTTATTGACCTTCCATCTCCACTTTTCTCGTTAACGACATCTCATATAATAGCACAAAAAACTCAGCAACTAATACTTTGCATAATTCACAAGTGTACATCAAACAACTTTACACATTCAATACATAAAAAAATTCTGAGATATCACAAAAACAGACGCTATACATATGTGTGCATCGCATTAAAAACAGAGCAAAATCAGAATACACATGTGTACATCGCATTAAAAACAGAGCAAAATCAGAATACACATATGTACATCGCATTAAAAACAGAAAGCATTCCAAGAGATGAACAAGCATATAAAGAAAGCTTTCCAATTTGGCAATAAAGAAATAGATCAACTTCAATCTAAACATCACTACAACATAAAAGAACTAGAATAACTTATCAAACTGACATTCACGTTGGAAAACAAGAATCAGAATCATGATTTACTTTCTTTTTAACACATAAAACAAGAATCATCATTTCAAAAATTAAGAACTCGAATATCAAACAAAGTACCTAACAAACAGGCTGACCAATTCGCTCGGGATACCCCCCTCCATCACCCCTCAAACCTCCAACAACCTGCACTAATCATCAACCCATCAAGAGTTCCCCAAACTTAACCTAAAGAAGCGGAGGACGATGAATGTTACCGATTGTTAGTTTCACCTTCGATTGGATAAACTGCGCCATAGATTCCGCTAAACCGGAGAAATCTCCGGCTTTCATTGCGATCGAATCGGACTTCAGATCTACGGCGTCCGGTGGAAGGAGGTGGATGTGCGGTAGCGCATTGACGCTGAACTGAGCGAATGATTGTTGTGATTCGCCGAACTCGATATCGAAGAAGAAGAGTTTGTTGAGTGTAGATCTGGAGTCTTGGTGGTTGATTGTGAAGGATTTGGATAGTAAGAAGAATTCGGATTTGAGTGATTTGAGGTGGGAGAGAAGGTTGTTAAAGAAAGTTTCTTTAATATCTTCAATGAAGGTGCGAGAGAAAGTTGGATGTTGATAAAAGTTTGAATATGATGATTTGTGAGAGAGAGAAACGAGATTTATGCAATCAATTTAATATGGAAATTACACATATACCCTTATTCATTTAATTAAATAGTAACAAATAACCAAATAATTACCATCATGCCATTCACTTAAAAACTCAAGATCATAAAAATCAAGGGTCCAGATCAGTTCACACATTTCACTTTGGAGAAGTTGTTCATATTTGAACCTAATCCTAATGGTTGATGTGTTGTTATTTTTTAGCTCTACACATTTAGTGCATTCCGATAGATATTGCTTGGCCGGCTTGGATTGGTGACATTGAAGATGGAGAATTTTGATGGAGTTCAATATGACATGGTTGGGATTGTAACAAACTTTAGGCTAGAACTTTGTTTATCTCAAGGTATGGTTAGGATTGGCAAAGACTTCAACTCAATATGTGACACTTTGGGTTTTTCTGCACATTCTATTGTGAAATTAAAATGCTATTAAGATTGTATGTTTGGCTTGATATATGATTCTGTTATATGAAATGTTTAATTAATAATGTAGTATTAAATACCATTCTACCTATCACACAGTTCATATGAGGGTATTAGAAACTTTGGTCGCACACCATTTATGACAATTAAGAATCTGGCTGCCAGCACAAAGGAGGTCGCACACCTTTGTGTGCCTCAAATGCCGACCGCACACTCCACCACACCCATAATCAGCCAGCTGGGCCTAATCAAGGAGACAGTGGGCCGAACAGTGTCAGGTATTGGGCCCTTAAACATGTATAAATATCCTAGAAGTGCAACCCTAGAAATTCTCCTTGACAATCATTGACGGTTGTTATTATTGGAACATTCTCTCTCCCCATCTTTTCACAACATTCCTCCCTGCAAATCCCCAGAAAACATTCTAACTTTTCCTTCTTCTTGATCGATTTCGGCGCATTATTACCATTGACACCACCTGAAGATCACTGCTTCTTTCTCTTTCTCTCTCGTACACTCCACAGCAGGTTAGTGTCGATTTCTGTTAACTGTTATACCTGCAATGTCTGAACTTGTTGAGGATGATTGTGTGAAATATTGATGAGGATAAAATGAACCGGTAAAACCTGTTAAAAGATAATATTTAGAAAATAATGGAATGTGTAAACGAGACCTGGAACTAGTCATGAAACAAGATTCATAGAAACTGGATAATAAAAATGAATGCTTGAAGTTGAATCTACTAACTGTTGAATGTATAATGATACACCTCGTTTAAGATCTGTTTCCACACTTAATACTTGATGATTGTTGGATGTATAATTCTAAGTAATAAAGATGATAGTGAATCTGTTGCTTGATGTTGAATCCACTAATTGTTTAAAGACAAAGATGATGAAGATTCTGTATACAGATGCTTGAATATGCATACCATGTGATCTGGATATGTGTGAATTCATTCGAATTGTTGATGATGGGTTTTCATGGAATGTACAAACTATTCATGCGTAGGGTACAACTCAAGATATGTATGTCGCACACTGAATTTTATAAGGGGGCCCGCACAGTAAACGGTTGTGGTGGCCACTCACAAACAAATTACATTGACCGCACACTAAATATCTGACCCCACACCTTATTGGAGTCTTTAGCTGATTTCTGATCACACACTATTACCCAGTCCGCACAATTACTTATTGGGCTGTTAACTTATTTGGGCCGCACTCTCACAAATCTGGGCTGTATTACTCACTAGACCGCACACTTACAACAAACTTATTATTGGGCTTGATTTATGGACTGTACAGTCTATTGTTGGACATCACCCTAATATGTAGTGGTGCACAAAAAACCCGAACCCGGACCCGAAAATAAAACCCGGAACCGGGTATTATAAAACCCGGGTTTTTTTATACCCGAACCCGACCCTACCCATAGGGTAGGGGTTGGGTATGCATTTATGTTATAAAACCCGAACCCGGAACCGGGTTTTTTTATACCCGTTTTCAACCCGGGTTTTACGAGTACCCGGTTTCAACCCGAACCCGGAACCGGGTTTTTTCAATACCCGGTTCGGGTTTCCCAATACTCTGTTCAGGTTTTTTCGTTTTTTTGTGTTTTTTCGAGTTTTGTACCTTGGTAACGGCTATATAGCCGTTAGAAAGTGTATTATGATCATTTGTTCGGTTTACATTGTATCTCTATACCCTATAAAAGGGGTCTTTGATGACGAACAATAAACGAAGACGATCAAGTTATTCGGAGCTATCTATGTTCATCATCTTATTCGATTCAGTTCAATGATTATTTAGGTGTCATGTATTTCTATGTTTTATGAAATAAAAAGGTTTTGCATTTTATATTTCTATGATTTATCCAAAAAAAATGAATACCCGAGGCATACCCGAACCCAACCCGATCCATACCCGACCCTACCCGAACCCGAAAATAGGGTATTATAATTCCCTGGTATTAGAAAACCCGACCCGAACCCTACCCGAACCCGGGTATATAGGGTATACATTTTTATATAAAACCCGGACCCGGACCCGACCCAGGTATTGTCAATACCCGATTTTGTAGAACCCGATCGTACCCGAACCCGGTTCCATACCCGGAACCGGGTATTCAGAAAACCCGATTTGTGCACCACTACTAATATGTAATAATTTTAAAATCGTATGAATAATGTTATCTATTAGGCTTAATATGTAAAAATGTTAAAACCGTATGAGTACTGTTATCTATTAGGCTTGATGTATATACCCGTAGGTGGCCGTATGATACGTGATGATTATGTGATACTTGTTACATGAGACAAAACGTGATACTAGTCTAATTTGAACTCGATAACCATAATAGGGCGTTATTGACCAAATCTTAAAAACAAGTAAACCATCTGCCAAGTAAACCAAGGTGAGTTCACACATTTTACTAAAACATGAATTCCCGGTGGTTGGGAACAGAATAAACGAACTATATTATCTCCTTTTGTGGGATACAGGTAACATCTTCCCCTTATGTGTGGGATGCTCAGTTAAAATATCATTTATATTGCATGAACTAGTCTACTAAACAGAACTCTATCACAAAGTCCCTGTCTTGTAGTACCGATTAGTCGCCTGGCTTGGCGAACGAGATATTAGTTAAATAGCGCTATTTAGGTCTCACTAATCTTACACCGTGCCTTAAGTGGACGCGTGAACTAATATGTCCTCGGCAACCGTTGATGATGGTAGACATTGACAAACGGGGCACCAACAACACAAGTGCGATAGTTTCGGTATATCATGGAGTTTAGTAGCTTGTTGTCACACCCCGATATTTCCATGTATTACCGGTGGGCCCGGTGGGGAGTATCGTGACGTAGTTGATATCATCATAGTCAAACAACACAAATTATAAATGCACAGTGGAAGCAAAAGGTATGAATCACATTACAAACCGAATAAATAGTAATACCAAAGTATTACAGTGGATTGTAAAAGATTCACAGGCAGATCAAAATATAAATAAGGTCATTGTTCAACAGACTTTAACATCTAGAGCTTGCAAGACTTGATTATTGATGTCTGGAGTGGCCAGCCTATTTCGTATAGTACCTGCACTTAACCTTTTGGAAAATACGCCAGTTTACACTGGTAAATACAATTAACTGACTCATTTTGAAAAGAGTTTAAGAAAATTAGTTTGAATGCACATGGCACAAAAGTATCTTTTATAACTTGGGATAATTATTTAGAAATAAACTTGTATACAGTTTTACATGTTTGTCGTCCATTTAGGACCCGGTTAGAAGAGCCGGTTTAACAAGATTAATAGACACACCACTGGGTATAATACCCACAAGAAGATACCCTTCTTGTGGACTACCCCTTTTTACATACGCAACTGTCGGGTGTATGGCTACACCCCGTGCTTAAGTCGTGGCCATTTCTAATGAATGAGCCGAGGATATCCAGGACACAGTCATTAACCTCCCAAAGGCATTGCATCAAACAAGAAAGAATAAAACGGGTTATGCATCTTTTAAATCAATATCTGATTGTACGACTTCATACCCGACCAAGCGGTATTTTAATACAGTACCCCAAGCCCGTATAGGGAAAATAAGTTAAAAGTATTTACCCGAGCAAAGTATAAATCACAATCAGCAAGTGCACGTAGCTTTTACTGGGCTCCTAATCTGGAATGAAGGTTTTAATTAACCTAATAGATTCCAAGCGGGTCTTTCTTAAGTTTAAACTTAGACCGGTTAGTTTTAACGAAGGTATACGGTTCGAACGCATGATTAAGCGAAGACCGGAAGAGAATGTGATTTAGACCCGACAAGTTTGAAGACTTGTATAATATGGGTAAACTAAACACATTCTGGATTTTGAGATAGAAATGATAAGGTTCGACTCGTTTCGGCTAATTTATGCAAACTAGTTACATAAACCGAACGCGAATAACGCATAACGGGTAACCGAATGGGTCACGAACAGGTTTTCCCAAGTTAATATGCTTTAAATATGTTGTGATATCAGTAGGATGCCTTCCATTATGCCCAAAACGAGTTAAATTTCAAATTAAGCCCCGTAGGGGTATTTTGGTCATTTTAAAGATTATAAAAGAGATTAATTAAAATTTTGAGACTCAGGTCTGAAATAATCAGTAAAAAAACTTAATTTAATAGGTTATATCAGTTGGTGATAAGTCTTATAAGACAAAATGGTTTTAAACCCATACTATGTGTTTAATACGCGTAAAAAGCCGTTTTAAGCGATTTCCGGGTTATAACAGAAATCTGGGTTTTCTGATCAGTTTATAAAGTTCAAAATACTTCATTTATCATATAAAATCAGTGGCCAAAGGTTTGGTATCAATTGGCTATGTAAAACTCATTTTATAAGCAAAAATGGTATAATCGATAATAACCGAATTAAGGCAATAACCTTAGGTTATGATCAGGTTAAAAATAATTAAAAATCTTCAAAAATCCCAAAATATTATATTACATCAGTGGGTAAAAGGTTTGGTGTCAAAAATTGGGTTTAGATAGGCTTTACGCTAATTATGCCGTTTAATTAATAAAAAACGTTCTAATTACGCTATTAAGCATAACTCCTAATCTAGACCTCCAACTGATGTGAAAATTTAGGGACATGTTTATAAATCAGTAACAAAGATTATTGTCCTCTCACATTTCCAAAATTCTCGTTTTATGGTCAAAAGGGCATTATGGTCAACATTAAGCAATTAACGGAAACGTCGGACAAACAACGAGTCGAGTAGTATAATCGTAGAGGGTTATACTATCATACCAGCTGGTCCTAACAGAGCTCTAAGGCATTTCTAAATCCATCTAAATCGGGTCAGAACTGAAGTCAAAGCAAAAGTCAAAGTTTTGCGACTTTCGGTTCCGAACCGAGCCTAAACAGAAAATTGTCGGATCAAACAAGCCTAGACCAGTTCTTATACTACTTTCCAAGTTATATGAGTGATAAAATAGGTTACACGTCTTCTACATTGCTAATTATGTGTTAATTCGAAAATTAAGTTTCTGTTGACTTTTTATAACAAACTTTGACCCGACAAATGATCTAGTTAGAGCGGGAATCAGAGGGTGCCCTTTTAAGGGTTTAATGCCCACATAATTACCAACTTATAACTACCTTCACTTTGACTAATCGCTGGACCATTAGCGATTAATCGTTAAGTCAAACCTTAATTACGACGGTTTGACTTTTAAGCTATAAACTAAGTAAAACACGATTAAGGAAGGTTAAGGATACTTACCGAAATCTTAATTATGACTAGAGATGCTTAGGAACTGATCTTGAACTCCCAAAAGCTCCAGAAGTTGAGTTATGAGTGAATGATCAAAGTTGCAACAATGTGGGACTTTATATAGTGCTTTTGATTGATCAAGATGGTGCCAAGCAAGTCTAGGATGGATCCCTGATCAACACAAGTGTCCCTAATGCCTAAAAACATGCTAGTGCAGCCCATGGTATTGAAAACAAGTGACATAAGTCGGTTAAACGGGCTGGAAAGGCACCTGCCATATTTTTCTGCATCAGAGGACCCCTCGCGTGACGTGTAGGTCTCCTAAGGGTCCTACGCGTCCCGCGACGCCCCTTCTGACCAGATTTTCAACTTTCCAAGTTTGCTGTTTTGGTCCCTGGTCCATAAAATCTTTATTTAACATGGTTTCTTGAATTTTTAACCCCCACACTTGACTTTTAAGGACCCCAAGTCATAAACCAACTTTGTTAAGTCCCCGGTTATTCATACGATCACCGAAAAGTCTTAAATTTCAAAGTTGATGCTTTTAACCCCTCGTATACGAATTTTATCATAACTTCCTCATACTATAACGAAACTTGGTGAAATTTTTATCATGCATTCTAGTGAGCATAATTAATCGTTACAAAGCTTCGGGTTTGCTAAAAGGTCATTCAGAGGTATACTTTGAACATGTTGACACATTTAACCCCTGTAGTTTGTAATCTCTCACTTTCTTTCACAATTAGCTTCGTATGATCCATGATTCATTCATTTAAGGGTATAAACATCATGTAGGGTTATTGTGAAGTATATTTATCCATTGTTGACATTTTGAACCCTTATGTTCACATACTTTCCTTGTTTGTCAACTTTAGTCCTTCTAAAGTAATCCTTTACACGTTTAAAGTTCATGACACGTGTCGATATTATGTTGGACATGAAATTACGAGGTGTTACATCCTCACCCCCTTAAAAGAAATCTCGACCTCGAGATTTACTAAAATAAATGAGGGTAATTTTCTTTCATTGTGGACTCTACCTCCCACGTGTACTCGGGACCTCTACGGGCATCCCATTTAACCTTTACGATCGGTACATGCTTCCTTCGAAGCTTCTTGACCCGTCGATCCTCAATCGACAAAGGGTTTTCAACAAACTTTAAGCTCTCATCAATGTGCACATCTGTATGTGGTATGACTAGTGATTCATCAGCTAGACATTTCTTCAGATTGTAGATGTGGAATACGTTATGAATACCACTGAGCTCTTCAGGTAAGTTTAACTTATAGGCAACAGATCCGACACATTCGATGATCTCGAACGGTCCTATGTACCTCGGGCTTAACTTGCCTTTCTTACCAAATCGCATTACCCCTTTCCAGGGTGATACTTTAAGTAGAACTTTATCACCAACCTCAAACTTTAGAGGTTTACGCCTTAAGTCCGCGTAGCTCTTCTGCCTATCCCTGGTAGCTTTGAGACGATCGCGTATCTGCACAATCTTATCTGTCGTCTCCAGGACTATTTCAGGTCCTGTCAGTTGGACATCTCCAACTTCCGCCCAACATACAGGTGTTATGCATTTTCTACCATACAAGGCTTCGAAAGGCGCAACCTTAATACTTGTATGATAGCTATTGTTATAGGAAAACTCGATTAATGGCAGGTGGTTATCCCAACTACCACCTAAGTCAATCACACATGCACGAAGCATGTCTTCCAAAGTTTGGATTGTACGCTCACTCTGCCCGTCTGTCTGAGGATGGTAAGCCGTACTAAAATTTAAGCGCGTGCCCAAAGATTGTTGGAAACTTTTCCAAAAATGTGCTGTGTATCTAGTATCTCTGTCAGAGATAATAGACACTGGTACGCCATGCAGAGATACAATTTTATCTACGTACAATTGGGCTATCATGTCGGAGCTATAGGTTTCCTTAATGGGTAGGAAATGTGCTGACTTAGTCAGTCTATCCACTATCACCCATATAGTATCATTTCCTTTCTTTGTCTTTGGCAACTTGGTAATGAAGTCCATTGTCACCATTTCCCACTTCCACGTGGGAAGTTCAGGCTGTTGTAGCAAACCTGACGGCTTCTGATGTTTAGCTTTGACTTGCGCACACGTCAAACATTTAGCTACATAGGCAGCTATAGACTTCTTCAACCCTATCCACCAAAAATTTGCTTTCAGATCCTGGTACATCTTGTCAACTCCAGGATGAACGAAATATTTAGAACTGTGGGCTTCCTGGAGGATAACATCCCGAAGCCCTCCATAAACTGGAACCCATATTCGTCCATTTAACCTCAGAATTCCGTCCTTGCCATAGGATAACTGTTCTTCAGTTACTCCTAACTTTTCATTAGGATAGTTAGCTTCCAATACAGCTTCCTTATGTGCAGCTATCAACCTTTCATTCAAATTATTCTTTATCTCAATGCTCTTGGCATTGATTCTTATAGGCTTCACTCTTTCCTTTTGACTCAAGGCATCGGCGACTACATTCGCCTTGCCGGGATGGTATCTTATCTCACAGTCATAATCATTCAAAGTTTCCATCCAACGTCGTTGCCTCATGTTCAAGTCCTTTTGGTTAAACAGGTGCTGGAGGCTCTTGTGATCAGAATAGATCACACACTTGATACCATATAAATAGTGTCTCCATAGCTTCAGGGCAAATACAACGGCACCCAACTCCAAGTCATGGGTGGTGTAATTCTTTTCATGCACCTTTAACTGACGTGAAGCATAGGAAATAAATTTACCTTTCTGCATAAGCACACATCCCATCCCGGTGTGTGATGCATCACAATATACCACAAACTCTTCGGTCCCTTCAGGCAATGTTAATACTGGTGCATTGCTTAGCTTCTGTTTAAGGATATCAAAGGATTCTTGTTGCTTCGGTCCCCAGTCGAACTTAATATTCTTCCTAGTCAAAGAAGTTAGGGGTGCAGGAATCCTTGAAAATTTTTCAATGAAACGCCTGTAATATCCTGCCAATCCCAAGAAACTGCGAATCTCTGTGGGCGTCTTCGGCTCTTGCCAATTCATGACAGCTTCAACTTTAGCGGGATCTACCTGGATTCCGCGTTCACTAACCACATGTCCAAGAAATTGGACTTCACGAAGCCAAAATTCACACTTAGAGAATTTGGCGTAGAGCTTCTCTCGAAGAAGCAGTTTTAGAATGCAATGGAGGTTTTTCTCATGGTCGGCTTGACTCTTCGAGTAAATAAGAATATCATCGATGAAGACGATGACAAATTTATCCAAATAGGGCTTGCAGACGCGGTTCATGAGATCCATGAATGCGGCTGGTGCATTAGTGATTCCAAAAGGCATCACTAAGAACTCGTAGTGACCATAACGAGTCCTAAATGCAGTCTTATGTACATCTTCATCTTTGACCTTCAGTTGATGATATCCTGACCTTAAGTCGATCTTGGAAAAATAACTTGCTCCTTGAAGCTGATCGAACAAGTCGTCGATCCTGGGCAATGGATACCGATTCTTGATAGTGACTTTGTTAAGTTCTCGATAATCGATGCATAGACGCATCGACCCGTCCTTCTTCTTGACAAACAAGATTGGTGCTCCCCATGGAGACGAACTAGGTCTAATAAAACCTTTGGCTAGCAAATCATCTAGCTGTGTCCTCAATTCCTTCATCTCTGTTGGTGCCAACCTATAAGGCGCTCTTGCAACGGGTGCTGCTCCAGGAATAATGTCAATCCTGAACTCCACTTGCCTATCCGGGGGTAAACCAGGTAGTTCTTCAGGGAATACTTCTGGATATTCAGAGATAATGGGTATGTCTTCGATCTTAGGCTTTGGTTCATCAACAGTTATTTGTGCCAGGTAGATAACACAACCCTTCTTCATACACCTTGATGCCTTGAGCATGGACACTTGCTCAGGCATTCCGTACTTAGTATCTCCTTGGATTGTCAAAGGCTCGCCATGAGGAGTCCTGACAATCACTTGTTTCCTAGCACAAACGATCTGGGCTTGGTTGCGAGACAACCAATCCATGCCTATTACTATATCGAAACCAGCTAACTTCAAAGGAAGTTAGGATAACGGAAAAGAGTGGTTCCTAATGGATAGAATATTAATCATAGAAATTACGGTTACTAACAGGTCAAATTCTATAAGTAGTCAGTAAACGATCCGAACGAGTATGGACGAAGCTTGTTCATGTTCGTTTGTTTAAATTAAATAGAACAAGCGAGCGCACATCAGTGGCGGAACTAGAAGAAAAATTTAGGGGTATCCCAATTTTTTTTACCTAGATCCGTCCTTGAAAATTTGAGGGGCCTGGTGCGATTAGTAAAAATGGGCGGTCTTAAAATCTTTATCTTTAATTTCATATAACTAAAGTTTAAAAACTTTGTTATTTCTATATCCGTAGAATCGTAGAGATAAAACATTCATATTTCTAAACATGTTTATAAAATATTTCTTTTCATTTAAACAAAAAAGATAACCTATTAAATAATATATATAAAATGAACTATTTTGATGTTTTTTTCTTGTAGTATTTTCACTCTGTACCTTTTATATAAAAAGATCTATTTTAATGTTTCTTATATTTTCATTTTTTACCTTTTTGTTGTTTAAAAAAAGAACTAAGAGTAAATGTCAATTTACGTCCCTGAGGTTTACACCAAAAGGCATGACCAGTCCTCATTTGAAAAAAATGCTACAATCAAATCTTTATGAGACAAATTAAGTAAAGTATGTGGAAACTATAAACTGATCAATAAACAAAGTAAAAAGAAAAAAATACAAGTTTTGTCCTTTATCTTTACATCAAATTTCAGGCGCTGCCCTTTAGCCAAAAATTTGACAGGCGGTGTCCTTTATGTTTCCAAATCTTGCAAGTTTTGTCCTTTAGACCAAACCAGGTTAGAATTATCAGTTAAAATACCCCATGTGCAAGGCACATGAGGGTAAAATGGTCATTCTCTCTTAAATCATTTAATTCCCTTCTTTATATCCCACACCAACCCCTCAAATCATCTCACAAACACACTCGCTGTCCTTCTTCTTTCACAGTTAGGGTTTTTAGCACAAATCAAAGGCGATCAGCAGAAGCAATGTCTCAAGACGATGATGGATGGTATGTTCGTAACAGTCTTGACAATGAGCAGGTCGTTGAACTTTACGGTAAGTTAAAAGTTTTGATTTTGTAACCCTAGTTTTGTTTTGTAATTTTTGGATGTTGATGATGATCAACAGTTGATTAACGGCAATGGTGGTTGAAATTTTGCAGCTGGGTTTCCTAATTTCTTCAGCATATGTTTTCATCATGGTGGTAGGCTAACAACATGTCCTGGAAGAACATATGTAGGAGGGAGGATTGATTTTGTGGACTTAATAGACATAGATAAGTTCTCTGTTCTTGAAGTTGATCTGATGTTGGATCAGCTGGGGTATAACAGCACAAACCCAATGTATTACCAGTTTTTAAATCCTGAAAAAAATCTAGATGATGGTCTTGAACACCTAAGCAGTGATCAAGATTGCCTGAACTTGGCTAAGTTTGTTGAACAACACAAGGTGATCCATGTATATACCACACATGGTTTAAAAAACATGAAGGAACTGTTTTCCTCACCTATTAAACCTACGAAACCTGCTATCACCATTGAAGAGATTGATGAACCTGGACCACATGCTGTTGTTCCTTTTAACCTAAATGCAAATGCTAGGCAATACAGTGGGTTTGTGCAATCAAGTGGGGCTGTGTTGGGTGATAAGGACGTGGGACAATCTAGTGGGGTTGTGTTGGGTGATAAGGATGTGGGACAATCTAGTGGGGCTGTACAAGGTAACAATTTGGCTACAAATCAAGCTTGGGTTGAGACTGAAGTTACTATATGTGATGACATTGAAGGTGGTGATGATTATAGTGAGGATAGGATTGATAATGATAGTGAGTGTGAGGATAGGATTCCTAATGAAAGTGATAATGAGGATACTAGTGACAGTGATTATATATTTGATGAAGAGAACACTATAACTGACTTTGAGGTAGACATGAGTGACTATAGGATGAATGTTGATGCAGATGTAGAGGACAGGGTCAATGAAAACCAAATGAATGTTGAAGAAGACATGGATGGAGATGTTTTAGATAATGAGAGCTTTGACAGTGGGTCTGAATCTGATGAGAATCAGACAAGTACTAGGAAACACTTGTTACACCAGGTAAGAAGGTCTAATGAAAACAGGGCAAATTTTTATGTTGGTCAGGTCTTTGGAAACAAACAAGATGCCAAAAACCTAATAAGAAAACATGCAGTGGAGACTTTATGTATGGTTTGTATGTCAACTTTATGTATGTTATCTATGAAGGTAACAATGTTTTGGCTGCTTATTATGTAGTCCAGCTAATAACTAAATACATTTTCAATTTTCTTGAATTGGCTTCAGATTCTCTCAATTTGCCTTCAAGTAACACGTTTGAATGGCCCTGGTTCTGCACATCCACCTCCAACTTGTTCTTACCCCTAAGCAGTCCAGGTATGATATCGACACACCTTTGACACCTTTCTTGATCGTACCATCCAATGAAACCACAGTTTGAGCCCTAGAATGCAAAAACCCATGATCGATTGAAAGATGAAGAAAACCCTAATTTGAAGAGGGATGATATTACCTGGACTGGACAAGCATAAAAACGACGACCAGGATTCTAGCTTGTCCATGACGTCTGTATTATTGCATCTCTTCCACAATGGCAAAAAACCATGCTTTGGAGCTTGAAGAAACCCTAATTTGATGCTCTGCAAAGAGATGATTTTGTGTTGGTGGTTGGGGTGCAATATAAATGAGGAATTAAATAGGGAATTAAATGATTTAAGAGAGAATGACCATTTTACCCTCATGTGCCTTGCACATGGGGTATTTTAACTGATAATTCTAACCTGGTTTGGTCTAAAGGACAAAACTTGCAAGATTTGGAAACATAAAGGACACCGCCTGTCAAATTTTTGGCTAAAGGGTAGCGCCTGAAATTTGATGTAAAGATAAAGGACAAAACTTGTAATTTTTTCAAGTAAAAAAAAAGTGTTTAGAATGCCTTTTAAGTTGTAAAGAAAAAAAGGTAATGTTAGAGTAAAATAAATACCATAATTCAAATAAAGTAAATGGCATATATTAATTGAAAAGAGGAAGTGTGTCAGACGCTGGCTCTGATTAAGTTTGACTAACTACTTCATTATCCCATATTTCTATTATTATATTAATATAATATAGTGGAGAGTTCAAATAAGAAGAAATTCTTTATAAGAAGAAAAAAGAAGAAATTTCAACCAATAGAAATGCTCCATTAGACTTCATTTAATATTTGTACTTAATGTAACTATAAGGGTATATTGGTAAACTTACATACATCATTAATTGGTAGTTTCATCTTTAATAACTAACTATATTATATTTGTAACTTATTTTTAAGATATATATTTTACTCAAAAAATAAAAATAAAAATTCATTTATAGTGTAGGATAAATTACGAGTTGTGTAGGATAAATTTCAATATGTGTAGGATAAATTTCGAAATGTGTAGGATAACTTTTGATGTGTGTAGGCAAATTTTTTTAGTGTGGAGGATGATAGTCTTAATGACTAATTAATTAGTCAAACATAATAATAAATGAGATGAGAAAAAACTATTTAGTGTTTTACCATTGTACCCTTTTGTTCTTTTTATTCTTAATAAAATTTTCTTCTCAAATGAACCTTCCCCATATAATATAATACATCATCTTCATTCTTTAACAATGTCTGACTTGCAGACTTCCGGCGACCAGAAACATTGTTTCCGTTGACCATATATAATTTGAGTTCATCTTTTCTTTAGCTACACTCAGGGGTATCCTTGATACATAAAATGGAGATTAAACATAAATTTGTAGGCATATATTAATTGAAAAGAGGAAGTGTGTCAGAGGCTGGCTCTGATGAAGTTTGACTAACTACTTCATTATCCCATATTTCTATTATTATATTAATATAATATAATACATCATCTTCATTCTTTAACAATGTCCGACTTGCAGACTTCCAGCGACCGGAAACATTGTTTCCGTTGACCATATATAATTTCAGTTCATCTTTTCTTTAGCTACACTCAGGGGTATCCTAATGTTTGCTCAGTGGTATCCTTGATACATAAAATAGAGATTAAACATAAATTTGCAGGCATATATTAATTGAAAAGAGGAAGTGTGTCAGAGGCTGGCTCTGATGAAGTTTGACTAACTACTTCATTATCCCATATTTCTATTATTATATTAATATAATATAATACATCATCTTCATTCTTTAACAATGTCCGACTTGCAGACTTCCGGCGACCGGAAACATTGTTTCCGTTGACCATATATAATTTCAGTTCATCTTTTCTTTAGCTACACTCAGGGGTATCCTAATGTTTGCTCAGGGGTATCATTGACACATAAAATAGAGATTAAACATAAATTTGCACTTCGTCAAGAAAGTTGAGTGGTATCCCGTGCACTCCCTCGCCACCCTATAGATCCGCCCCTGGTGCACATAAACATTTGTAAGGACGAATTTTAATATTCATGTTCGTTTGTTAAGAAAATGAATGCTTTTGTATTTGTGCTCGTGTTCATTGGTCTATGTTCTAAACAAACATAAATTGAATGACGTGAATGAAGAAAATGAATGTCTTGTTTGTTTTTTCAATTCTTTTGGCAATTTTACCCAAGCCTTAGTTCTAAAATTAGATTTAGGTGATGGGTTGTTGTTCGTTCCTTCGCTTATTACATAAAAGATCAATATCAAACATTTCAACGGATGGTTCATGAACGGCTCAACCAGGTGAAGATCTTAGTTAGGACCAGGGGACCCCCCCTCCCCCCATTTAGTTCAAGATCCGTTACTGGGCTTGCAACATACCATCCATCACCCTAGCCTTCCACACCCATTAATCTCTTTTAGTGTGGAACCTATTTTGAGTTAGTGTTTTGCACGTGGGAAGAAACACGAAGGGATTCCTATCATTGCACCACTTGTTTTAACTTCATAATAAATTTTGATTGTCTTTCACTTCCACTGAAGTTATCACTTCAAACTCAACACTTTAGCCACCGTCACTTGCTCACCCTTTCATATTCGGTTTTGGATCAACTATATGATTGCGAATGTAGGATTTGTGGTGTGGAATTAGAAGATGAACATTTGATTTACAAGTGCAGTAGATGCATGTACTATGTTCACCCAGATTGTGCAACACAAAAGATAGAGGTTTTCATGCTTGTCTTCTTACCCGGTAAATCTCAAAACATTCTCATGTATACATGTCACTTCATTAATGACTTTTCTTTTATATAAATGGGTAAATTTCTAAATATTGTGATGATGTGGGGGTTCTTTTTTTTTTAATTTTTTTTTCAATAAAAGGGTATGCCACAATCTTTGACTCTTCACATCTCGATAAAAAAATTAATGTTTACAATCTAAAACTTAAACATGTGTAAATTGTAAACATTTGCAAAGAGAAATGAGTCATCTAAACTAAATCTAGTTCATTAAAACTAATTACTCATGTCGGTAAAAAATTCACACAAACTAGTGTGAGCCTTTTCAATATCCACAATCTAGGCTTTTTATTAGTTTTGTTTTTAATCTGTAGGCGACAATTAACTCAAATTTTAATTCATTTATACATACTACAAAATTTCATTATTTTTAATAATCCGTAAAGATTTTATATAGTGTGATCACAGTTTATTAAATTTCTATGTATCAGGCTTAGGAAAAACAAAAAAAGAATTTTAAAGATATTGATCATTCTGACTTTCTTCACTTGCCAATCGATGATGAATCACACGTCTTATCACATCAACTTAAAGACGAGACTTGTGAGCAAGTTAGATATTGTTTTCTACATGACGATCCGTTAGTCCTAATACATGACGAAATAAATAAATATAAAATACCTCTCGTCACGATCCAATGAAGAGGATTAAACTATTATGCAATGCCTGTTCAAGACCAATTACAAAAATGCCATTTTACAAATGCTCTACAGATGATGACTTTGTTCTCCACGATTGGTGCACCTGACTACCCGAAAGGCTAAGACGCCATTCGGTTCACCCAGAACATACACTTTGGCATAGTCGATTAATGTATACAGGTTCTGGAGCCAAATGCAAGATTTGTGGATTGCCTTGCAATGGAGTTATATATTGTTGTCTAGTCTGCACTTTTTTCACTGATGTTAGTTGCGCATTTATGCCTAAAGAAATCACCCATGAAGCACACGCGGGTCACTTACAAGAATAGAATCAAGCCATATTGGTGTATCTAACAAGGATTGTTGTCGCAACCCCCGACCCCTGTCTTGGGAGGCGGGCGGCCGCGGCCTACTCAGAGATGGTGGTATCGGTGTTTATTATTATTTGGCAGCGAAAATTTCATCAGGACCGTAGTTAGGAAATATTTTATCAGGGTAAAACACCACATTTTATAATAATAAATATATTGGGATAAAACCCAAGTTTTCGTTACAAACAAGTTTATAGGGATAAACCCTATTTTATTGAAATAAAACATCTTCTTTATTTAGGTAACTTTTATAGCCACTTTTCCAAGCCTTCAGTGCTGTCCAGCTGGCTTCTATTTGGCTTTCACATTTTGTTACCTGAAACGCGTTTAAAAACATTTTGTCAGTGGGAAATACTGGTGAGTGAATCCCAATTTAATCAAGAAGAGTTTTATCATTTCACAGTATTGAGAGCGATTACAATGTTTATATCTACACAATTACTCATTCAGTACTGTCAATCCTGACTGGTGGGTCATATTACTCATTGGCTATCTCGTTGTCCAATGGCAACGTGTTCCACATTTTGTATACAAAACCCCAACATACTGGCAGTAATTGAAGAATTACAAAGACTCAATCACTGCTAATTATAATTTAAAATAATTAAGGTTTTGTAAAGAAAAAAAAAACAGTTTGCAAAACGGTTTACAAAAAGGAGATTACTCATATTGCTACTTTAGGGTTTTCCTTTGTATTTTCCTGGTTATAATATATTAATTAAACAATGCACACGCGTTAGTATAATAACCCAAATTTACATTAGTTATACTCTCCCCGAGACAGAACTCCAATGACTACGTCGGGCAGAGCCTCAACAGTCGTTACGGAGCGCTAGATCAATCGGGCAGCGTATCTAATACGTAACTGGGGGTTAAAATACTTCCAACGAGGCAAAGCTTCGCTATTTTAGTGGGTATTATGCCCTCGAGGTCTACTGGAATATGTGTGGGTATTTTCTCTGCATCTCTGATTCAAGCTCCCATGTGTATTCTGGTCCTCTCTTTGAATCCCATTTTATTTTGACTAGATCTAGTCTCTTGTGTTTGAGATTCTTGACTTTTATGTCTTCAATCTGTAGAGGCTTCTCTACAAACTTAAGCTTTTCATTTACTTCTATGTCCTTAAGAGGTACTACTAATGATTCGTCAGCTAAACACTTTTTGAGATTGCATACATGAAATACATCATGGATTCCTGCCATTTCTTCTGGCAGTTGCAGCTGATAAGCTACTGGTCCTATTCTTCTGATAATCTTAAATGGTCCAACATACCTGGGGCTTAGCTTTCCTCTTTTGATTAATCTCACTACTACTTTCCAAGGAGAAACTTTTAATAATACCTTGTCCCCTACTTGGAATTCCAACGGTTTTTGCCTATTATCAGCATAACTCTTTTGTCGATCGCGTGCTGCTTTCAGTCTTTCTTTTACTTGAATGATCTTGTCTGTTGTTTCTTGTACTATCTCGGGTCCAGATAGTTGCTTTTCTCCAATTTCTGCCCAACGGACTGGAATTCGGCACTTTTGTCCATAAAGTGCTTCGAATGGTGCAACATTGATACTGGTATGATAGCTGTTATTGTAAGGAAATTCTATTAATGGTAGATGATCGTCCCAACTTCCTCCGAAATCAATTACACAAGCTCTAAGCATATCCTCCATTGTCTGTATTGTCCTTTCGCTTTGTCTATCCGTTTGAGGATGATAAGCAGTGCTTAGATTTAACTTGGTTCCCATTCCTTTTTGGAAACTAGTCCAGAAATGAGAGGTAAAACGACTATCTCTATCAGAAACAACTGATAAAGGAATTCCATGTAATGAAACTATTTCATTTACATATAACTTGGCTAATTGTTCCATACTGAATGTTTCCTTCATCGGTAAGAAATGAGCTGACTTGGTTAGTCTGTCTACAATCACCCAGATTGTATCATTACCTTTTTCTTGTCTTGGGTAACTTGGTAACAAAATCCATTGTTATCAATTCCCATTTCCACACCGACATTTCTAATTGTTGCAATAAACCTAAAGGTTTCTGATGTTCAGCTTTAACATGTGAAAAGGTTAGACACCTAGAAACATAAGCTGCTATATCCTTTTTCATTCCTATCCACCAGAAATTCTTTCTTAAGTCTTGGTACATTTTATCACTCCCAGGATGTATCGTATACTTAGACTTATGGGCTTCTTCTAATATTCGGTGGCATAGGTTTCCTCGTTTAGGTATCCAAATCCTTTCTTTATGGAATCTCTAAATTCCATATGTTCCTTGTTCTAATTCCTTAATCATTCCTTTTAATTTCTCAGTATCGTCCTTGATTACTGATTCATGTGCTTCTCTAATATGTTCATTTAAATCTATCTGCAGATTTAATTTTAGAGAACGTACTCTTTTTGGCTTTTTATGATATTTTCGACTTAAAGCATCAACAACTACATTAGCCTTTCCTGCATGATACTGGATATTACAATCATAATCACTAAGAATCTCCATCCAGCGTCTCTGTCTCATGTTTAACTCATTTTGCCTAAAAACATATCTTAAACTCTTATGATCAGTGAAAATGGTAAACTTACTACCGTAAAGGTAATGTCTCCAAATCTTAAGGGCAAAAATTATGGCTCCTAATTCTAGATCATGTGTTGTATAATTTTCTTCATGATTCTTAAGTTGTCTAGGGGCATAGGCTATAACCTTTTGGCGTTGCATTAACACACATCCATAACCTAATTTAGATGCGTCGCAATAGACTACAAAGTCTTCTGTTCCTTCTGCTAATGCTAGTATGGGTGCGTTGGTTAATCTTTGCATAAGAATTCTAAAGGCTTCTTCCTGTTTTGGTCCCCATTCAAACTTAACAGATTTACAGGTTAGCTTAGTTAAGGGAATGGCTATTCTAGAGAAATCTCGGATAAATCTTCTATAATAACCAGCCAGTCCTAGAAAACTTCTAACCTCTGTTGGTGATTCAGGGGTTTTCCATTTAGTAATTGCCTCAATCTTTGTGGGATCCACATGAATTCCTTCATAATTGACTAAATGCCCAAGAAACTGTACTTCTTCTAACCAAAACTCACACTTCGAAAATTTAGCATAAAGCTTTTCTTTTCTTAATAAACTTAGGAGTGCATGCAGATGCGTAGCATGTTCCTCTTTAATCTTAGAGTAAATGAGAATATCATCTATAAAGACAATTATGAATTTATCCAAATATGGCTTACATATTCGGTTCATCATGTCCATAAATGCGACCGGGGCATTGGTTAAACCAAATGGCATGACAGTAAATTCATAATGGCCATACCTTGTTCTGAAAGCGGTCTTAGGAATGTCCTCTTCCTGTACCTTTAATTGATGATATCCTGAGCGTAAATCGATCTTAGAAAAGAATCGAGCTCCTTGTAACTGATCAAACAAATCATCGATTCTCGGTAATGGGTACCGATTTTTAATCGTGACTTTATTCAACTCACGGTAATCAATGCACATTCGCATTGACCCGTCTTTCTTTTTGACAAATAAGATCGGTGCTCCCCATGGCGATGAACTTGGCTGTATGAATCATTTCTCCAACAATTCGTCTAGCTGCTTTTTCAGTTCTTGCATCTCTGCGGGTGCCAAACGGTAAGGTGCTTTGGCAATCAGTGCTGTTCCTGGTAGCAGATGAATTCGACTTCTCTGTCTGGCGGTAGTCCTGGTAGTTCTTCTGGGAATACGTCTGAAAATTGAGATGCTACGGGGATATCTTTTAATTCTTTTCCTTTAGTGTTAATGATTATGGAAATCTTATACACTAGTGATCCTTTTCTTGTACAGCTTGCTGTTTTCATTACAGAGATGAATTTTGTGGATCTAGATGGCTTATCTCCTTTAATTGTGATCTTTTCACCTTTTGGTGAATTTACTTGTATTAACTTTTGATCACATAGAATACTGGCTTTATTGGCTATTAACCAATCCATTCCTAATGCAATATCAAATCCTGCCAGATTCATTGGGTAAAGATTTGTAATAAACTTTTGATTTAAAAATTCTATTCTTGCTCCCTGCAAGATTTCAGTAATCTTAATAGATTCTCCATTTGTTGTTTCTACTAGACATTCTTGTTGAAGTTTAGTTAATGGTTGGTTTAGAAGTTTGCAAAATGAAGTATTAATAAAACTATGGTTCGCACCAGAGTCAAATAATACTTTAGCAAAAACATCAATAACTAAAAACGTACCGGCGATCACGTCTGGAATCATTTTGGATTCCTCTGCAGTTAGAACAAATGCTCTAGCATTTTTAGTAGTCTTGTTGTTCATGGATGGAGCTAGTTTCGGAGAGTTCGGCTTAATATGACCTTGTTCCCCACAATTGTAGCATATCCTATTGTTAGGTTTCTTCCTGCAGTCTTCTTCCTTGTGTCCAGATATTTTGCAGAAATTACAGTATATAGAGCATCTTCCAGAATGCTTCCTTTTGCAATACTTGCAGTAAGGTGCAGAAGTAGAACCTGCATTCTTCCCACGATTGGAATTTCCCTAGCGAAATTCTTGGGTAAGCTTTTGAGCTAGGTTCTTCCTCTGGTTTTCTTCTTGTGTACGTATCAGTTCATCAGTCAAGGTTTTTGCTAGTTCTACAGCTTCTTATATAGTTTAGGGTCTAGCTGTCTTAACTACATGTCTAATTTCACTGATTAATTCCCAGATGTAACGGGAGATTAATACTGGTTCTGGTGATGCTAGGGTTGGCACTATTCTAGCATATTCAAAGAATGTAGTAGTGTAACCCTTGCTATCTACTCCAGTCATTCTAAGGTTTAAGAATTTATTAGCTATCTATTCCTTTTCATTAGGAGGACAGAATTTTCTTTCAACCATATTCTTAAACTCATTCCATTCCATATTATAGGTTCTATCACTTCCCCTAGACTGGAGGATAGTGTTCCACCATTCTAAACCTGAGTTCTTAAACATATTGGAAGCAAACATTATCTTATCCTCTTATGCACACTTGCTTATTTTTAAGACTGCCCCAGTCTTTTCTATCCAGCGTAGGGCTGTAATGGCTCCTTCATTGCCAGAGAATTCTATTGGTTTACAGGACCAGAATTCTTTGTAAGAACAACCATAAGACATGGTCCTTCTTCTTTTTGGAATTGGCAATTGAAGTAAGGGTCCATTGTTTACGCTGTGTTCAGGTTCAGTAGGTGGTCGTTTACTTCCACCATTACTTTTACTATTTTCCGCTTCCTTAACCGTTTTGATAATATATGGCATTGCGTTTATAATCCCTTGTGCCACTATGTGTTGGATGGCACTGCTATCTACTTGGTTTCCGTTATTATCGTTATTCAGATTTTCTTGATTCACTTCGTCGTCCATCTGGATTATAAACATTTACCACGTATTAATATCACAGGACAATATCCAATGCGAACTGTAATACCCCGTGTTTTCGAAAGTCAAAGTCAAGATTGAAGTCAAAGGAAGAAAAGATTGCTAATTGCGATCTGTCACTCCTTGCTCAACTCCTGTTTGACTTCTTTGACTTGTAGTTAGTCTATTACTTTGTTACGTTAGTTGTATTATGTGGAGTACTTACTAATAATCGAGGTTTAATCGATATTTATCGCGTGTTTTATCGCTTTATCGCTTATCGCATCGCAATCGCATTCGCAACACGAATTATGCGTTCTGAATATTGTTTTACGTGTATGTGCCTTTTATGTGTTACTTGTGCATGTTTATTTTTGTTTATGTTATGGTGATTAATCGAAACGCAATCGCAACTCAATCGCAATCGAATCGCAAACGCTAAATGCAAGTTAATTAGGATGATTGTATGTTAGATATAGTAGTTGGGATTATAGGGAAACTCTATCGCACTGCAAAACCCAACGCACGAAATGAAATGTCGCAACTCAACTCGTCGGAGCCAATTGATCGAGTGACTGCTCGATCGGATGGTCATCCGATCGGACAGCCATCCGATCGGTGACCCACCCTATCCAATGCACTTTCCTTTTTGGGAAACCCTATAAATACCAACCTGTCACATCATTTGTGATGTGACAGCCCCTCTGCTCGACCAGCTCGTTCCAGCCTCTTTTTCTCTCGATTTCATGCGATTCTTATAAGTCTTCAACCTAAATCTTGTACTTTCTTGATCTATACGCACTCCTACACCTTTCTATCTTTTGAATATTAACTTTTAACCGTGAAATCACTAGATTTGAGGTGCTCTAGGATGATGTCATCGTGGTGTTCATAAGAACTTCATGTTTTGGCCTCAATCCACCAAGAACAAATTAGATCTGGACGATTTCCACATTAATAAACAAAGATCTTTCATAGATCTGAACATATTCATGGTGAAAAGGATTGAAAAGATGGTTTTCTAACTTTCTTTCAACTCTTTTACACTCAATGCACTCAAAACCGATAGAATCGGAACTTGTTCTGATCTTCTACTATTTCTTAGTGTTGTGTTGGTTCAAGATCTGATTTCTATCGGAGAGACACCCGGTTTCGGGTTAGACATGAACCACCGTTTCGGACAGTTAACTGACCAGGCTAGGGTGATTCCTATCCAATCGGATTACTTAGAACTTGATGAGGTTCCTGTTGTTTAGCACGAATCGTATCGTCTCGAATCAAAACCGCAAAACTATCAAAACAACCAAGTGTAAAGACGATCAGGTCGACTGGGACGGATTGTCGTCCAATCGGATTGCCACCCGATCGGACAGCCACCCGATCGGCTTGCACCTTGGTCCCACACTTAAACTATTAACTCACCTTTTCAGAGTTTGGAACGTCAAACGAATTGCCGTCCGATTGGATTGCCACCCGATCGAACGACCATCCGACCATGTGATGTTTTGAACTTTAACACTTAGACAATTTTCAACATGTTCAATGTCTTATCAGTTCCAACGGATTGCCACCCGATCGGTAGACCATCCGATCGTGTGACAACACTGCTATGAACTTGTTCTCTGAGAAATGTCTCGCCGAACGGATCGTCGCCCGATCGGACCGCCGTTCGATCGACCGACCTGAAAGGTAGAGATACTTCTCCGTTTTCAAGATGCTACAATGAAAACTTCAAAAGGCAAACCATCATACACAAACTCATCTTCACCAAACGAGGTGACAATCCAATCGAATGGTCATCCGATCGGATGAACATCCGAACGGATTGTCATCTGATCGACTGGCCATCCGATCGGATTGCCATCTGACCCTTTATCACTTTGCACCGTTTTACGCACCGCTTATCGGTATGCTATCATTAACTGTTCAGGCTAATCTCTTCCAGCACTCCCTTCAATCCAAGATAGTGTTTACTTGTTAAGCACGATCTGTGAGTATACTCGATCTCTTTTTACTTTACGCACTTTTGGGTGTTACATACGTTATCCATATTCAAATCACAATCAACACACAACCCAAACACTATTTATACGCTAACCGTTATCGCATGCTACGTGTTATTCGATGAATGCTTGTTTGTTATGTTAACACAGTGATTATTGCCTGACACCTTAGCAACGATAGTACTATAGTTTGGACTCAGCACCTGTCGTGGACAGGGGTTGTTAAGGGCTTTACTTCACGTGTCCCAGTGGGGATATATGTTGCGCATTCTATAACTCGCAGTCACGTCTGTGCATATTTCTCTGTCGATAACCTACTTGCCTTCACTTTATACATGTTACATGCTGGTTATGCGTAAACGATTTCGAACTCTATTATATCTACCAAACTTGTATGCTCACCTTTACACTATGTGTATTGACCTTTATTTTAACGTATGTGACAGGTGTTTAGGATGCTATCTGCTAGGACGCTTGCTATGTAGAACCAAAGTAGGAAGAGTCTAGAAACAAACAAACAATTTATTTTATTTGAAATCTGAGTTGTCCGAATATGTTTTTGTTTGAAGAATATCTATGTCTGTAATAACTAGGTTATCTTATGGGTTATGGTATGGGACATAATATTTAAACTATTTGGTAATTTAGTCGTTATGGAATTTCTTTGAACAATCTGTTTCGCTCAGTGCCGCACCCCGATGTTTCCGCCATCGGTTGGGGTGTGACAGATTGGTATCAGAGCCATAACTATAGGGAATTAGGCAAGACTCGACCTAGTCCTGGCCGATGTCTTAGAAACGACCTAGTCTATAGTTAGGTACCAACAGACCGACTTGTGCACACCCTGTAGGGGTTTTGTACGAGCTTACTTTCTATATCTCGCTATTCTCGCCTACGTTACACTATCACTGCACTCTAATTTTCGAAAATGAACAAGCGATTAGGTCGAGATTAGGTGTGAAAACCGCAAACTCTCGACTAAATTGCTTGTTCGACCCGCATTTTTATCTATAAACAGGAGAATTTACGTTGAATCAGGAGTGAAATCCATACTTTGACGCATAATTCTTCCTTATTTTATCAAAACAGGAACGAAGTTGTTAAGTCAGGGGTGAAACCCGAACCTTGACGACTTGTTCCGATCTCTACTTTGGTTTTACAAAACTCTCACCAAAGTCTCGACGGACTCCAACGACTTGAAGTCACGCTATGACTGGAAGGATGCGTGCCGATCGCCCAAATTCGAGGCGAGAGCACAGTTCCAAAGGTTAAAGAGTGTACCAAAAGTCCTTGTGAATAGTCGAATCACTTTAGGCAGTCAACGTCTAACAGCCGCAGACAATCTATTCTCGATTTTTATGTGTTCGATTCTGAGCTTGCAACTGCCGACTTTGATATTCGTCGCTTTTATGTGGATTTTATGTGTTTTAATTGATTTTACCTGTTTATATGTTTCGATTTTTGGTGATTTATTCACTCTTCGCTATCGCTTTGATCGACACACACGACCCGCACTGCACATCTACCTCGAAACGCTAACAAATCGCTACTTGTGGACGATCGCATGCTATGTTACTAGCTTGTGCTATACTACTCGCTGTGTACTCGCTAATCGCAATCGCTATTCTCGAATGCTTGCGGACTTTGAAAGATAGGTTTATGTGTTCTGACTGCTTCTGTGCTTTTATGCTTCACGTGCTTACGTGCATCTGTGCCTATGTGAATCTGTGATTATGTGACCTATGTGTTTATGTTATGTGATTGTGTTCCTGAGCTTTAGTAGTATTAGGCGTGTGAGGTGAGATTCGATTATATTGTGTCTGAGTCCTATGGCGATGTCTGTTGCAGACAATGTCGTCATCTGGATCCCGTCACTCGCGCGCTGCTCGCCAAAACCAGAAAGACAAACGCCTTGCTGCTCTCGTCGCTAAACAGATAGCGAAGGTTATTCCTCAGATCGTTAGCGACCTACACGAGAATGCTAGCAAGTCGTCTGAAGAGTCTAGGACCGAGACCCCTAAAGCTGCTTTCAGCTTCAAGCAGTTTAAAGCTTGCGGACCGAAAGAATTCACTGGCGAAGATTGCCCTACGGCCTTGTTTCAATGGTTTGATTCGATCGAGGTCACCCTGCGCCAGAGTGGTTGTCCTGATAATCTCCGCACTCTGAATGCTACCGGTGTCTTCCAGTCCCTCGCCTTAGACTGGTGGACGGCCGAGAGGAACAAACGCGGAAATGATGCAGCTTATGGTCTGACATGGGATGAGTTGAAGAACGTCATGTTGGAAGAGTTTTGCCCTCCCCATGAGCGCCAAAAGTTGGAGGACGAATTCTGGCATATAAAGCAGAAGGATGGTGACAATGCTGCTTTAACTGCTCGCTTCAAGCAGCTCAGTATAATCTGTCCTGATCAAGTCAAGACTGCTGATGTGACGATCAAGAAGTATATCCGGGCTCTGCCGGATTATGTCGCAGATTTTGTGCAAGCTGCAAAACCAGCAACAATCGAGGAAGCTTATCTGCTCGCCGCTGAAATCAACGACAAGCGAGTCAAGGCTGGTGTCTGGGACAAAGCCTCGAAGAATTTGCATCAAGCTACCACAGCTACAACTGTTGAAACCGCCACCGCTCCTCAGTCTTCAAAGTCCTCTCGTCGCAAGAGGAAGAACAGCAACTCCAGCAACAAGAACCGTGCAGTCACTACTGCTGCCCTGCTTCAAGCTGTACCAGCTCCGCAGCAGACTCAACACCGATCAGCTGCAGCACCAGTTACCCAAGCACCGCCTGCAAAGCGTGCTTACACTGGTCCTCACCCTGTATGTCCGACATGTACTTATCATCATCCAGTGGGTATCGCCTGCCGATTTTGTGTGCATTGCAACATCGATGTGTGCAAAATGCAACATATAAATTACATCAAATGTGGCATAAAACTAACCCTTTTTTAGTACTAATGTTGGAAAAAGTGTGTTTTTGTCTTCCTTTTGTATTTTCAAGGTTAAAAGAGCTTAAATGAACAAAAGAAGCAAAAATGCAGCTAAATCTAACAATAATACAAGAAAAGGAATAAACGTGCCATGCCCGACCCCTCGACAGCATCTCCCCAAGCAAAAACAAGAGAACAGAAGGCTGAACACGCCCCGTGCTCATTGAGCACGGCGGCGTGCCCAAGAGTCTACAGAAAAGACAAAGTTGTAGAAGCTTCTATTTCCCTACACGGGGGCGTGCCCAGCCAACACGGGGCCGTGGTCAACGCTAAGATTCGCAGAATCCTAGCAAATCTTTATAGTACAGATACGCTTCTGCACACGGGGTCGTGCCCAGCAGACACGGGCGCGTGGTCAACTAATGCAGAAAAACTGCATTTAATGAAGAAAGAGAAGATGGGTGGACACGGGGCCGTGCCCAATGGACACGGGGCCGTGTCCGGGCTTCTGTGCAGGCTATAAATAGGGGTGCTTGGCTCACTTTCAAATCGTCCCTTGGCAAACCAGCTCTCTCACACTTCACCCACCCACCACCACCATCACAACCCACATCCACCACCATCATCCATCATCCATCATAGAGTGTGTGTAGTAGTCTCGGGATCCAAGATTGATCGTAGGAGTTCTTGACAATCAAAGGCCATGTTTGCCTAAGTCTCTTACATCACTTGGTGAAGACAAGCATTTAGTGTAATACTTTTTATTTTTAATCTTTTCGCACTTTTTATTTGGTTATGTATTAATGACTTTAATAACTAGTTTCTTATGTTGAAGGTGAAACTTCCTTATTATTTGTCCGTGGTGTCTTGGCGTTATTTTACTGTCTATATAAAATAAAAGATTTACACCATTCATATCTCCACGGTCTATATGGAGATATGTTGGCTACCTGGTCGGGGGTTAAGGGAATGGTTTGGTAAGCGTCTTGCCTTGTTCAGTGTATAGATCCTGCAAGGACCTGGGTCAAGCTTAGTAGGACCTCCTTCAATACCCACTGGTATTGGATGGCGGGGGTCCGAATTTCTTGATCCCCTCATATGTAAACTACTATTAAAACATTAACCCGGCTACTTAGGATTGTATCCCTGCTGACTCAAACTACTTAGTCGAGGGTAACGTCACCTTCAAAAGAGGGGCCTACCACATTACGCATTAATAACTTAATTAATTATCTTTCAATAATCCAACCCTTTCGGATTGTATCCTTGCTAACTCAAACTACTGGGTTGAGGGTAACGTCACCTTCAAAAGAGGGGCCTACTAGTATAACTAAGATAATCTCTTAAAAAGTGCAAAAGTGCGGAAATAATCAAAGGTTACACTAAAGGAGAGTCGGATCCAAGTGATTCATCTTGTCTATCTGTTTTTATTTGATTTGATTAGACGTTGAGGATAAACCGGTATTAAAAGCTCTTGTGTCCTTGGACGACCTCGGTATCTTACCAACGCTATACTACACTCACGATGGGTGCACTTGCCCATATGTGTGTTTAGTGTTAGTAAAATATTGTGTTTTATAAATTTAAAACTTGACTAAAGTGTAAAAAGGGCTAAAAATATACATAAAAATATATAACACCACGCACACATCAAGTTTTTGGCGCTGCTGCCGGGGACACAAGGATTTTAAGAAAGTTAGGAATCAACGGCCTAATCGTTTTTTCTTATTTTTCTGTTTTTTTAGGATTTCTCTTAAATTTTCAGCTTCTGCAGAACTCAGCACGGGTCGTGCCCGCTGAACACGCCCCCGTGCCCAATCTTTGGTACTGGCAATCCTGTTTTAAGTCACACAGTAGCTGAACACGGGGCCATGCCCAATCAACATGCCCCTTGTCCAAGTATCAGATACTGAAAACAGAACTGTAAGATCCCGACGGTTGGTAATTTCTGACACAACCATGAGTGATACTGATAATTTTTACTTCCGGCCCTCTTATGGTACGTGGTGTCAAATATTTGGCGGAAATAATGAAGATTTAAAATGTTATTTTTTAAATTATAAGCCCCACTATATAGACCCATTGTTTTCCTGTAGCCTTAAGAGGGGCGAAAGTAAAAATAATCCATATCTCTCCCTCGAATGCTCTCAATCGACCCTTCTAGGAGAAATGCTTATTGATGAATTATTTCAAATGGAAGATCTAATTCTTAATTGGGTAAAAGAACTTGAGATGGATATCATTAATTCACCTCAAACCGATACCCAAGAAGAATTATTGAGACCGCATTCGGATAAAGACAACTTCGTTGTTCCCGATATCACCTCTAACTCTTACGAAGACTTGAGCGATAGTCGTCCCTGTGTCGATTGTGCTGTGAAGGACTCCCCATCGACTGCCTTCGATGCATACATAGACCTGAGCGATTCGAGATACACCTTCTTTAACGAGAGCCCGAGAAAGGGTTGGACTTGTCCACCTACATTTAGCCTAGGAATCACCCTTACCGATAACCTCTTGCGTTCTCGTCTGAATCTTGAGAAACTAAGGTATCTCAGGCACTTCGGTGTTGTTTCGTCCAGTAAGGAACCACCCGATCCGAATAAATTCCTTAAAATAGACAAAACTTCATAAACGGCCTCTAGACACGGGGCCGTGTCCAGGTCAGCACGCCCCCGTGTCCACCAAAAGATTCCCGTCTGACTTTTGGTCAGAATACGGACAAAATGCGTTAGGATCTTACCTGCACACGGGGCCGTGTCCAGCCGACACGGGGCCGTGCGCAGCGTGCTGTCGTTTTCTATAAAGGTAGCAAGATTCCTGCACATTTGGACCACTCCAAAGACAAAGATTTGTTGGGATCTTCACACATACCATCATAGGTATATTCTAAAGAAGGTTCTCAACAACCATCTTGTCTTTTCTACTTTTGTCCATTGCCTTCTTCATCAATTTTTCCCTCAACACCTCCATTAGAGCTTGAAATCACCATGGTTCCAAGCTTTATTGTGATGTTTGTTAGGTTTTTATTCAAGGAATCTTGTAAAAATAAGTTCTGCAACATTGTTTTAAGTTATTTCTACTTAAAAATGCTTTAAAAATCAGAAAAATAATTTGAAACTCCAAGATTCCTTGTTCCAAAAATCTGCAGACAGGTGAACACGGGGCCGTGCCCATTGAGCACGGGGCCGTGTCCGAGGTACTGTTCTAACAAAATTGAACTCTTTTCAGTCTGTTTTCTCAGAATGGCGAGCAGAACTAGCGGAACATCTTCATCGCACTCCAGGAACAACCGACAAGGGAAAAGGTCATCAACGGTTGAAGACTCTCTTGTAAACTACGTTTACGCTTTAAGAGAGGCCATTGATGAAATGACGGGAGTAGAAGAAGCATTGGTCGACCATATCAATCATTTGACGGTAGGGCTAGAGGGATGTCTTCGAGAGGTCAACCTTTTGCACCAAAGGTTGAACATTCTCGTTTCTCCTCCTTTGGTACCAATCATCACCCAAAGGGCATGGAATGTGGTACCGGAAGTCATCATACCGGCCGAGTGGTACACCATACACCCGGAGCCCCCTTGAGACATATTACAAGGGGTTCCGGTTGGTGTCACTCCCCCTCCACAAGATGTTGAGGAAAATGAGCCCGCCTTCTTCCTCCTCCCAAGAGAGATAGAAGAATGGCTTTAACAACGTCTAGGGGACACCCCTCGGGTCGGAGTTCTACAAAGCCTTTAAATACCGGAAAGCTATTTCAGGAATTTTGATTCCTATTGTAAAAGTAGAACTCCTTAGGATGATTTTATGTATCACTTGACCTATCTATCTTAGGGTTTTTAGTTTTTATTTTTCTGCTTTGTTTTTAATTTTCTAGGACCCTATGTAATGTGTTAGTTTTAATAAAATGATGGTTTAATTAAATTGGTGTTTGGATGATGTTGTAATGGGTAAAACACACTCGGGATGGTGAAGGATACTAAGGGAAACATGAACCAACACCCCATGCACAAAAACAGAGCCTCCTGACAATTTTTCTTCATTACAGCAAGTTCAGCACGGGCCGTGCCCAGCCAACACGGCCCCGTGCTGAAAGGTCTGCAGGAAATCGCCCAGTTCAGGTAACTGGACACGGGGCGTGTTCGCTGGACACGCCCCCGTGCCCAGGCTTCTGTTACTTTCAAAAAATTTCTGTTACTGGCAACCTGAACACGGGGCTGTGCCCGGACACCACGTGCCCGTGTCCAGCTGCCCAGTAACATTAAATGTTGTTTTTAACACACCTTTTACACATTCAATCAACCTAAAAACTTATTTTTGGGACACATTGAGGACAATGTGTAATTTAAGTGTGGGGGGATGCTAAAACATTGAATTTTGCAAGTCCTAATCACAAGCCTTACAAAAAACTCTATTGGAACCGCTAAACACCCCAAATTTTTTTCAAAAAATTTTCATTTTTTTTACTTGTCTTGGTTTAATTTGGGAATAAGAAGTTTTAAAAAGGTTATATTTTTACAAATTTACAACCGATAGCGTCGTGATAAAAAGAACCAACATAAGAAAATTATGAAACGGCATGACAAATCTAGTTAAAATTTGATTATATATACTTGATCACATAAAAACCCATTCCCACAAAAAGTGAATTTTGAGCCTTTATTGAGCATACAAATACATAGGGCTGTAAACGAACCGAACGAACACGAACAAGACCTTGTTCGTGTTCGTTTGTTAAGAAATATATGTGTTCGCGAACCGTTCACGAACACTTATCGAACGAGATTTTATGTTCGTGTTCGTTTGTTAAGGAAATGAACTTGTTCGTGTTCGTGTTCGTTTGTGTTTGTTTGTTAATTTTAGGCAACGAACATTGATGAACACAAATGAGCACAAACTAATGTTCATGAACACAAATAGAAACAAATGAACACAAACAATCGTTCACGAACAGAATATATAATACACTACACTTATTAGATATTTAATTTGTCATAATTTTGAAGTATTTAAATAAATATAAAAACTAAAAACACTAATAAACTATCGAACACAAACGAACATGTTACCGAACGTTCACTAACATAAACGAACGAACATGACCTATGTTCATGTTTGTTCATTTAACTAAACGAACGAAATATATTGTTCGTGTTCGTTTGTTTAATAAATGAACGAACACAAACGAACTTCCCGCCGAACGGTTCACGAACTGTTCGCCGAACGTTTGGTTCGTTTACAGCCCTACAAATACACATCTTTAAACTAAATGCTCATTTTTCGTTTCTTATGTGAATAGCCGCTTGGTTTCTTGCGACTCTAGAACTTGCCATGACAATACATTCTCGGTCCTTACCAACTTAAACCCAAGTAAGTAAATGATGGAGGCATTAGGACTAACCCTTTTTCTTTCAACACCATTATTTTTCTTTTTTTTACCACCTACCCAAAATCCCCCTAGTTAACCCCTTTGAGCCTAAACCTTTTCATTTCTAAACCCACAAAACAAACCCCTTTTCACCCACCAAAACCTTTTTTTATTTATTTTAAACCCTTTATTTTAGTAAGAAGCTCGCTTTTTCATGTGACTTCCTTAAAAAAATGATGATGAAGCCAAGAAATAAACAAACAAGTTCATCAAAAGAAAAAAAGAACTTTGTTTGAAGAATTGCTTCATTAGAATAAAAAGTTATGAAAAAAAAGTCTTACGAAAACCGACGTTTTTTACGCTTTTCGCCCTTTTTTCTACTAACCACTAACCCAACCACCTACCTTTAACCCAAGCCTAACCCTTCCCCAAAGTCCTCTTGACATTTACAAAGGTATATAGTTAAAAAGGAGGAGGATTGATTGCTTGGCAAGCTTATGGTAGAAGTAAGTTCCATGCCGCTCTCGAGTGTTTCACAAAAATATATCTTCGGCCGAGTGTTGAGTGATCTCCCGTGAGGTATGTGAACTTGTATATAAATGGAATTTTAAAGAGGCATGTTATGCCCAATTAAGTAATTTATCTTATGTAATATTCTAAATAAATCATGACGAATAGGATTGTAAATAACATAAAAATAAAACCTAATAAAAATCTTGGAATCCCAACACTCAAGATAAGCCCAAAACCTTCTCTTCTACCCGTTCCATCTGGGAGTGTAAACCACATTATAAAGAGTTTTGCTTGAGGACAAGCAAAGATTCAAGTGTGGGGGTATTTGATGTGTGCAAAATGCAACATATAAATTACATCAAATGTGGCATAAAACTAACCCTTTTTTAGTACTAATGTTGGAAAAAGTGTGTTTTTGTCTTCCTTTTGTATTTTCAGGGTGAAAAGAGCTTAAATGAACAAAAGAAGCAAAAATGCAGCTAAATCTAACAATAATACAAGAAAAGGAATAAACGTAACATGCCCGACCTCTCGACAGCATCTCCCCAAACAAAAACAAGAAAACAGAAGGCTGCACACGCCCCGTGCTCATTGAGCACGAGGGCGTGCCCAAGAGTCTGCAGAAAAGACAAAGTTGTAGAAGCTTCTATTTCCCTACACGGGGGCGTGCCCAGCCAACACGGGGCCGTGGTTAACGCTAAGATTTGCAGAATCCAAGCAAATCTTGATAGTACAGATACGCTTCTGCACACGGGGTCGTGCCCAGCAGACACGGGGGCGTGGTCAACTAATGCAGAAAAACTGCATTTAATGAAGAAAGAGAAGATGGGTGGACACGGGGCCGTGCCCAATGGACACGGGGCCGTGTTCGGGCTTCTGTGCAGGCTATAAATAGGGGTGCTTGGCTCACTTGCAAATCATCCCTTGGCAAACCACATCTCTCACACTTCACCCACCCACCACATCCATCACAACCCACATCCACCACCATCATCCATCATCCATCATAGTGTGTGTGTAGTAGTCTCGGGATCCAAGATTGATCGTAAGAGTTCTTGACAATCAAAGGCCTTGTTTACCTAAGTCTGTTACATCACTTGGTGAAGACAAGCATTTAGTGTAATACTTTTTTATTTTTAAAGTTTTCTCCCTTTTTATTTGGTTATGTATTAATGACTTTAATAACTAGTTTCTTATGTTGAAGGTGAAACTTCCTTATCATTTGTCCATGGTGTCTTGGCGTTATTTTTACTGTCTATATAAAATAAAAGATTTACACCATTCATATCTCCACGGTCTATATGGAGATATGTTGGCTACCTTGTCGGGGGTTAAGGGAATGGTTTGGTAAGCGTCTTGCCTTGTTCAGTGTATAGATCCTGCAAGGACCTGGGTCAAGCTTAGTAGGACCTCCTTCAATACCCACTGGTATTGGATGGCGGGTGTCCGAATTTCTTGATCCCCTCATATGTAAACTACTATTAAAACATTAACCCAACTACTTATGATTGTATCCCTGCTGACTCAAACTACTTAACCGAGGGTAACGTCACCTTCAAAAGAGGGGCCTACCACATTACGCATTAATAACTTAATTAATTATCTTTCAATAATCCAACCCTTTAGGATTGTATCCTTGCTGACTCAAACTACTGGGTTGAGGGTAACGTCACCTTCAAAAGAGGGGCCTACTACTATAACTAAGATAATCTCTTAAAAAGTGCAATAGTGCGAAAATAATCAAAGGTTACAGTAAAGGCGAGTCGGATCCAAGTGATTCATCTTGTCTATCTGTTTTTTTTTTATTTTTCAGCATTTTTAGTTTTTTTTATCTTTCATGTTTAAACCTTTTTTTTTCTTCTAAAATTTTGATTTGATTAAACGTTGAGGATAAACCGGTATTAAAAGCTCTTGTGTCCTTGGACGACCTCGGTATCTTACCTGTAGGTCCCTATCCTAGGATGAGATAAAACCTTATCCTTGTTATATCAAACACACTAGCGAGTGCGGAATCCAAGCTAGCATGCAACCGAGAATGTATATGAGAACAAGCACAAAACACAACACACAAGATTCACCGATTAACACCACATGTATTAATACGAATGAAGGGTCCGGTTACAAGCTCAATGTTTACAGAAGTATTCTATAAACTCTCAAAGTGTGTGTGTGCTCTCCTGTCTCTCTCTATCTGGTGTCCTCAATGTTCTCTCTTTCGAACTACTGAAACACAACACACTACATGGGTATATATACCCGACACAGCAGGTCTGGTCGAAGGATCAGACAGATTGATCGAAAGATCATCTGTCGACCAGAAAGCCCATCGAAAGATCACATTCACCACGAAGGATGATATCCTTCGTGGTCTATCCTTCGAGTTCATCCATCGAAGGTTATGTTTCGAACTCATCTATCGAGGTCCATCTTTCGAGCTCATCATCGAAGGATATAAAACAATCCTTCGATGACACATCCTTCGACACAACCAGCTTACAACATTTATCTAACTGTTTGGTCAAGTAAAACCAGGAGGATGGTTGACTTGGTCAAACTTACATCAACCTTACATTAAAGACATCGTTTTGTATCATGACGAAATACAGACAAAGTACAGACACAAGTGCACCAACAAACTCCCCCTTGGCTGTAGCTTTGTCTCGATCTTCGTGTCTTCAAGTCTTCAAGGCCGAGTCGAACCGAGCCGAGTCGCGTCCACACAAAGTGCATCAACAAACTCCCCCTTGGACGCTACTCGTGATGGTTCGTCTTCTGTGTCTTTCATGTCGGAGGATCTTCAAAGTCTTCACGCGTCGTAAGTAGAAAGTGTATCAACAAACTCCCCATTTAACTTAGGTAGTGCGTCAATAAACTCCCCCTTAGATTGAACTCTCCATTGAGTCATGCTCGTGAATCTTTTGACTTGTCAATTCTTCAGATCCATGTGGTGTTGATGAAGGGACAGCGGCAACTCGATCATTTTATCCTTTGAGTGCCTCCACTTCATGTCTTCATTCCAAAGCTTTTCATCGAACATGTTCTCCTCGCCTTTAGCATCTGCACATGCAAGAAAGCTAAACGCATAATGAGAACAACCGCTTGGAATATAGTTAACATTTAAACTAACGACACATATGAGATCAAATCTCAAACAAACACCAACCGACAGCAGTTTGAAAGTATAGAAAAATATTCATTTTAATCCTTTAACTTTCAAAACTCGTTAACTTCGACTGTTTATGAAGATGCAATTGTTTTCCAGCTTACGATCAGGATTTTGGGTAGGATAGACCACGAGTTCCACCATCGGTCAATCAAAAATAAACTAAAAGAAAAATCTTTTTGGATTTTATAAAGTTTATATTAAAACACACCTAAAATCTTTTTGGAATTTTCATTTTTCAATGTAAAGACGGAAAGCAATAAATAAATATATACAAACATTCTTTTTGCGAGTTTCGAGGGTAAGAGAATCATATCAGTGTACGGTCATGCCAAAACGCTCTTGTTGTTCAGTTAATTAACATTAAGATAAGCATCCTATAACAATTATCGGTATTGTTGTCCACATAAGCTCAACTTATCATTTGTAATCATGGCGAGGGGATACGTTAAGGTATAATTTATACTTATCGACCGGTGTTCATCCACATCACGACACATTCCCGTATCAAGGTATGCACGAGGGTTCATCTTACCGGTGAGTATACCGATTATCATCTGTTTGACCGTATATGATGTGAGATTCTCACTTATTTGATTGAAAACAAGCCCTATGTGATATAATCACTTATTGATGAGGAACTTGATTTTCGATGCATGAGGGCACAGGAGCAAGTCCGTGAACAGGTCAGTACTTTCGTACAGCAGAGAGACGAACTTGACTCCCGGATAAATGTGATATTTTATCACTTATTTGTTTGGACATGTGATTGTTGATCACTTATTGAGGTCGAATGCAGTATGAGAAATGTACACGTATGTATGGTATCATGGAAGATCTAGACTTGCGTCCCCGTTATTTTTCGGTAAAAGATACAACCATGATACCCAGATGATAAGCAGCATAAAGACCGAATATTTCAGAACCTCGGCAATCTCTCAAACGAAATTTCGGTACTAAGACCATATGCCAATGAATGGTTCCCACCTGATCTTCAGTCGATTTAAGTTTATATCACCCTGCACACTTTAAAATGATTGTGAGCCTACCGATACATCTTATATAGAGCTGCTTATCGTTTTTCAGTTTAGGTTTAAAGAGGCTTAGACAGACCACTGATGTACTATCATTTTCTCTTTTTCTCGCCAGGAAACTCATTTTTGTTTTTCTATTGTTTTTGTGTTTTTGAAATTTTTCAATGTTTTTGGATTTTCAAATTTGGATTTTGGATTTACTCCCCCTAAAAACAACAAACTAAGATAAAATTTAAAACACAAAGGAATTTACAAAAATGATTATCCGATGTTGGTTAACTCATGTTTTACCTCAATGCCGTTTACCAAAATTAAGTGTTAATCAGAAATGATTTAGCGAATTTTGGAAAAATCAGTTGGCATGTCGGTAAGCGGTGCGGACCATGACTGCATTGTCTGGCCAAAGAGTGCTGAACGAGATAATAATTCACAAAGCAGCTTAAATATCGACAAGTATAGGAGAGATTAGAGATTTAAAACCGTATCCTGCAACTGCTTCGTGCATTGCCAGGAATCTGAGTGTTCTCCCAAACTGGATATCCACCCGGTGTGGATTTCAAAGTCGATTTTTGTAGCTACTGAAATCCCTTCACAGCAACAAGATCATTATCCTCCGGGTCCGGCTGGTCTTCCACATTGCACCAGCGAAGGTTTTTGTCTTTCTCTTGTGAAGTAGTGTGCGGTTGTTCAATCCATGCCAAGGCATCCGCACACCCGGTGTAGTTTGATCAACAAACACATTTTCTTCAATCACACCACGAAGAAATGTACACTGCACGTTCATCTTATTGATTTTGAACTTCAACCGTGCTGCAGGCGCGTACATTTTGATTTGAATCTATCCCGGGGACCCGATCAAAGCCTTGAACATTCACATTTTGAAATGATTTTCATTTTGTCGAAGGTTTTCAATCTCTTTCAACAGACATTTCTGTTTCCCTTCACTTTTTCTCTCCATCAAAGGCAGCAATTTCTCCTGTTGCCTATTTTGTGCAAGGATGCTCCACTATCAACAATCTTACGACTATCGAAAGTTCCTCCTGGAATATCCTACACACTCACTCAAAAATTAGTTGGAGAGAGGGACCCAAGCCTTTGTGGACTTGGGTCGTCCTTGATCATCGAGGAAAGTGATTTCAATCACTTGATGATTAGGAAAAAGAGCCTGTGGTGCCCCCCCTGACTGAATTACCTGTTTTTGTTTCCAAGCTGTTTGTCCTTTACCAGTATTTGTATTAATTGTTTTAGCATTTACTGGTTTTACAGTTTTAGGTTTTGCTTGAACAGGTTTTGCTTCTTTGACCTCTGATTTTAAGGCCTTTTCAATTACCTTTTGATTCTTTTGTTTTAACTTCTTTTCCCTTTCTTTCAAGACACGTGGGTCTTGTTTCGGGGAAAATGATCGTTTTTGGTAATTGGTTTCTTGGGGAGCACTTGTTTTTGCCTTCAACTTTTGCAGGTATGGGCAGTATCTTACAATATGCCCAAATGTGCCACACTCAAAGCACATTCTCCGCTCTACAAACCTCGGAGAAACATGTTGATGACCAGACGGAGAACCAGACAATGAACTTTGTGATCTAGACGTGCTTGGTCCTAAATCACATCCGTTGGTGTGTTGGGTGTAATTATTCTGATCATTTCGTTTTAAAATTCTAACTTGTTTTACAAAATCAATGTTAGATTTATCCTGAAATGTTTCAAGTTTATCTGAACCCGTGGATCCAACAAAGTTCACTTTCGGTTCTCTTTTCTTAACTGGAGCTCTTTTGTTTTGCACCCATTGTTGTTGAACCTTGGGTGCTTGAACATTCTTGTTCTGAGCCTTCTTTCCCTGTCCCTTATCCTTTCCGGAGTTGACTTGTTGTTTTCGCTCAACTTGTAGTTTTTGTTTTCCGTATTGTTTTCTAATTTGGTTACACGGAATTGGATCACATTGAGTGACGGTAACTTTGCCACTTTTGTTTCCCAAAAACTTGTCAGTACATCCTTCAAAAATTTGCTCAATTAAATCTTGATTTACATTTTTAATTGGAAAATCTTTGTTAGAGTAAATTTTGTCATCTCCTTTGAGCGTGTACAACAAGTTTTTCTCTTCACTGCTAGAAACAAGGGACTCCATTGGTTTTGACGTTTCAGTCTTACTCGGTTTCACTGGTGGATCACACAGGATGTGATTCTCGATTGGAATATCTGTTGTAACCGAGTTAGACTGTTGTTTCACAATTTCTTCAGATTCATCATCCGAAGAATCAGCATCCTCAACAATGGGAGGACTCTGTTCCTTGACACACGATGAATCTGTCACACTCTCAGATTCAGATTCTGATTGACCCGAGGATGATGTACCAGTTGTGAACCCAAGGCCTGCCGCAAAGTCATCTAGACCGAGTGGCACAGTAGGTTCAAAACGGGGCATATCCTCGTCATTAGGCAATTTGGAGTAATTGTGATTCATCGGGGGAGGACATGATTTGAATCCATTACCCTTCTTATCCCCCTTTTTCTTTTGAACATCAATAATGTGATCCAATACATAGCGGGAATTGGAATAACTTTCCAATTTCTGCTTGATTGTTTCACATTCACATCGAGCGGTTGCCAACTCTACCATCTGCTTTTCAATTGTGTCTATAAGATCATTGTTAGCATGTTGTTTTCGCAAAACAGCTTTTTGTAATTCTGAAACATCATGTCTTAATGACGCAATTGTTGTTTTAAATTCCTTTTCATTTCTGGTTAAAAATACGTTAGCCTCAGCTGCTTTAGACAGATCTACAACCAATTCTTGATGGTGTTTGTGTGTGATTTCATATTTCTCTTGCAAAGCCTCGTGTTTGCTTTGCAATTCACAACACTCATCCTTCAAAGAAACATGTTTGTCTTGCAAGTCAAACAAACTAGCTTGTAAAGCATCATGTTTGCCTTGCAACTCAGACATGTTTGCCTCCAAATCAGCATTTTTAACACGCAAACTATCACAGTTATCACAATTAGCAGCAATGGGTTCATCGACACATACCTGACCTGGTGAAGTGTCGACATTCGCCATAAAGGCTGAATGGAGAGAAGACGAAGAGTAAGCAGCTTGATCCACATGATCATTGCCTGAGGTGGAGGATTCGTCATCTGAGCTTCCACTATAACCAGAACTGTCTTCATCTTCAGAAGATACAACACCATTGGTGGAAGATTCTCCACCACTGGCGTGCTTTAAATCCTTTACAACTTCAGCAAAACATGCTGTTCCACCATTTCCTCCTTCTCCAAGCTGAAGCGACCAATCACAACCCTCATCTATTTGAACCACCAGCCCCCGGTTGGCATTTGAAGACCCTGCTTGGCCTTGGTTGTTAACAGGTATCAACGTACGAACATTGTTCCCGTTCGAGTTCTGCTGGTTGCCTTGACTTCTGAACGGATTTTGATTTCCATGCTGAGCTGGTCTTGTGCATTCCCTTTTGAAATGACCCCGTTCACCACAGTTAAAGCACGTTACAGCTTGCTTGTCGAACCCATACTTGGTGTCTTTCTTGCTTTCCAAGTTGGTTCTCCCTGTCCTTTCCATGAACTCCTTCGCTCTTCGAATTGCACTAGCAAGAGCCCATTTGATATCCATCATTTCAAACTCTTGTTTATCCACTTGCTGATAATCTTCATTGGTTAGATTGATATTCCCAATCTGACCTGCAACTAATCCACAATAAGCACTAACCAAGGTGTTCAACATCTCCATATGGTCCTTGGCTACTTCGACACTGACTTTGGAAAAGTTGGAAGTGTCTAATCTGACAGTGTTCGGATTGGAAGTGGCTTGAAAGTTTGAAGAGGCTCCATAAAAACCTTGCTGTTGTGGTTGTTGCTGCTGAGCTGTCGGTTGCACATTCGGTCTTGAAAACATCGTGTAAGCTGAAGGATCAAACTGATCTGTTGTTGAAGGTCCGGTGTTTGAGATGAAGGCTGTTTGAAGCTTCGCATGTTGAGAGGCTGGTCTTTCTCCACTGATACCTCCTGCAATCCCAAAGTACATCTCTGGATTTTGAGGAGTTAGTGTTCTTTTTGCCTTAAGCTTTTCTTCTACATCCTTGTTCTCCAGTTTTTGAATCAACTCATAAACGTTGATTGTGTCTAGAACACCATTCTCTTTGAGAATTTCAAGATAACTGCTCCATTTTGCTGGTAAGCTATCAGCGAATCTCTTCACCATTTCTTGTGGAGTGGCAGTGACTCTAAAACCAAACATCTCGCTCAACAAGTGATGAAACCTTGTAGATAACTCTGCCAAAGTCTCATTCTCCATACACGTGAAACCTTCAAACTCTTTCTTCAGTAATTCTTGCTTGATCTTTCTAGATTGAGCATTTCCTTCACATCGTAACGTGAGCATATCCCACAAGCTTTTAGTAGTCGTGCAGTAAACAAACTGGTGATAAATGTCTTTGTGAAGAGCCTGTGTGAGAATCATGAATGCCTTCTTTTCTAACTCAAATTTCTTCTTATCATCTTCAGACATAGTGCTGTAAGTTTCTGGATTAGATCCTGCAACTTCCAAATCATGGTCAAAAGCTGTGAAGAAGCACATCCATAGATCCTGACCTTGCCCCTGAACATAAGTTCTCAGCCTTTCTTTCCACCATCCCCAATCATTGATATGATTTAGCTTTGGCGGCTTTGTGCTTGTACCAGTCTCACTGTCGTTCTGCATCATAGATTGAATGCTGTTGCTTTGATTTGTGACCAATGCCCATTGATTTGCAGTTATCATTGCTGCTTGAGGTGGGGCAATAGCCTGCATCCATGCTTTGCTGAAATCTGCCGCAGATTGCGTAGCTGATGATTGCGTAGCTGATGATTGTGGAGTTAGAGTCCACGCGGATGGATCCCACTGACCGTTTGTTCCCATTTTATAAAAATTAATATATTAAATGAAAATGGATTTAAAAATTGAAAAACAAGTTTTCCCTTTAAAAATTTAATTTTCACAAACTATGTTAATATTTCGAATGATAACAACCAGCCGAAGGATCTTGAGTCGAAAGACCTGAAAAGCACAACCTGTTAAACTTAAACAGAAAAGGATCGAAAGATCAAAGCTTGTTCGAAGGATCAACAGTGTTCGAAAGATCACTGTTGAGTTTCGAACAAAGATTTCGAAAGATTCTCCAAGACGAAGGATCCTTATCTTTCGAAATGTAACAGTAGCTCGAACGATGAACACGAAAGATGACTTCGAAAGACTCCCCAATCGAAGGATCCTAGTCTTTCGAAAATGAGCAGAAGACCGAAAGATGTATGTTTCGAAAAGATTCCTTGGTTCGAAGGATAATGATCTCTCGAACCTCCACTGATCGAAAGATGACTTTCGAGTTCGAAGGATATCTTTCGAACGGTTCTGACACAGTTGACAACGGGTGACAGGTTGGTGAAAAGTTGATGGGTTGGTGAGAACTTTCGGCAGAAAGTATGTTCAGACCATATCCTTCAGGTCTGAACATGCAGGTTTTTCACCAACCGGTTAAAGATCAATATTTTAATCAGTAAACAACTCCCAACACACAAACACTTTGAAGTTCAAAATTTTTAAGATCAAAAGTGTAAACTATCAAGAACACAATGAAGAACAAACCCAGAAATACTTAAATTTCTGCAAACCGACAACAAACCGAAACCCGTTTTTAACAAGTTTTTCTAGAAAATATGAACTACAAACACCCGGAAAACACCCGAAAACACTCGGTTTTAACAAGGAGAAGAGCCAAAGCTCTGATACCACTTGTAGGTCCCTATCCTAGGATGAGATAAAACCTTATCCTTGTTATATCAAACACACTAGCGAGTGCGGAATCCAAGCTAGCATGCAACCGAGAATGTATATGAGAACAAGCACAAAACACAACACACAAGATTCACCGATTAACACCACATGTATTAATACGAATGAAGGGTCCGGTTACAAGCTCAATGTTTACAGAAGTATTCTATAAACTCTCAAAGTGTGTGTGTGCTCTCCTGTCTCTCTCTATCTGGTGTCCTCAATGTTCTCTCTTTCGAACTACTGAAACACAACACACTACATGGGTATATATACCCGACACAGCAGGTCTGGTCGAAGGATCAGACAGATTGATCGAAAGATCATCTGTCGACCAGAAAGCCCATCGAAAGATCACATTCACCACGAAGGATGATATCCTTCGTGGTCTATCCTTCGAGTTCATCCATCGAAGGTTATGTTTCGAACTCATCTATCGAGGTCCGTCTTTCGAGCTCATCATCGAAGGATATAAAACAGTCCTTCGATGACACATCCTTCGACACAACCAGCTTACAACATTTATCTAACTGTTTGGTCAAGTCAAACCAGGAGGATGGTTGACTTGGTCAAACTTACATCAACCTTACATTAAAGACATCGTTTTATATCATGACGAAATACAGACAAAGTACAGACACAAGTGCACCAACAAACTCCCCCTTGGCTGTAGCTTTGTCTCGATCTTCGTGTCTTCAAGTCTTCAAGGCCGAGTCGAACCGAGCCGAGTCGCGTCCACACAAAGTGCATCAACATTACCAATGCTATACTACGTTCACGATGGGTGCACTTGCCCATATGTGTGTTTAGTGTTAGTAAAATATTGTGTTTTATAAATTTAAAACTTGACTAAAGTGTAAAAAGGTCTAAAAATATACATAAAAATATATAACACCACGCACACATCAAACATGTACGGCCACTTCACCACCAACTGCCGTACAGGTCCTCAACAAGCTACAGCTCTAGCTACTGCTCAACAAGCTCTACTTCCTGCTCCTCAAGGCCAGCAAGCGGCCCAGGCACCCGCGATCAATGCTAGAGTTTGCTTTGCGTGTGGTGATTCCAACCACTTCGCAAATATGTGCCCAAACCAAGTTGTGATGCAAGAGCCACAACAGCAGCAACAGGCTCAGCTGCAACAACAACAAGCAGCTCACGCCCGAACTTTCAACATCAACGTACGCCAGGCTCAGGCTGACAACAATGTGGTTAATGGTACGTTCCTCGTGAATGGTATTTAGGCTTCATGTTTGTTTGATACTGGAGCAGATAACTGTTTTGTATCGTTTGAATTCGAGAAGCTCCTTAATCGTAAGCGCTCCCATCTCCCCTCGACGTTCGATGTTGAAGTTGCCACCGGAAGAACCGTCACCGTCAATTCTGTTCTTCATGATTGTACTCTCGAACTCAACAATCACATCTTTCCTATCGACCTTATTCCGATGCAGCTCGGTCATTTTGACATCATAGTAGGCATGGACTTTCTTCGTGAAAACCATGCTGAAGTTGTGTGCTTTGATAAGATGATTCAGTTCTCACTCGCGATTGGTGATCAACTGTGTGTATGGCGAAACTCCCTCGAAAGGTCTCAAGCTCATGTCATGTGTCCAAGCTAGCAAGTATCTCCGCAAGGAATACAGAGCTTTCTTGGCTAACATTGTAGTAGCGGAGAAGGAAAAGAAAGGTAATCCGGGAATAAGCGATATCCCTGTTGTTCGTGAATTTGCGAATGTATTCCCTGATGATATTCCAGGACTGCCTCCAAGTCGCGATATCGACTTTCGTATCGACCTTGTTCCTGGAGCAAATCCTATTGCTAGAGTTCCTTATCGACTCGCTCCGTCCGAAATGCGTGAACTCTCGAGTCAGCTCCAGGAACTGCTTGATAAAGGCTTCATTCGCCCGAGCACCTCTCCTTGGGGCGCACCAGTCCTTTTCATCAAAAGGAAGGATGGGTCGTTTCGGATGTGCATCGACTATCGGGAATTGAATAAGTTGACTATCAAGAATCGCTATCCCCTGCCCCGAATTGATGATTTGTTTGACCAACTTCAAGGTGCTACATGTTTTTCTAAGATCGATCTACGCTCAGGCTACCACCAATTGCGCATTCAAGAGGAGGATATACCCAAAACCGCTTTTCGCACTCGATACGGACACTATGAGTTAGTTGTTATGCCTTTTGGTTTAACCAACGCACCTGCGGTTTTCATGGATCTGATGAATCGCGTGTGTAAACCATTTCTTGACCGCTTCGTCATCGTGTTCATCGATAATATCCTGATCTATTGCAAGTCGAAAACCGAACACGCGCAACATTTACGTTTGGTTCTCGAACTGCTCCAAGGGAATCGACTCTATGCCAAGTTCTCCAAGTGCGAATTTTGGCTGGAGGAGGTTTAATTCCTCGGTCACATTGTTAATAGTCAAGGTATTCACGTCGACCCTGCGAAGATCGAAGCTGTTAAGAGTTGGGTTACACCTAAGAACCCGTCTGAGGTTCGTTCTTTTCTCGGATTAGCGGGCTATTAACGCCGATTTATCGAAGGATTCTCTAAAATTGCCGTGCCGGTTACTTCTCTCACGCATAAAGACAAGCCTTTTGTTTGGGGAAACCAGCAAGAGACTGCCTTTCAAACCCTCAAGCATATGCTTTGCAATGCTCCCGTCCTCACATTACCCGACGGAAATGATGACTTTATTGTCTACTGCGATGCCTCGAACCTTGGCCTTGGTTGTGTTCTCATGCAACGAGACAAGGTTATCGCTTACGCATCTCGTCAGCTCAAGATCCACGAGAAGAACTATACCACCCATGACCTCGAGCTAGGTGCAATTGTTTTTGCGTTGAAGATTTGGCGACACTACCTTTATGGTACCAAGTGTACGGTCTTCACCAACCATAGGAGCCTACAACACATCTTCAGCCAGAAAGAACTTAATATGCGTCAACGCCGATGTGTAGAACTTCTCAACGATTACGACTGTGAGATTCGTTATCATCCTGGCAAAGCAAATGTCGTTGCTGATGCTTTAAGCCAACGAAGCTATTTGCATAGCGCTCGTAATATTCCAGCCCAGCATCACCTCGAATCTCTCATCCGCGAAGCCCAACATGCTTGTTTTACCGAACGTACTTTGAAGAAGGAAAGGATTCTCAACGATGGAGCCAGCTTGTGAAAAAGTCGAATGGGGTATTTTATTATCTTGACCGAATTTGGATCCCCAAGCGGACCGATTTGCGACAGATTTTGATGGACGAAGCCCACAAATCCCGATAATTTATTCATCCCGGTGCCGATAAAATGTACCAGGACCTTCGCTACAAGTACTGGTGGCCGGGCATAAAGAAAGATATCGCTCTCTCTATGTTTTGAAGTGCCTGACTTGCTCCAAAGTCAAGGCCGAGCATCAAAGACCCTTTGGCTTACTCGTTCAACCCAAGATCCCTATGTGGAAATGGGAGAGTATTGCCATGGACTTTATAACGAAGCTTCCGCGCATGCCATCAAGTCACGACAGCATCTGGGTTGTCGTTGACCGCTTGACCAAATCTGCTTATTTTCTGCCGATACGAGAAGACTATAAGGTAGAAAGATTAGCCGGAATCTACACCAATGAGATCATTTGTCGACATGGGACGTCTCGCGACATCATCTCTGGCCACGATGGTCGGTTTACCTTGCGTCTTTGGGAAACGTTTCAATCTGCTCTCGGTACTACGCTAAATCTAAGTAGCGCTTTCCATCCCCAAACCGACGGTCAGACTGAAAGAACAATTCGTACCCTTGAAGACATGCTTCGTTCGTGTGTCATAGATTTCGGTGGTAATTGGGATGCATACTTACCTTTAGTCGAGTTCTCGTACAATAACAGTTATCATTCCAGCATTCAAATGGCGCCATTTGAGGCATTATACGGAAGAAGATGTCGATCGCCTATTGTGTGGCACGAGATCGATGATTCGCAAATAACCGGTCCTGAGCTATTGCAAGAAACGACTGACAAAATCCTCCAAATTCGAGACAATCTGCTGAAAGCTCGGAGTCTTCAGAAAAGTATACCAATAGACGACGCAAGCCCCTTGAATTTGACGTTGGCGGCTACGTACTCCTAAAGGTATCACCTTGGAAGGGTGTGGTCAGATTCGGCAAGAAAGGGAAACTAGCGCCTCGATATGTTGGACCCTTTAAGATTCTGGAAAGGATCGGAAAAGTGGCCTACAGACTCGAACTACCGGAAGAACTTAGCAACGTTCACCCGACTTTCCATGTTTCGAACCTCAGAAAGTGTCTGGCTGAGCATGATTTACACGTTCCACTCGAGGATCTTCAAGTGGATGAAACATTACACTTCATGGAGAAGCCTGTCGAGATCATGGATCGCCAAACCAAGCAGCTCAGACGCTCGCGCATTCCCATTGTGAAGGTTCGATGGGAAGGCAAACGGGGCACCGAGTTCACTTGGGAACTCGAAAGCGACATGAAGGCGAAGTACCCGCAGTTGTTTGTTACGGCTTCGGCCTAATTTCGGGACGAAATTCCCTTAAGTATGGGAGGCTGTAACACCCCGTGTTTTCGAAAGTCAAAGTCAAAGTCAAGATTGAAGTCAAAAGAAGAAAAGATTGCTAATTGCGATCTGTCACTCCTTGCTCAACTCCTGTTTAACTTCTTTGACTTGTAGTAAGTCTATTACTTTGTTACGTTAGTTGTATTATGTGGAGTACTTATTAATAATCGAGGTTTAATCGATATTTATCGCATGTTTTATCGCTTTATCGCTTATCGCATCGCAATCGCATTCACAACCCGAATTATGCGTTCTGAATATCTTTTTACGTGTGTGTGCCTTTTATGTGTTACTTGTGCATGTTTATTTCTGTTTATGTTATGGTGATTAATCAAAACGCAATTGCAACTCAATCGCAATCGAATCGCAAACGCTAAATGTAAGTTAATTAGGATGATTGTATGTTAGATATAGTAGTTGGGATTAATGGGAAACTCTATCGCACCGCAAAACCCAACGCACGAAACGAAACGTCGCAACTCAACTCGTCGGAGCCACTCGATCGAGTGACTGCTCGATCGGATGGTCAACCGATCGGATTGCCATCCGATCGGATTGCCACCCCGATCGGACAACCATCCGATCAGTGACCCACCCTATCCAATGCACTTTCCTTTTTGGGAATCCCTATAAATACCAACCTGTCACATCATTTCTGATGTGACAGCCCCTCTGCTCGACCAGCTTGTTCCAGCCTCTTTTTCTCTCGATTTCTCGCGATTCTTGTAAGTCTTCAACGTAAATATTGTACTTTCTTGATCTACACGCACTCCTACACCTTTCTATCTTTTGAATCTTAACTTTTAACCGTTAAATCACTAGATTTGAGGTGTTCTAGGATGATGTCATCATGGTGTTCATAAGAACTTCATGTTTTGGCCTCAATCCACCAAGAACAACTTAGATCTGGACGATTTCCACATGAATAAACAATGATCTTTCATAGATCTGAACATATTCATGCTGAAAAGGATTGACAAGATGGTTTTCTAACTTTCTTTCAACTCTTTTACACTCAATGCACTCAAAACCGATAGAATCGGAGCTTGTTCTGATCTTCTACTCTTTCTTAGTGTTGTGTTGGTTCAAGATCTGATTTCTATCGGAGAGACACCCGGTTTTGGGTTAGACATGAACCACCATCTCGGATAGTTAACTGATCGGGCTAGGGTGATTCCTGTCCGATCGGATTACTTAGATCTTGACGAGGTTCCTGTTGTTTAGCACGAATCGTATCGTCTCAAATCAAAACCGCAAAACTATCAAAACAACCAAGTGTAAAGACGATCAGGTCGACTGGGACGGATTGCCGTCCGATCGGATTGCCATCCGATCGGATTGCCACCCGATCGGACAGCCACCCGATCGGCTTGCACCTTGGTCCCACACTTGAACTATTAACTCACCTTTTCAGAGTTTGGAACGTCGAATGAATTGTCGTCCGATCGGATTGCCACCCGATCGAACAACCATCCGACCATGTGATGTTTTGAACTTCAACACTTAGACAATTTCCAACATGTTCAATGTCTTATCAGTTCCAACAGATTGCCACCCGATCGGTAGACCATCCGATCGTGTGACAACACTGCTGTGAACTTGTTCTCGGAGAAATGCCTCGCCGAACGGATTGTCGCCCGATCGGACAACCGTTCGATCGACCGACCTGAAAGGTAGAGATACTTCTCTGTTTTCAAAATGCTACAACGAAAACTTCAAAAGGCAAACCATCTTACACAAACACATCTTCAACAAACGAGGTGATAATCCAATCAAATGGTCATCCGATCGGATGATCATCCGAACGGATTGTCATCCGATCGGATTGCCATCTGACCCTTTATCACTTTGCACCGTTTTATGCACCGCTTATCGTTATGCTATCGTTAACTGTTCAGGCTAATCTCTTCCAGCTCTCCCTTCAATCAAAGATAGTGTTTAATTGTTAAGCACGACCTGTGAGTATACTCGATCCCTTTTTGCTTTATGCACGTTTGGGTGTTACATACGTTATCCCTATTCAAATCACAATCGACACACAACCCAAACACTATTTATACGCTAACTGTTATCGCATGCTACGTGTTATTCGATGAATGCTTGTATGTTATGTTAACACAGTGATTGTTGCTTGACACCTTAGCAACGATAGTACTATTGTTTGGACTCAGCACCTGTCGTGGACAAGGGTTGTTAAGGGCTTTACTTCACGTGTCCTAGTGGGGATATGTGTTGCGCATTCTACAACTCGCAGTCACGTCTGTGCATATTTCTCTGTCGATAACCTACTTGCCTTCACTTTATACATGTTACATGATGGTTATGCGTAAACGATTTCGAACTCTATTATATCTACCAAACTTGTATGCTCACCTTTACACTATGTGTATTGACCTTTATTTTAACGTATGTGACAAGTGTTTAGGATGCTATCTGCTAGGACGCTTGCTATGTGGAACCAAAGTAGGAAGAGTCTAGAAACAAACAATTTATTTTATTTGAAATCTGAGTTGTCGGAATATGTTTTTGTTTGAAGAATATCTATGTCTGTAATAACTAGGTTATCTTATGGGTTATGGTATGGGACATAATATTTAAACTATTTGGTAATTTAGTCGTTAAGGAATTTCTTTGAACAATCTGTTTCGCTCAGTGCCGCGCCCCGATGTTTCCCCCATCGGTTGGGGTGTGACACGAACAATCACACAACAAGCATATTGATCAAAATCGTCAAACATTGCTACCTTTACTCTATATCTATATATATGCGTCTATTACAAACTGGAACTGAAATCTAAAGTACAATACTAGTATGCATCCGTAGCTATTATCTATATATTATATTTTTTTTCATCATACAAACATATTATATATTATTATTATTATTACTATTAATGATACGGGTTCATCCAAAACTGCACGTTATGCTCGTCATATTTTCAAACGAGCCTGTCACCTAGCTGTCTCATTCTCTCACTTCCTTCTAATATCTCCTCACCAAAGGTTCAGAGTTCTTGCACATTCTCAGTACTCATGGGTGGGGCTGGTGCTGGTATTGGGTCAGGAAACTGGGGCATCAGTTCTTCGTGTGGGTACGGGTTCTATAGGATTTCCCTGATATACTGGTCATTATCCCAATATGGATCTAGAGGGTCCAAGTTGGGATAGGGTGCTACTGGGTTTTGCATAGGTTCCTCTATTGGGTAAAGTTCCTGATAATCTCTGTGGTCATCAAACCATGGGTTATAATCTGGGGGATGGGGTGCTGGGACTCTAGGGATTTCAGCTGGGTCAAAAGCAGGCACTGGGATTTGGTCTACTAGGTTTGGCTCAATTTCCATAGGTTGTGTGGGAAATAGTGGTAACGGCTGGGGTGCAATGAGTTGTTCTAGATTCGGGTCTACAGCTGTGGTAGCTAAGATATGAAAATTTCCTAATCTCCTATTGAGCATATCCTGGGTTTGAGCATTCATTTCTCTATTGGCCGCCGCTAAGGCCCGCTGTTGATATAACTTTCTCATCCTTTTTCTACACTCATGAGCTCCTCTGCTGAACCATCATCTCTTCTTGGGAGGGAATGGCTCTTCAGATTGTGCTTTGAATACGAAAATCCCTTCTTCGGTGTCAACCGAATACCCCGAGGGGGTAGGCTGGGAAGAAGTTCCTTTGTCCCTAGGAGAGCTAGATAGTTGACGGTAAGCATCCGAAGTTCCTTGGTCACTCATACTGTAAACTAACAAATTGTCAAATAACACAAAACAATAACATACACACATAATCCCGCAGGTAATTTCCTAACATAACAGATAAAATTTTTGTGTAAGCTGAACACTTCTGTGGCTGAAACCAGTGGCTGTAGCTCTGATACCACCTTCTGTCGCAACCCCCGACCCCTGCCTCGGGAGGCCGGCGGCCGCGGCCTACTCAGAGATGGTGGTATCGGTGTTTATTATTATTTGGCAGCGAAAATTTCATCTGGACCGTAGTTAGGAAATATTTTATCAGAGTAAAACACCACATTTTATAATAATAAATATATTGGGATAAAACCCAATTTTTCGTTACAAACAAGTTTATAGGGATAAACCCTATTTTATTGAAATAAAACATCTTCTTTATTTAGGTAACTTTTATATCCACTTTTCCAAGCCTCCAGTGCTGTCCAGCTGGCTTCTATTTGGCTTTCACATTTTGTTACCTGAAACGCGTTTAAAAACATTTTGTCAGTGGGAAATACTGGTGAGTGAATCCCAATTTAATCAAGAAGAGTTTTATCATTTCACAGTATTGAGAGCGATTACAATGTTTATATCTACACAATTACTCATTCAGTACTGTCAATCCTGACTGGTGGGTCATATTACTCATTGGCTATCTCGTTGTCCAATGGTAACGTGTTCCACATTTTTTATACAAAACCCTAACATACCGGCAGTAATTAAAGAATTACAAAGACTCAATCACTGCTAATTATAATTTAAAATAATTAAGGTTTTGTAAAAAAAAAACAGTTTGCAAAAAGGTTTACAAAAAGGAGATTACTCACATTGCTACTTTAGGGTTTTCCTTTGTGTTTTCCTGGTTATAATCTGTTAATTAAACAATGCACACGCGTTAGTATAATAACCCAAATTTACACTAGTTATACTCTCCCCGAGACAGAACTCCAATGGCTACGTCGGGCAGAGCCTCAACAGTCGTTACGGAGCGCTAGATCAATCGGGCAGCGTATGTAATACGTAACCGGGGGTTAAAATACTTACAACGAGGCAGAGCTTCGCTATTTTAGTCGGTATTATGCCCGATATTATATTTGCTATGCAGAAAATTGAGAGAGAGAGAGATCGAGAGAGTTGACCGATCTGCAACTGAAGCCTGAGCTCCAAATACATAGGCCTGATTGGCCATCTCTCGCGCCCCGCGAAAGATGAGGCGAAGGTTTACGCAGGCCGCGAGCTAGGGGATCTAGGGTTTAGCCTTGTCCGGTCAACAGCATAGCTTCGACAAGTGGTGACACGTGGCGGCTCCGGGTGAGGCCTCGTAGCTAGGCTGTCGCGCCCCGTGTAAGCCTTAGGTGGCTCTATCGCGGGCCGCCAGGGACCATTAAAAATTGTTTTTATTTAATTTTTATAAAAATAAAGGTATTTAGGGCCATTTTTCGTATACGGGGTGTATTTTAGGATGTATAGGGGTGTTCTAAATATTTTAGGAGTGTCGGAAATATTTTAGGAGGGTTGTTATAATTGTCGCGCATGTCGTGTAAGTATTGGTGAAAGTGAGACTTATTTTAAATGTAATGCCCTGCGATTTTTATTTGGACTGTCGGTGTGCTTTGCAATTGCCTAAAACAATTATGCATAAGTTTGACAAGCACCCCCTGCAACTGAGCTATGCACCGATTGAGGACCACAATCCTGGAAAGTGGTTCTATCATTGTGCAAAGTGTGCACAATCCGTTCACTCGGCATGTGCTCCGTTAATACTTCAGTCTGAACAAGGTGTTAATTCTCTCTATTGAGAAGGTGTTTATAAGTTCATTAACATCAAGTTTGGGCATGTAGAAAAACAACCTTTTCGCCAACATCCTATTATTACACAGAGAATACTTGGCTTGAATAATTCATTCTATTCACAACAATATATATATATATATATATATAGGGTCAGGATTTAGAGAAAACGGTGAAAAGTGTGAGAACGGTGAGAACGCTTATGGGTCGTCCGATCAAAACAATCCATGGACTAGATTGCACGGTGGCGTTTTCGTAAATAACATCAATTTTATTATGTGGGACGCGCTTCATTAAGGGTAAAAGGGTCTTTTACCTCTGATATTCAAAACGCCATCAAATGATAACACGCCATTCAAAAAATATAAAACGCCATTAAAAATCAAAACGTCAAAAATTAGTGATAAAACGCGTTTGATATTACTGGAAGATGAAACAACACAGTAACTGAATTTCAGTTATTAACATTTATTAGAAGAAATTCTCTCCTAAATTACGCGCCAAAAACATCATTATATAAACGAGGTAAAACATAGCTTCCATAATCACTTCAATCTATCCATTTCTGCAAAAAACATCTTTAACCAAAAATGCCAACTTAACCAAAACGCCAAAAATGGCAACAATCGTTTCGTGGAGATACACTCTGGCAATCAGGAGATTCGTCCTCCGATTTGACAACAGAAGGAGGGTGTATGTTAAGACAGTCAGGGCAATTCTGAAGATGGAAGAAGAGATACAGAGGGGAATCTTATCCCTTGGCATCGCTCTAGATAACGAATGCCATGAAACACATATGCTTATGAAAGCATTAACCAGGAAATTTGGACCAATCAAAACAGATGTGAAGCCGGACCCTGTAAGACAGTTACTTTATTACTATCATTTATTACAATAAAAAAGTCCCGCCTAAACTACGCGCAAAAAAACTCCTATAAGAGAGGGGTCTATACACAATGAAATTGATCACACCCAGAAAACACAAACGCCATATCCTCTAGAAACCACTCACTTTAAAACGCCAAATAATGTTAGTAAAAAAAACCACAGATGGCAAAGCTTTCACTGAATGGATTCTTCTTCTGAGAGGGTTATCTCAATAATATTTTGCTGAATGAGATGGACAAATATTCAAGAAAAAGAGACTGATAACAGTGATATGCCATCATGTGAGCTTTGTTCTTGATCAATATAGGCATGGAATAAAGGGATCAACACAAGTGTAAAATGCTATTCTGGACTCCATTATTACAAGTAGCATCAAGCAAGAGTTGATCTTTAATGACATGCCACCAAACAAGAATATCACACCAAAAAACAGGATACCACTAAGCAGCTTCGTCTAAAAAATACGGGGTTTATGTAGGAAAGTTGGAATCTAGCTAAGGTATTCAAAAGGTTCAAAACGCCAAAACAAATTGAAGAAGAAGGAGCTGATGACAGTGAAGATTCGGAAGAGAAATTAGATTACCATTTTTATTTTTTTTTCTTTTTCATTTTATATTGTTTTGTGTAGGTCCCTCGGAGGTTGAGGTTAAACCTATTCCTTGTTATGTCTAACACACTAGCAAGTGCGGAATCCAAGCTAGCATGCAAACCGAGATAGAACAAGCACAAACACACCACACAATCTTCACCGATTAACACCACTTGTATTAATACGAAGAAAGGTTCGGTTACAAAGCTATGTTTACAAATGTGTTTTGCAAACTCTCTAAAACACTCGTGTGTGTGCTCTCAACAGAATGCTCTCTCTTTTCTCTGTGTCTCTCTTATCTGTCTCTTCTCCTTATGAAGTGAACACAATGCATGGGTATTTATACCCAAACACAGATCGTCTGGTCGAAGGATCAGGTAGACTGATCGAAGGATCATCTATCGACCAGAAACCTACTGAAGGATCACATATACCTCGAAGGATTATATCCTTCGAGGTCCATCAACATCCATCGAAGGTTATCTTTCGAGCTCATCGAAGGATCTAAACAATCCTTCGATGACACATCCTTCGACACAGACATATTACAACCATTGCCTAACTGTTTGGCTAAGTCAAACCAGGAGGATGGTTAACTTGGTCAAACTTACAAGACTAACAAAGACATCGTTTGGTATCATGACAAAATACAGACAAAGTACAGACACAAGTGCACCAACAAACTCCCCCTTGGCTGTAGCTTTGTCTCGATCTTCGTGTCTTCAAGTCTTTGACGTCCTTTCAAGTCTTCAATGTCGGAGGATCTTTAAAGTCTTCACGTCTTGAAAGCAGAAAGTGTACCAACAAACTCCCCGTTTCATGTAGGAAGTGTGTTGACAAACTCCCCCTTAACATAAGCTCCCCCTTGAGTTATGCTCGTGAAAGTCTTGATCTTTACAACTTGAGATCCTTGTGGTGTTGAGAATGGTCAGCGGCAACTCGATCATCTTCATCACTTGAGTGCCTTCACGTCGTGTCTTCATTCCGAAGCTTGTCATCGACCATGTTCTCCTTGCCTTTAGAATCTGCACATGCAAGAAATCTAAACGCGTAATGAGAACAGCTGCCTGGAATATCATAAGCAAACGACACACATGTGACCATTGTTCAATCAAACACCGTCCGACAGTTTGAAAGTTTAAAATACTTTATCCATTTCAAATTTTAACTTTCAACACTTTGCAAATCTCGACCGTTTATGAAGATTTAGTCATTTTCGGTTTTCGTTCAGGTTTCAGGTAACGAAGACTCGAGCTCCAACATCGTACGATCGAAAATAAATAGAAATAAAATCTTTTTGGCTTTTAGAAAGTTTACATTAAAACACACCTAAAATCTTTTTGGAATTTTTGAATATTTCAAATGTAAAAACAGAAAGCAGTAAATAAATATATACAAAGATGCAGAAACTGAAAGCATTAAATAAATATTTACAGACATTCTTTTTGCGAGTTTCGAGGGTAAGAGAATCATATCAGTGTACGGTCATGTCAAAACGCTCTTGTTGTTCAATTAGTTAACATTAAGATAAGCATCCTATAACAATTATCGGTATTGTTGTCCACATAAGCTCAACTTATCAGATGTAATCATGGCGAGGGGATACGTTAAGTTATGATTTATACTTACCGACCGGTGTTCATCCACATCACGACACATTCCCGTATCAAGGTATGCACGAGGGTTCATCTTACCGGTGAGTATACTGATTATCATCTGTTTGACCGTATATGATGTGAGATTCTCACTTATTTTGATTGAAAACAAGCCCTATGTGATAGAATCACTTATTGATGAGGAACTTGATTTTCATATGCATGAGGGCACAAGAGCAAGTCCGTGAACAGGTCAGTACTTTCGTACAGCAGAGAGACAAACTTGACTCCCGGATAAATGTGATATATTATCACTTATTTGTGGACATGTGATTGTTGATCACTTATTGAGGTCGAATGCAGTATGTACACGTATGTATGGTATCATGGAAGATCTAGACTTGCGTCCCCGTTATTTTTCGGTAAAAGATACAACCATGATACCCAGATGATAAGCAGCATAAAGACCGAATATTTCAGAACCTCGGCAATCTCTCAAACGAAATTTCGGTACTAAGACCATATGCCAATGAATGGTTCCCACCTGGTCTTCAGTCGATTTAAGTTTATATCACCCTGCACACTTTAAAATGATTGTGAGCCTACCGATACATCTTATATAGAGTTGCTTATCGTTTTTCATATTGCATTTCAGTTTAAAGAGGTTGGGATAGACCACTGATGTACTATCATTTTCTCTTTTGCTCGCCAGGAAACTCATTTTTGTTTTTCTATTGTTTTTGTGCTTTTGAAATTTTTCGATGTTTTTGGATTTTCAAATTTGGATTTACTCCCCCTAAAATCAATAAACTAAGACAAATTTAAAACACAAAGGTATTTACAAAAATGATTTTCCGATGTTGGTTTTACTCTTGCTTGACCTTAATGCCGTTTACCAATAATAAATAGTCAAATCTTGATTTGTCAAATGCTTTGGTAAAAAGGTCGGCACGTTGATCATCGGTGTGGACGTAAGCAACATCGATTAGCCTTTTCTCAAAACAATCACGTATAAAGTGATACTTAATTTCGATGTGCTTAGTCTTTGAATGCTGCACAGGATTTCTAGTGATCTGTAAGGCAGCAGAATTATCAACGTAAATAGGAGTAGTTAGGAATTCAAAACCGTAGTCACGCATTTGTTGTTGGATCCATAGGACTTGGGAGCAACAACTTGAGGCAGCAATGTATTCAGCTTCGCATGTTGATGTAGCTACACAGGTCTGCTTCTTGCACTGCCATGTGACTAGGCGATTTCCCAAAAACTGACATCCAGCCGTTGTGGATTTGCCGTCGATTTTGCATCCGCCAAAATCAGAATCACTGAATGCGATCAAGTCAAAGTCATTATCCCTAGGGTACCATAGACCGGTGTCAGGGTAACCCTTCAAATAACGAAAAATCCTTTTTACAGCTGCAAGATGTGAGGCCTTCGGGTTGACTTGATATCTGGCAAGCAGGCACGTTGGGTACATTATATCTGGTCTTGATGCTGTGAGGTACATAAGAGATCCGATCATCGCGCGGTAGTATGAGGGGCTAACAGCTTCACCCTTCAAGTCTGGAGTAATTCCGTGATTTTGCGGCAGTGGGGTACCGATGGGCGTTGCATCAGACATCTGGAACCGGCTCAAGATGTCACCAACATATTTAGTCTGATGGATGAATATCCCAGACTCGGTTTTTTGTACTTGTAGGCCCAAAAAGAAAGTCATTTCCCCCATAGCACTCATCTCGAATTTATCCTGCATGATGCGCTCGAAATTCCTACACAAAACATCATTAGTAGAACCAAAAATAATATCATCAACGTATACCTGTACCAGTAGAAGATCTCCATCTTGTTCTTTGACGAAAAGAGTACAATCGATAAGACCTCTGCGAAATCCATTCTCAAGCAGATAATTAGATAAGGTTGCATACCAAGCTCGCGGTGCTTGATGTAGACCATATAGAGCTTTGTTGAGCAACCAAACCCGATCGGGATGGATAGGATCTTCAAAACCTGGAGGCTGTTCGACGTACACCTCTTCTTCCACCACACCATGTAAGAATGCACTTTTCACGTCCATCTGGTATACCTTGAAACCTTTGAATGAGGCATAAGCCAGAAAGATTCGAATTGCTTCTAGACGTGCAACAGGTGCATACACTTCGTTGTAGTCGATCCCTTCAATCTGACGAAAACCTTGAACGACTAGCCTTGCTTTGTTTCGAATAACGACTCCACGGTCATCCTTTTTGCATTTAAACACCCAACGGGTACCAATCTTCTTGTAACCAGCAGGTTTCTCTACGAGTTTCCAGACACCAAGCTTCTGGAATTGTTGCAGTTCTTCCTGCATCGCTTCAACCCATGAGTTATCTTTCAAAGCTTCTTTCCAAGTTCTTGGCTCTTCCTGTAAGACATAACACGCGAAAGACCAATCATTTTGTTGACCAGATTCTCGGATAGTTGCATACAAGCCTGCATTGTTGTTGTTCCGCAACATGTTTCTTGTTTGAATGCCACTCTGTACATTTCCGATGATGTTTTGTTGAGGATGGGTATTGTGAATCCTTGTCTCTGGATTATCTTGAACTGGAATATTTGTACCCAGATTGTTGAGATTGAGATCAACAATCAATTCAATGCCCGGAATTGACGAAGAGGATGATGCAGTAGCTTCAGCTGTTCTAGGGACATCCACTGGAGGTGTACCCTCTGAAGTACCATGAACTGCTGTTGTTGGAGCTTCTTGATCTGCATCTAGAAATTCATCATCCTCTGAAGATTCGTTCAATTCGGTAGCATCGTGAAAATCCTCATTGTCAAGAGCATTATTGTTCACTGAAGATGGTTCTTGATTGACAATAATGGGACGAACCAACGGTGAATCTGTTGCGTTGTCACTCTCGAAAAACATCCTTGCTGAAGCATTTTCTTCAACTGCTTCAACATTGATCGAATTGAAAAAGTCATCGTACTCAAACATCCAAGGCTGACCAGGATTTCTAACTGGCAAAGTGTGCCTTTGTACTCTGACTTCAGACCATTCCTCGACCCTTTTAGTCTCTAGATTCCAGACTCTTAAGTTCGGGGTGGAATACCCAAGAAAGTATCCTTCAATGGCTCTTGCCCCAAACTTTCCTTTAGGATCGATTAGTGTGCACGGAGCTCCAAACGGTTCAAGATATGACAAATCTGGTTTCCGTTTGTTAATAAGCTCAAAGCAGGTCTTGTTGTGCCTTTTGACTGTAAGGACTCGGTTCAACGTGTAACATGCAGAGGACACAGCTTCAGTCCAGAATGGAATGGGCAACTGCGATTCTACCAACATAGTCCTAGCAGTCTCGATCAATGTGCGGTTCTTACGTTCAGCGACGCCATTTTGTTGAGGAGTATAAGCCGCACTAAATTCGTGAAGAATACCTTTTGAAGTGCAAAACTCCGCCATGGCATGATTTTTAAATTCTGTACCATTGTCGCTACGTATCCGCCTAACCTTCAACTTATATAGATTCTCAATCTGAATGATCAAGTTTTTGATAATACCGAAGGTTTCACTCTTGTGTGCCATGAACGCCACCCAAGAAAATCTTGAATAATCATCAGTTATCACGAGGCAATATTGATCATTCCTAATACTTTTGTGCTTGACAGGACCGAACAAATCCATGTGCAAACGTTCAAGAGGAACAGCCACCGTGTTGATTTTCTTTGTAGGGTGTCGCTTCTTCGTTTGTTTTCCTTTCTGGCACGAGACACAGATGTCTTGAAGATGGAAGTTTTTAAGAGGAACACCATTCACCAATTCATTTGACACCAAATGATTCATTTTGCGTAAGTGAATGTGACCCATTCGTCTGTGCCAAGAGATTGAGTCTTTTTCTGTGGCTTTGGAAATGAAACAAGTTGCTTGTGCAGACGTCGTGATAGCTTGGTTCATATCAAGGACATACAAATCATTTATCCTTGGAGCCGACAAGAGAATCCATTCTTTCGGAATTTTGAAGCCGGGTTTCAGCACATAACATCCATTTGCATCAAAGTGTACTGAGAACTGCTTATCACAAATTTGAGAAACACTAAGAAGATTGTGATCAAGTTGTTGTACGAAGTTGATCTTATCAAAGCTAACAACCCCGTTGGAAATCATTCCTTCACCCGTAATATATCCGCCTTTATCTCCAGCAAAAGCAACATAACCTCCTCTAATAGATTTAACGTCGTAGAGAAGCTTCATGTCGCCTGTCATGTGCCTGGATGCCCCACTATCAACAATCCAATGACTACTGATAGTTCCTCCTGGAACACCCTGCACATGAACTCACATAATTAGTTGGAGATGGGGACCCAAGCCATTGTGGTCTTGGGTCTTCCATTTTCATCAACAACAATAACTTCTATTCTTTGATGATTCATAAATTGTGATGGTCCCTCTGAACTTGTGGTCAATTTAGGTTTCCATTTCTGTTGAGTTTTACCAGTTTGATTGTTTGAAAATTTAACTTCGTGATTGTTTGAAGTTTTTGAAAATTTTGAATTTTCTGGTTTAACTGAAACAGATTGTTTTTGAACCACTTCAGTTTTAAGTGCTTTCTCAATCACCTTGACTTGTTGACGTTTCTTTTTCTTTTCCCTTTCTCTTACAAGTCGGGGATCTTGTTTTACAGAAACAGATCGCTTTTGGTGATTGCGTTCACGGGGATCATCTTCTTTGGCCTTTAATTTATGAAGATACGGACAATTTCGAATTACATGTCCAATTGTGCCACATTCGAAACATGATCTTCGTTCAACAAACCCCGAAGTATCATGTGATCGTCTTGCCGATGATGAACTTTGTGATCCCGAGGTACTAGGTTTTGAACTATTTAGTTCATTCCTTTTCATCACTGTTGCTTTCTTGACAAAATCTAAGTTAGATTGATTTTCAAACGTTTGAATTTTGTCCGTTCCCTTAGATTTCACAAAGTTCACATTCTTGTTCTTCTTTTGACTTTGAGTCGTTGCTTTTCCTTTTGGTTTGGTATGATTTTGCTGTTTTTGCACTGTTGGCAATTTCTGATTTCCATATTGTTTTCGAACTTCGGCCTTTGGAATAGGAGGGCACTGTGTTACTGTAACACGTGATCCTGTCTTTCCCAAAAACTTACTTGTCGAATTTTCAAAAACTTTACTTATTAAAGATTGATTAACATTCTTTATAGGAAAATCTTTGTCTGAGTAAATTTTATCATCACCAACAAGAGTGTACAGCAAATCCACACTATCCGACTCTTTTGCAGACGAGGACTCGATTGTAACAGGCTTAGCGGGTTTTGCAGGAGGATCACACAGAATATGATTCTCAAGAGGTATGTCCTCTTCTTTTATCACCGCATCAGACTTTGCTGAATCAGTATCATCAGATTCATCATCAGAAGAATCAGCATCCTCAACAACAACTGGAGGATCCTGATTCTGTTCAGCAGAAGACACACATGTATCTGCTGACACATCTGAATCTGATGGTACTTCCTTCTTGTATCCGAGTCCTGTTGCAAATTCCTCAACATCTAAAGGAACAGATGGTTCAAAGAAAACTCTATCTTCCTCATCCGGCATGGCATCATAATTATGTCTCACAGGTGGTGGACATTTCTTGTAGCCTATGCATGTGACATCCCGTTTCTCTTTCTGTACGTCAATGATGTGATCCAACACATAGCTAGAGCTCAAATAACTGTCTAGCTTAAGTTGGATCGCCTCACTTTCAGTTTTCACACAAGCCATTTCCTTTTGCATTACCTCAAGACGAGTTATATACAAATTAATGTCAGTTTGTTTTCTGGAAACCATTTTAGTTAACTCGGTTTTATCTTCCTTTAATTTTTCAATTACCGATTTAAACTCCTTTTCATGGTTTTCATAAAACATGTTGGCTTCAGTGCACTTCGAGAGATCCACGGTCAATTTCTGATTGTGGATGAATGTCACATCATATTTCTCTTGCAAAGCCTCGTGTTTGCTTTGCAATTCACACCACTTATCATTCAATGAAACATGTTTGTCTTGCAAATCAAACAAACTAGCTTGTAAAGCATCATGTTTGCCGTGCAACTCAGACATGTTTGCCTCTAAATCAGCACATTTAACATTTAAACTATCACAATTTTCACAACTAACTATAGTGGGTTCATCGACACATACCTGACTTGATGAACTGTCGACATTAGCCATAAAGGCTGAATGGAGAGAAGACGAAGAATAAGCAGCTTGATCCACCAAAATAGATCTTCTTTGAATTCCTGCTGCAGCTTCTTCCAATAGCTCATCAATATCTGCATTAACTGACGCACTTGATGTGTCATCTTCCTGATCATTCCCTGAGCTCGAGGACTCTTCATCTGAACTTCCACTGCAACCGGAGCTGTCTTCATCTTCAGAAGATTCATCACCATTGGTGGAAGATTCTCCACCACTGGCGTGATTTAAATCCTTAACCACTTCAGCAAAACAAGCTGTTCCATCCGGAGCATCATTTCCCAACTGAACCGACCAGTCACAACCTTCATCTACTTGAACCACAAGTGCCTGGTTGGCATTTGATGGTCCTGCTTGGCTTTGGTTGTTGACAGGTACCAACGTACGAACATTGTTCCTGTTCTGGTTCTGCTGGTTGCCTTGATTTCTGAAGGGATTCTGGTTTCCATGCTGAGCTGGCCTTGTACATTCCCTTTTGAAATGACCCCGTTCACCACAGTTAAAGCACTTTACAGCTTGCTTGTCAAACCCATACTTGGTGTCTTTCTTGCTTTCCAAGCTGGTTCTGCCAGTTCTTTCCATGAAATCCTTTGCTCGCCTAACAGCACTGGCAAAGGCCCACTTGATGTCCATCATCTCCATCTCCTCTTTATCGATCTGCTGATAGTCTTCTTGTGTCAGATTAATGTTACCAATCTGACCTTCCACTAATCCACAGTATGCGCTCACCAAAGTGTTTAGCAGCTCCATGTGTTCCTTTGCTACTTCCACACTGACTTTAGAAAAGCTTGAGGTGTCGAGCCGTACTGTATTTGGCTTTGATTGTTGACCAGCAGATGATGTGCTTCCATAACACGCTTGCTGTTGAGGAGGAAGTGGATTCCCATACATGTCTGTTGGTCCGGTAGATTGAGGAGGAAGTGGATTCCCATACATGTCTGTTGGTCCGGAAGATCGAACAGGTAATGGATTTCCGAACATATCAGTTGCTCTGATAGGTCGTTGGCTTTGCTGTTGTGGTACTGGTTGAGGAACTGGTTCAAGCGGATTTCCATACATGTCTGTTCGAGGAGGCTTGACCGGAACTTGGATAGTATTGCCATACATGTCAGTGCTAGACACAAACGCTGTTTGAATTGGAGCGTGTGAAGAAGGTTTTGTAGAAGTGCTAGAAGTTCCATAATACATTTCAGGATTTTGTGGCACGGGAACTCTTTTTGCCTTGAGAGTTTCTTCCTGATTCTTGTTTTCCAGGAGTTGAACAAAGTCATTGAAGCTCGTTGTAGCTAAAGTACCATTGTACTTCATGATTTCCAAGAAAGTATTCCATTGAGGTGGCAACGAATCTGCAAACTTTTTCACAATCTCTGCTGGAGTTGTAACAACCTCAAAATTTGCCAATTCAGTCAGCAAATGATTAAATCGACTTGTCAAATCTCCTAAAGATTCATTCTCCATACAAGTAAAACCATCAAACTCTTTCTTTAACAACTCACGTCTCAATTGACGTGTCGCTTCATTTCCTACGCCCCTTGTCTTCAATGCGTCCCACAACCTCTTCGTTGTCTTGTAACTGACAAATTGATGGTAAATATCTTTACTTAACGCCTGAGTAAGAATGGCATATGCCTTCTTTTCCAAATCATAGACCTTCTTCTGATCTTCTGTAAGATCTGCAAACGTAGCAGCAGATGATGTGGCAACCTCTATTGTTTGATCGAAATCTGTGATGAACCGCAACCACAATTCTGTATTTTGTCCAAGGACGTATGTATGAAATCTGTCAATCCATCCTGGATATTCGTATAAGTGCATCAACTTTGGAGGCCGATTCAAACTTCCGGTTTCGCTCTCGCTTAAGAGAATGCTTTGAATACTTGGAGTTTGATTTGATACGAATGCCCATTGACCGGTAGAAATTGCATTAGCTTGAGACGGAGACGGAGTACCAAAATACATATCTGTATTTACCGGAGTACCCCATCTTGGATTCATTTTTGATCAAGAATAATAATACCTGAAAATCACAAACTTGTTAAACATAAACAGACTAAAGTCGAAGGATCAAGACTTGTTCGAAGGATCAACAGTGTTCGAAAGATCACTGTTGAATTTCGAACAATGATTTCGAAAGATTCTCCAAACGAAGGATCCTTATCTTTCGAAAAAGAACTGTAGACCGAAAGATGTATTCTTCGAAAAGATTCCTTGGATCGAAGGATAAGTCACAGACTTCGAAGGATGTTCGAAGGATGATTATCTATCGAACTTCCTTTGATCGAAAGATGATCTTTCGACTTCGAAGGATATCCTTCGATCTGCACTGACACAGTTGACAAAAGAAGTGACAGGTTGGTGAAAAAGTTGATGGGTTGGTAGAAACTTTCGGCAGAAGGTATGTTCAGACCATACTTTCTGCCAAAACAGATTTGAACAATAAAATATGCAGAAAAAGGAAGGTTCTTGTCCAGAAAACCGGTCACCGGAGTAAGCCGGAATTTGGCCGGAAATCACCAAACGTCTTAAAAACAAGTTTTTAAGTTACCCAACCCGTCCTTTAACACACCCGGTTAGTTTAGAACACGTTTTTATGACAAGAAATGCGAGAAAAACAGTAAAAACGGATGCTAAACCAAGTGAGTTTTTGTCCAAAACACTCCAAAGTCTTGTATAAACTCGGTTTTTAACAAGGAAAAGAGCCACGGCTCTGATACCACTTGTAGGTCCCTCGGAGGTTGAGGTTAAACCTATTCCTTGTTATGTCTAACACACTAGCAAGTGCGGAATCCAAGCTAGCATGCAAACCGAGATAGAACAAGCACAAACACACCACACAATCTTCACCGATTAACACCACTTGTATTAATACGAAGAAAGGTTCGGTTACAAAGCTATGTTTACAAATGTGTTTTGCAAACTCTCTAAAACACTCGTGTGTGTGCTCTCAACAGAATGCTCTCTCTTTTCTCTGTGTCTCTCTTGTCTGTCTCTTCTCCTTATGAAGTGAACACAATGCATGGGTATTTATACCCAAACACAGATCGTCTGGTCGAAGGATCAGGTAGACTGATCGAAGGATCATCTATCGACCAGAAACCTACCGAAGGATCACATATACCTCGAAGGATTATATCCTTCGAGGTCCATCAACATCCATCGAAGGTTATCTTTCGAGCTCATCGAAGGATCTAAACAATCCTTCGATGACACATCCTTCGACACAGACATATTACAACCATTGCCTAACTGTTTGGCTAAGTCAAACCAGGAGGATGGTTGACTTGGTCAAACTTACAAGACTAACAAAGACATCGTTTGGTATCATGACAAAATACAGACAAAGTACAGACACAAGTGCACCAACATTTTGTCATCAAGTTATCTGTTGTTTTGTTATCTAATTCTCTACAAATAAAATACATTATTATATAAAACGCCAAAAACTACAAACACCAAAACGCTAGTAGTGTGAAAACTGTAAGAACGGGTGCTGGCAAAGCAATTAGTCAAATGTATTAAACGCCAAAAAATTCATTAAACGCCAAAAACAACATTTGGTCTTATTGTTAAATTATGAGAATATTAATGACTCGTAGTGAATATTATACAAAACGCCAAAAATTTGAGAAAAAAACGCTATAACACCAAAAAATTATCTATGTGACACAAAAATAATTAATTCAACACCAAAAAGTTTAATAAATACAATTAACGCCAAAAAAAATCTTAGATGCCAGAACATGTTATAACGCGTTAGGAAAATAAAAGAAGATTGAAAAGACAAAAAAACCCCTCGGACCCTGATCATGTCCCGCGCCACGTGTTGGGCCAGGAAGCGTTCTCACCGTTCTCACACTTTTGAGCGTTTTCTCCTGATCTCGTTCCTATATATATATATATATATGTATCACCCTTACAAAAAAGGTAGTTGCCACCAAATTTTGTTACCAAAAAAATAGGTAGCAAATAAGTAAAAGTTTTCCACGGGATGCCTTCAAATTTGCTACCTTATTTTACTAGTGGCAAATATACTCTACTTAATTTACCCGAAAATCACATTCACCTCCGAATATACGGTATGCCTATTCACACGTTCACACATTCACCTCCTGAAGAACCCAAAATCTAATGATTCGCGCCTCGTTCAACCCTAAATCACAACACCGTCGTACACAATACGACTTCAATTTCATCAATAAACCTTCCAAATAAATCAACATCGGTGTCTAGGGTTTCGATTTTGTCCTTGATTGCGACGAAGAAGGTATGTTATCTATACAATTTCTTCTTGTTTTTGTTCAATAAAAGGCGTTCACTTACTTTTGATGTCGTGTTCTATACTTTCTCTCTCTAAAAATCCTTCGCATTCTCTCCATGTTCTTCTACTTCAATCATTACAGAGCTATGGAGGCCAATGAATTCGAGCTTTATACTCATTAAATCCACCGTTAATTCATCATAATCGTAATAATTCCACTGGATTAACATGATATTGTTGTTTTGTTGTGGTTTGATTGGTTGATTAGGGTTAGATTTGTGCTTTTCTTGTTCTGATTGATTGTTGAGCTACTGGCATTAGTTAATTAGAGTTGAGTGTGTGATTTTGATGTCTAATTGATTGTTGAGCTACTGGCGTTAGTTGATTAGGTTTAGATTTGTGATTTTTTGATTCTGATTGATCATTGAGCTACTGGCATTAGTTAATCAGGTTTAGATTTGTGTTTTTTTTTGGTTCTGATTGATTGTTGAGCTACTAGCATTAGTTGATTAGGTTTAGATTTGTGATTTTTGATTCTAATTGATCATTGAGCTACTGGCATTAGTTAATCAGGTTTAGATTTGTGGTTTTTTTGTTGTGATTGATTGTTGAAGCTACTAGAATTAGTTGATTAGACTTGAGTGTACGACTTTGAAGTATAATTGATCTGTATCATGAAGGTTAGATGATTTGTAGACCCAAGTGTATTGCATTTTTGTGTTCGGTATCTATTTTAGAATGCCGGCATGTTTACTTATTGAATTGAGAGATTGTGAAGTCTGATTCCAGGGTATAGTATTAATGTAGAGTACTTTCGCCTATTTTATAATGCCGGCTGTTTTTTATTCCCCCTAGTTATTATAGTTGTACAGGTACATGTACATCTCTTAGTGGTTAATGTAAGATTATATTATGTTTAGGATTTTAAATTTAGAACATTCCAAGTCACTTTTTGCTTTCAAATGTGGCCAAAACTCACGATGTTGATGTATAGACTATAGAGTTCTAAAACGTGTAAATTTGTCATTGAGGTGTATCTTGAAGTGCAGAAAGTCTGAAATAGCTTTGGGTTCAAATTTCTTGCAATTACCACCAATGTTATCACTAATGGTTGGACAATTTTCTTTAATGAGGTGAACAAACCACGTAATACTTAGCTTTATATGCAAACAGTCAGTGGCGAAGCTTGAAAAAAAAGTTCAGGGAGTCGGAAGGTAACGGATCTAAAAAAAATTTCTATCGTGTAGTTTCGAGGTGTATGTTCGGGTCGGATGTAGGTGATTCGATTCGGGTCAGGTCGGGTCAAACATTAATATCAAACAAAAAACGTTCTCAAACATTAAAACGTAAACATTGTTTAACAAACAAACGAACAAAGACACCAAAACATTTTATTCATTCCAAAAAAATTCTGCATTTTTTCTTTTGAAAAAAGAAGTTATCATTTTACTCTTCCCCATAGCATAATCTAATAACAAAACAAGTTAACAAATCACCCTAAATTTCAAACTCTAATTTCTATCAAAATCAAATTACAATAAAATTAAACAAATAAAATTAGACATAGTTACAGAAAGATTCAACAAGTTTAGTGTAAAAATTCGGACCAGTTTCACCCCTAATTTCAACCTAAATCACATAAATTGCAGCCCTAAATTAAACCTAAAGATAAAAAACACATACCTTTAACCTTATGAAGATTGAAGAAGTTGAACAAGAGTACAAGACCACAACAACGAGCTGCGTTTTGGCTTCTGTTCTCGAACAAGAAGCTGAAGTCTAATAGTTTTGGAACCTGCGTTTTCCCCCATCTGCAGTTCTGGCTTGTGCCTTCTGTTCTTCTGGTCGATGTCGCAAAGTTAACGAATTTGGGTTTTTTTATAGGGTGGGCTTTTAAGTTGTGCTATATAATGATTTGATATGGGTTATATAATATACATTATAGTATTCTACCAAATATAATGATTTGGGCTATAATATTTGGGCTAATTAAATATTTTATTTGGGCTATATAAATAAAAAAATTAAAACCGGGGGGTCGAAAATGTATATACCTAATTTTTTTTATAAAACCGGGGGTCGAAAACGTATATACCTACAAAATCTTATACGAAACATACATATATAACAGTTGATTGAGCTGTACTTAGCTTTATATGCAAACAGTTGCTAATTTTACCAAATTCTGAAGTATGTTGTTTTGTAAAATAAAACAGTTTCTAACTTTACCAAGTCTGAAGAACACGATGAGGTAGTCATCCTTGAGGCTGCAATTTTTGGTGGAGTTCCTGAAGGGGCTGGATATCGTGTACCATATGTCCGAAATTGTTATAGGCGGAATGGTGTTGGTAGGAATAATGGGCCCTACACTAGGTCGACCCCTCGTTTTCCATCTCCCACGCTTAATGCTCAAAGATTGATAAGGGAGCAACAGGTAAACCCACCCTAAAGTTACTAATTTACACATCTAAATTTCACAAAACATAACCACAATCTTTCTGCAAAATGAAGAATATTTTGCTTCATTGCAAGCTGACAGAGAAAAAGAGTTGCTAGAGCAGGCAGCCAGAGAAGCTGCTATGGAAGAAGAAAAGAGAAAATTGGAACAAGAAAATTGGAAAACTCTATACCAGGCACATTTTGTTTTATTTTCTTCTGAATGATTTATCAATCTTGTTATATCTTTTCGTGACACCAGAGTGGGCATAAAAGTCGTTTATCTCCAAGGTATGGAACTCCATCAATTGGTTTATGTTCATTCTCTAAATTCATCCGTTTATAGGTATTAATTTTCATTTCAATTGTTGTATATTTTGGAATTATGCCAAAGTAGTGTAGCATATCAACTGCCAAATCCTAGGACAATGGCTATTCTCGTTTTACTAGTTGAAGTTTATTCAATGCCAAATCTCAAAGCAAATCTCACGTTTGAAATAGAAGTAAGGGCGAAAACTTGAAAGAGTAATTGCAATGGTAATGGTATCTACTATATATATGTATGCTTATGTTGGCTTGACTTTTTAGGTATTGTTCAAAGAATCTAAATGTAGATATAAAGGAAGTCAAGCCAACAACTCTTCTTAAAGACAAGTCTAGGATGACCGAAGGAAACCCTGATTTTTCTCAACCAAAGATTGTTGAAGAATTTAAATCTAGAGTGAGAAGTGCGGTAAATCAAGTTGTATTACCGGCTGACGTTGCAGGTCCATCTTATCTGGTTGATCTTTCACAAATAGCATACCAGGCTTGTTAACTTAAGATTTTTTTACATTTTTTTAACCTATTTTACTTTACAAGTATGGTCATTGCGTTTGCAGCCGACCGTACCAGCCTCAAATATTCCTGATTTCCAATCGGTTCTAAAGACGCATGTCCTTGGGTTCCACCTTTTCCATTCTCAGTTCGAATAGAAAGCTATAATTAATTTTTTTATAACTTAATGATAGTTCTTATTATTTTCTCTTGCAGTTTGCTTCCGATGGCTATGAATAAGGCTATTGTAGAACTAGTTTCTACCGTTGTAGAGAGGAGTGTTTCTATAGCATCTCAAACAACAATTGAGCTTGTGTTAAAGGTGTTATTTATGTTTAGTTAGTTCCTTATATGGTAAAGATTTCACATTTTTATTAAAATTTATTGAAAGTTTTTTTTTAAACAAATTGAAAGGAGTATATTAACGACCCGGATGAGATCTATATCGACAATGTATCAAGTTTGATGGTTGCTTCCCTAGCTAGAAGTCTGTCTTCTGTCACCTGCAAGGTTTCATGTTAAATGTTTAATTATATAATGTTTGGTTATATAATTCTAAAGTTATAAAATAGTTTTATTGACTGTGATCCCCCTTTGTTGTAGGAACCACTGCGTGTTTTCACGGCATCTTCAAGAAATTCACTTGGAACATTCAAACCCTTTGTGGAGTTTCTTAGATGTCGTGAAAACTCGCAGTGGTTCCTACAACAAAGGGGAATCACAATCAATAAAACTAATTTATAACTTTAGAATTATATAACCAAACATTATATAATTAAACATTTAACACGAAACTTTGCAGGTGACAGAAGATAGACTTCTAGCTAGGGAAGCAACCATCAAACTTGATACATTGTCGATATAGATCTCATCCAGGTCGTTAATATACTCATGTCAATTTGTATAAAAAAACTTCAATAAATATCTATAAAAATGTGAAATCTTTACCATACAAGGAACTAACTAAACATAAATAACACCTTTAACACAAGCTCAATTGTTGTTTGAGATGCTATAGAAACACTCCTCTCTACAACGGTAGAAACTAGTTCTTCAATAGCCTTATTCATAGCTATCGGAAGCAAACTACAAGAGAAAATAATAAGAACTATCATTAAGTTATACAAAAATTAATTATAGCTTTCTATTTGAACTGAGAATGGAAAAGGTCGAACCCAAGGACATGCGTCTTTAGAACCTATTGGAAATCAGGAATATTTGAGGCTGGTACGGTCGGCCGCAAATGCAATGACCATACTTGTAAAGTAAAATAGCTTAAAAATGTAAAAAAAAAATTTTAAGTTAACAAGCCTGGTATACTATTTGTGAAAGATCAACCTGATAAGATGGACCTGCAACGTCAGCCGGTAATACAACTTGATTTACCGTACTTCTCACTGTAGATTTAACTTCTTCAACAATCTTTGGTTGAGAAAAATCAGGGTTTCCTTCGGTCATCCTAGACTTGTCTATAAGAAGAGTTGTTGGCTTGACTTCCTTTATATCTACATTTAGATTCTTGAACAATACCTGAAAAGTCAAGCCAACATAAGCATACATATATATAGTAGATACCATTACCATTGCAATTACTATTATTCTTTCAAGTTTTCACACTTACTTCTATTTCAAACATGAGATTTGCTTTGAGATTTGGCATTGAATAAACTTCAACTAGTAAAACGAGAATAGCCATTGTCCAAGGATTTAGCAGTTGATATGCTACACTGCTTTGGCATAATTCCAAAATCTACAACAATTGAAATGAAAATTAATACCTATAAACCGACGAATTTAGAGAATGAACATAAACCAATTGATGGAGTTCCATACCTTGGAGATAAACGACTTTTATGCCCACTCTGGTGTCACGAAAAGATATAACAAGATAGATAAATCATTCAGAAGAAGATAAAACAAAATGTGCCTGGTATAGAGTTTTCCATTTTTCTTGTCCCAATTTTCTCTTTTCTTCTTCCATAGCAGCTTCTCTGGCTGCCTGCTCTAGCAACTCTTTTTCTCTGTCAGCTTGCAATGAAGCAAGATATTCTTCATTCTGCAGAAAGATGGAGGTTATGTTTTGTGAAATTTAGATGTGTAAATTAGTAACTTTAGGGTGGGTTTACCTGTTGCTCCCTTATCAATCTTTGAGCAGTAAGCGAGAGATGGAAAACGAGGGGTCGGCCTAGTGTAGGGCCTATTATTCCTACCAACACCATTCCGCCTATAACGATTTCGGACATATGGTACACGATATCCAGCCCCTTCAGGAACGCCACCAAATATTGCAGCCTCAAGCATGACTACCTCATCGTGTTCTTCAGACTTGGTAAAATTAGCAACTCTTTTATTTTACAAAACAACATACTTCAGAATTTGGTAAAATTAGCAACCGTTTGCATTTAAAGCTAAGTACAGTTCAATCAACTGTTTGCATATAAAGCTAAGTAGTACATGTTTTGTTCACCTCATTAAAGAAAATTGTCCAAGCATTAGTGATAACATTGGTGGTAAGAACAAGAATTTGAACCCAAAGCTATTTTAGACACTTTCTGCACTTCAAGATACGCCTCAACGACAAATTTACACGTTTTAGAACTCTATAGTCTATACATCCACATCGTGAGTTTTGGCCACATCTGAAAGCCTAAAGTGACTTGGAATGTTCTAAATTTAAAATCCTAAACATAATATAATCTTACAGTAACCACTAAGAGATGTACATGTACCTGTATAGCTATAATAACTAGGAGGAATAAAAAACAGCCGGCATTATAAAATAGGCAAAAGTACTCTACATTAATACTATACCCTGGAATCAGACTTCACAATGTCTTTATTCAATAAGTAAACATTGCGGCATTCTAAAATAGACACCAAGCACAAAAATGCAAAACACTCGGGTCTACAGATCATCTAACCTTCATGATACAGAAACGCGGTAACTCGACGATCAATTATACTTCAAAATCACACACTCAAGCCTAATCAACTAATTCCTGTAGCTTCAACAATCAATCACAACAAAAAACCACAAATCTAAACTTGATTAACTAATGCGAGTAGCTCAATGATCAATCAGAATAAAAAATCACAAATCTAAACCTAATCAACTAATGCCAGTAGCTCAACAATCAATCAGAATTAAAAAAACACAAATCTAAACCTGATTAACTAATGCCAGTAGCTCAATGATCAATCAGCATCAAAAAATCACAAATCTAAACCTAATCACCTAACGCCAGTAGCTCAACAATCAATCAGAACAAGAAAAGCACAAATCTAACCTTAATCAACCAATCAAACCACAACAAAACAACAATATCTTGATAATCCCGTGGAATTATTACGAACCAGTGGAATTATTACGATTATGATGAATTAACGGTGGATTTAATGAGTATAAAGTTCGAATTCATTGGCCTCCATAGATCTGTAATGATTGAAGCAGAAGAACATGGAGAGAATGCAAAGGATTTTTAGAGAGAGAAAGTGTAGAACACGACACCAAAAGTAAGTGAACGCCTACGATTCAACAAAAACAAGAAGAAATTGAATAGATAACATACCTTCTTCGTCGCAATCAAGGATAGAATAGAAACCCTAGACACCATGTTGATGATTTGGAAGGTTTGTTGATGAAATTGAAGTCGTATTGTGTACGACGGTGTTGTGATTTAGGGTTGAACGACGTGTGAATCATTAGATTTTGGGTTCTTCAAGAGGTGAATGTGTGAACGTGTGAATAGGCATACTGTATATTTGGAGGTGAATGTGATTTTAGGGTAAATTAACTAGAGTATATTTGCCACCAGTAAAATAAGGTAGCAAATTTGAAGACATGTTCAAGTGGAGGCTTCAGAATCTTCAGGAACAAGAAGCTAACGAAGGTGAAGGTGATGACATGGATGAAGATCCAGATGAAGACTCCGAGGACGAAGAAGATGACGCAAGTGATGGATGCTTTTCGGATAAAGTAACTGTTGATACACTTTGTGTGGACGCGACTCAGCTCGGTTCGACTCGGGCTTGAAGACCTGAAGACACGAAGATCGAGACAAAGCTACAGCTAAGGGGGAGTTTGTTGGTGCACTTGTGTCTGTACTTTGTCTATATTTCGTCATGATACAAAACGATGTCTTTAATGTAAGGTTGATGAAAGTTTGACCAAGTCAACCATCCTCCTGGTTTGACTTGACCAAACAGTTAGAAAAATGTTGTAAGCTGGTTGTGTCGAAGGATGTGTCATCGAAGGATTGTTTTATATCCTTCGATGATGAGCTCGAAAGATAGACCACGAAGGATAGACCACGAAGGATATCATCCTTCGTGGTGAATGTGATCTTTCGATGGGTTTTCTGGTCGACAGATGATCTTTCGATCAATCTGTCCGATCCTTCGACCAGACCTGCTGTGTCGGGTATATATACCCATGTGTTGTGTTCAGTTCGACAGATTAGGCAGATTAGGCAAGAGAAACAGAGAGAGCATTCTGTTGAGAGCACACACACGAGAGAACTTTGAGAGTTTGCAGAATACATCTGTGAACATTGGACTTGTAACCGAACCTTTCATACGCATTAATACAAGTGGTGTTAATCGTTGAATGTTGTGTGTTGTGTTTGTGCTTGTTCTTGTTCTTGTTCTCGCATATAGTCTCGGTTGCATGCTAGCTTGGATTCCGCACTCGCTAGTGTGTTAGATATAACAAGGATAAGGTTTTATCTCATCCTCGAGAGGGACCTACAAGTGGTATCAGAGCCTTGGCTCTTCTCCTTGTTAAAACCGAGTGTTTTCCGGTGTTTTCCGGTGTGTGAAGTTTATATTTTTCTGGAAAATCTTGTTATTTTGCCTTGTGTTTGACTTAAAACCTTGTTATTTATCATGTTTTCATGTTAGTCTTGGGTTTTTGTTAAACAATTTAGCAAAATTTGTGTTCCGAAAGTTTGTGGGTTTTCCGGAAAACTCAGATTTTTGGGCTGTGTTCTTGATATATTCATAGTGTTCTTCATAAGTTTACACTTTTGATCTTAAAAATTTTAAACTTCAAAGTGTTTGTGCATTGAAAAGGGTGAACTGATTAAAATAATCAAACAAAATCTGTTTTTGCAGAAAATGATGGTCTGAACCATACTTTCTGCCGTAAGGTTTACCAACCCGTCACCTTTTTCACCAACCTGTCACCTGTTTGTCTGCTGTGTCAGTACTCATCGTAAGATATCCTTCGAAGTCGAAAGATCATCTTTCGATCAAGGAGGTTCGACAGATACCCATCCTTCGAACATCTTTCGAAGTCAGTGAGTTATCTTTCGAGCCAAGGAACCTTTTCGAAGGATATATTGTTCGAGCTACTGTTACATTTCGAAAGATAAGGATCCTTCGTCTTGGTGAATCTTTCGAAGTCATTGTTCGAAATTCAACAGTGATCTTTCGAACATTGTTGATCTTTCGAACAAGTGTTGATCTTTCGAACTGAGTCTGTCTTTGTTTAACAAGTTTTTGTGTTTCAGGTCTTTCGATCAAGATCCTTCGGCTGGTTGTTATCATTCGAAATATTAATATAGTTTGTGAAAATTAATTTTTAAAGGGAAAACTTGTTTTTCAAATTTTAAATCTATTTTCACTTAATATTTTAATTTTTATAAAATGGGAACAAACGGTCAGTGGGATCCATCCGCGTGGACTCTAACTCCACAATCATCAGCTACGCAATCATCAGCTACGCAATCTGCGTCAGATTTCAGCAAAGCATGGATGCAGGCTATTGCCCCACCTCAAGCAGCAATGATAACTGCAAATCAATGGGCATTGGTCACAAATCAAAGCAACAGCATTCAATCTATGATGCAGAACGACAGTGAGACTGGTACAAGCACAAAGCCGCCAAAGCTAAATCATATCAATGATTGGGGATGGTGGAAAGAAAGGCTGAGAACTTATGTTCAGGGGCAAGGTCAAGATCTATGGATGTGCTTCTTCACCGCATTTGACCATGAGTTGGAAGTTGCAGGATCTAATCCAGAAACTTACAGCACTATGTCTGATGATGATAAGAAGAAATTTGAGTTAGAAAAGAAAGCATTCATGATTCTCACACAAGCTCTTCACAAAGATATTTACCACCAGTTTGTTTACTGCACGACTACTAAAAGCTTGTGGGATATGCTCACGTTACGATGTGAAGGAAATGCTCAATCTAGAAAGATCAAGCAAGAATTACTGAAGAAAGAGTTTGAAGGTTTCACGTGTATGGAGAATGAGACTTTGGCAGAGTTATCTACAAGGTTCCATCACTTGTTGAGCGAGATGTTTGGTTTTAGAGTCACTGCCACTCCACAAGAAATGGTGAAGAGATTCGCTGATAGCTTACCAGCAAAATGGAGCAGTTATCTTGAAATTCTCAAGGAAAATGGTGTTCTAGACACAATCAACGTTTATGAGTTGATTCAAAAGCTGGAGAACAAGGATGTAGAAGAAAAGCTTAAGGCAAAAAGAACACTAACTCCTCAAAATCCAGAGATGTATTTTGGGATTGCAGGAGGTATCAGTGGAGAAAGACCAGCCTCTCAACATGCGAAGCTTCAAACAGCCTTTATCTCAAACACCGGACCTTCACCAACAGATCAGTTTGATCCTTCAGCTTACACGATGTTTTCAAGACCGAATGTGCAACCGACAGCTCAGCAGCAACAACCACAACAGCAAGGGTTTTATGGAAGCTCTTCAAACTTTCAAGCCACTTCCAATCCTAACACAGTCAGATTGGACACTTCCAACTTTTCCAAAGTCAGTGTCGAAGTCGCCAAGGAGCATATGGAGATGTTGAATACCTTGGTTAGTGCTTATTGTGGATTAGTTGCAGGTCAGATTGGGAATATCAATCTAACCAATGAAGATTATCAGCAAGTGGATAAAGAAGAGTTTGAAATGATGGATATCAAATGGGCTCTTGCTAGTGCAATTCGAAGAGCGAAGGAGTTTATGGAAAGGACGGGGAGAACCAACTTGGAAAGCAAGAAAGACACCAAGTATGGGTTCGACAAGCAAGCTGTCAAGTGCTTTAACTGTGGTGAACGGGGTCATTTCAAAAGGGAATGCACAAGACCAGCTCAGCATGGAAACCAAAATCCTTTCAGAGATCAAGGCAACCAGCAGAACCAGAACAGGAACAATGTTCGTACGTTGATACCTGTCAACAATCAAGGCCAAGCAGGGTCATCAAATGCCAACCGGGGGCTGGTGGCTCAAATAGATGAGGGTTGTGATTGGTCGCTTCAGCTTGGAGAAGGAGGAAATGGTGGAACAGCATGTTTTGCTGAGGTCGTAAAGGATTTAAAGCACGCCAGTGGTGGAGAATCTTCCACCAATGGTGTTGCATCTTCTGAAGATGAAGACAGTTCTGGTTATAGTGGAAGCTCAGATGACGAATCCTCCACCTCAGGCAATGATCATGTGGATCAAGCTGCTTACTCTTCGTCTTCTCTCCATTCAGCCTTTATGGCTAATGTCGACAGTTCATCAGGTCAGGTATGTGTCGATGAACCCATTGCTGCTAATTGTGATAACTGTGATAGTTTGCGTGTTAAAAATGCTGATTTGGAGGCAAACATGTCTGAGTTGCAAGGCAAACATGATGCTTTACAATCTAGTTTGTTTGACTTGCAAGACAAACATGTTTCTTTGAAGGATGAGTGTTGTGAATTGCAAAGCAAACACGAGGCTTTGCAAGAGAAATATGAAATCACACACAAACACCATCAAGAATTGGTTGTAGATCTGTCTAAAGCAGCTGAAGCTAACGTATTTTTAACCAGAAATGAAAAGGAATTTAAAGCAACAATTGCGTCATTAAAACATGATGTTTCAGAATTACAAAAGGCTGTTTTGCGAAAACAACATGCTAACAATAATCTTATTGACACAATTGAAAAGCAAATGGTAGAGTTAGCAACAGCTCGATGTGAATGTGAAACAATTAAGCAGAAACTGGAAAGCTATTCCAATTCCCGCTTTGTATTGGATCACATCATTGACGTTCAAAAGAAAAAGGGGGATAAAACAAGTATTGGATTCAAATCATGTCCTCCCCCAATGAATCACAATTACTCCAAATCGCCTGATGACGAGGATATGCCCCGTTTTGAACCTACTGTGCCACTCGGTCTAGATGACTTTGCAGCAGGCCTCGGGTTCACAACTGGTACATCATCCTCCGGTCAATCAGAATCTGAATCTGAAAATGTGACAGATTCATCGTGCGTTAAGGAACAGAGTCCTCCCATTGTTGAGGATGCTGATTCTTCGGATGATGAATCTGAAGAAATTGTGAAACAACAGTCTAACTCGGTTACACCAGATATTCCAATCGAGAATCACATCCTGTGTGATCCACCAGTGAAACCGAGTAAGACTGAAACGTCAAAAGCAATGGAGACCCTTGTTTCTAGCAGTAAAGAGAATAACTTGTTGTACACGCTCAAAGGAGATGACAAAATCTACTCTAACAAAGATTTTCCAATTAAAAATGTAAATCAAGATTTAATTGAGCAAGTTTTTGAAGGATGTACTGATAAGTTTTTGGGGAAGAAAAGTGGCAAAGCTACCGTCACTCAATGTGATCCAATTCCGTGTGACCAAATTAGAAAACAATACGGAAACCAAAAACCACCAGTTGAGCGAAAACAACAAGTCAATTCCGGAAAGGGTAAGGTACAGGGAAAGAAGGCTCAGAACAAGAATGTTCAAGCACCTAAGGTTCAACAACAATGGGTGCAAAACAAAAGAGCTCCTGTTAAGAAAAGAAAACCGATAGTGAACTTTGGTGGATCCACGGGTTCAGATAAACTTGAAACATTTCAGGATAAATCTAACATTGATTTTGTAAAACAAGTTAGAATTTTAAAACGAAATGATCAGAATAACTACACCCAACACACCAACGGAGGTGATTTAGGTCCAAGCACGTCTAGATCACAAAGTTCATTGTCTGGTTCTCCGTCTGATCATCAACATGTTTCTCCGAGGTTTGTAGAGCGGAGAATGTGCTTTGAGTGTGGCACAATTGGGCATATTGTAAGATACTGCCCATACCTGCAAAAGTTGAAGGCAAAAACAAGTGCTCCCCAAGAAACCAATTACCAAAAACGATCATTTTCCCCGAAACAAGACCCACGTGTCTTGAAAGAAAGGGAAAAGAAGTTAAAACAAAAGAATCAAAAGGTAATTGAAAAGGCCTTAAAATCAGAGGCCAAAGAAGAAAAACCTGTTCAAGCAAAACCTAAAACTGTAAAACCAGTAAATACAAATACTGGTGAAGGACAAACAGCTTGGAAACAAAAACAGGTAATTCAATCAGGGGGAGCACCACAAGTTCTTTTTCCTAATCATCGAGTGATTGAGATCACTTTCATTGATGATCAAGGACGACCCAAGTCCACAAAGGCTTGGGTCCCTCTCTCCAACTAATCTTTGAGTGAGTGTGTAGGATATTCCAGGAGGAACTTTCGATAGTCGTAAGATTGTTGATAGTGGAGCGTCCATGCACAAGATAGGCGACAGAAGAAATTGTTGCCTTTGATGGAGAGAAAAGGAAAAGATAAGAAGACAAACATTCCGATGTAGGAATGATGATGAAAGAATGTGGTGGAATGAAGTTGAAAATTTCGACCAGTTGAAATATGTGCCAAAATGTGGTTGTTATGGTTTTTGATCGGGTCCACAGGATAGATTCCAATGAAAAGTACGCACCTGCAGCACGTCTGAATTTCGCAATCGACAAAATGAACGTGCAGTGTACATTTCTTCGTGGTGTGATTGAAGAAAATGTGTTTGTTGAACAAACCAACCGGGTGTGCGGATGCCTTGGCATGGGTTGAACAACCGCACACTATTTCACAAGAGAAAGACAAAAACCTTCGCTGGTGAAATGTGGAAGACCAGCCGGACCCAAAGGCTTATGATCTTGTTGCTGTCAAGAGAATTCTAAGTAGCTACAAAGAATCGCCTTTGAAATCCACACCGGGTGGATATCCAGTTTGGGAGAGCACTCAGATTCCTTGCAATGCACGATGCAGTTGCAGGATACGGTTTTAAATTTCTAATCTCTCCTATACTTGTCGATATTTAAGCTGCTTTGTGAATTATTATCTCGTTCAACTCTTTTTGGCCAGACAATGCTGTCATGGTCCGCACCGCTTACCGACATGCCAACTGATTTTTCCAAATTTCGCTAAATCATTTCTGATTAAAACTTAATTTTGGTAAACGGCATTGAGGTAAAACATGAGTTAACCAACATCGGAAAATCATTTTTGTAAATATCTTTGTGTCTTTTAAATTTATCTTAGTTTGTTGATTTTAGGGGGAGTAAATCCAAAAATTGGAAAATCCAAAAACATTGAAAAATTTCAAAAACACAAAAACAATAGAAAAGCAAAAATGAGTTTCCTGGCGAGCAAAAGAGAAAATGATAGTACATCAGTGGTCTGTCTAAACCTCTTTAAACCTAAAATGAAAAACGATAAGCAGCTCTATATAAGATGTATCGGTAGGCTCACAATCATTTTAAAGTGTGCAGGGTGATATAAACCTTAATCGACTGAAGACCAGGTGGGAACCATTCATTGGCATATGGTCTTAGTACCGAAATTTCGTTTGAGAGATTGCCGAGGTTCTGAAATATTCGGTCTTTATGCTGCTTATCATCTGGGTATCATGGTTGTATCTTTTACCGAAAAATAACGGGGACGCAAGTCTAGATCTTCCATGATACCTTACATACGTGTACATATTGCATTCGACCTCAATAAGTGATCAACAATCACATGTCCAAATCAAATAAGTGATAAATTATCACAAATTCTTTCCGGGAGTCAAGTTCGTCTCTCTGCTGTACGAAAGTACTGACCTGTTCACGGACTTGCTCCTGTGCCCTCATGCATCTGAAACTCAAGTTCCTCATAAATAAGTGATTTTATCACATAGGGCTTGTTTTCAATCAAAATAAGTGAGAATCTCACATCATATACGGTCAAACAGAAGATAATCGGTATACTCACCGGTAAGATGAACCCTCGTGCATACCTTGATACGGGAATGTGTCGTGATGTGGATGAACACCGGTCGGTAAGTATAAATCTACCTTAACGTATCCCCTCGCCATGATTACATCTGATAAGTTGAGCTTAAGTGGACAACAATACCGATAATTGTTATAGGATGCTTATCTTAATGTTAACTAATTGAACAACAAGAGCGTTTTGGCATGACCGTACACTGATATGATTCTCTTACCCTCGAAACTCGCAAAAAGAATGTCTGTAAATTTTTATTTAATGCTTTCAGTTTCTGCATCTTTGTATATATTTATTTATTGCTTTCCGTCTTTACATTTGAAAAATGAAAATTTCAAAAAGATTTTAGGTGTGTTTTAATTTAAACTTTATAAAATCCAAAAAGATTTTTCTTCTAGTTTATTTTTGATTGACCGATGTTGGAACTCGAGTCTATCCTACCCAAAATCCCGATCGTAAGCTGGAAAACAATTGCATCTTCATAAACAGTCGAAGTTAACGAGTTTTGAAAGTTTAAAGGATTAAAATGAATATTTTCTAAACTTTCAAACTGCTGTCGGTTGGTGTTTGATTGAGATTTGATCTCATATGTGTCGTTAGTTTGAATGTTAACTATATTCCAAGCGGTTGTTCTCATTATGCGTTTAGCTTTCTTGCATGTGCAGATGCTAAAGGCGAGGAGAACATGTTCGATGAAAAGCTTTGGAATGAAGACACGAAGTGGAGGCACTCAAAGGATAAAATGATCGAGTTGCCGCTGTCCCTTCATCAACACCACAAGGATCTGAAGAATTGACAAGTCAAAAGATTCACGAGCATAACTCAAGGGAGAGCTTATGTTAAGGGGGAGTTTGTCAACACACTTCCTACATGAAACGGGGAGTTTGTTGGTACACTTTCTACTTACGACGCGTGAAGACGTTGAAGATCCTCCGACATGAAAGTCACAGAAGACGAACCATCACGAGTAGCGTCCAAGGGGGAGTTTGTTGATACACTTTGTGTGGACGCGACTCAGCTCGGTTCGACTCGGGCTTGAAGACCTGAAGACACGAAGATCGAGACAAAGCTACAGCCAAGGGGGAGTTTGTTGGTGCACTTGTGTCTGTACTTTGTCTATATTTCGTCATGATACAAAACGATGTCTTTAATGTAAGGTTGATGAAAGTTTGACCAAGTCAACCATCCTCCTGGTTTGACTTGACCAAATAGTTAGAAAAATGTTGTAAGCTGGTTGTGTCGAAGGATGTGTCATCGAAGGATTGTTTTATATCCTTCGATGATGAGTTCGAAAGATAGACCACGAAGGATAGACCACGAAGGATATCATCCTTCGTGGTGAATGTGATCTTTCGATGGGTTTTCTGGTCGACAGATGATCTTTCGATCAATCTGTCCGATCCTTCGACCAGACCTGCTGTGTCGGGTATATATACCCATGTGTTGTGTTCAGTTCGACAGATTAGGCAGATTAGGCAAGAGAAACAGAGAGAGCATTCTGTTGAGAGCACACACACGAGAGAACTTTGAGAGTTTGCAGAATACATCTGTGAACATTGGACTTGTAACCGAACCTTTCATACGCATTAATACAAGTGGTGTTAATCGTTGAATGTTGTGTGTTGTGTTTGTGCTTGTTCTTGTTCTTGTTCTCGCATATAGTCTCGGTTGCATGCTAGCTTGGATTCCGCACTCGCTAGTGTGTTAGATATAACAAGGATAAGGTTTTATCTCATCCTCGAGAGGGACCTACAAGTGGTATCAGAGCCTTGGCTCTTCTCCTTGTTAAAACCGAGTGTTTTCGGGTGTTTTCCGGTGTGTGAAGTTTATATTTTTCTGGAAAATCTTGTTATTTTGCCTTGTGTTTGACTTAAAACCTTGTTATTTATCATGTTTTCATGTTAGTCTTGGGTTTTTGTTAAACAATTTAGCAAAATTTGTGTTCCGAAAGTTTGTGGGTTTTCCGGAAAACTCAGATTTTTGGGCTGTGTTCTTGATATATTCATAGTGTTCTTCATAAGTTTACACTTTTGATCTTAAAAATTTTAAACTTCAAAGTGTTTGTGCATTGAAAAGGGTGAACTGATTAAAATAATCAAACAAAATCTGTTTTTGCAGAAAATGATGGTCTGAACCATACTTTCTGCCGTAAGGTTTACCAACCCGTCACCTTTTTCACCAACCTGTCACCTGTTTGTCTGCTGTGTCAGTACTCATCGTAAGATATCCTTCGAAGTCGAAAGATCATCTTTCGATCAAGGAGGTTCGACAGATACCCATCCTTCGAACATCTTTCGAAGTCAGTGAGTTATCTTTCGAGCCAAGGAACCTTTTCGAAGGATATATTGTTCGAGCTACTGTTACATTTCGAAAGATAAGGATCCTTCGTCTTGGTGAATCTTTCGAAGTCATTGTTCGAAATTCAACAGTGATCTTTCGAACATTGTTGATCTTTCGAACAAGTGTTGATCTTTCGAACTGAGTCTGTCTTTGTTTAACAAGTTTTTGTGTTTCAGGTCTTTCGATCAAGATCCTTCGGCTGGTTGTTATCATTCGAAATATTAATATAGTTTGTGAAAATTAATTTTTAAAGGGAAAACTTGTTTTTCAAATTTTAAATCTATTTTCACTTAATATTTTAATTTTTATAAAATGGGAACAAACGGTCAGTGGGATCCATCCGCGTGGACTCTAACTCCACAATCATCAGCTACGCAATCATCAGCTACGCAATCTGCGTCAGATTTCAGCAAAGCATGGATGCAGGCTATTGCCCCACCCATGTGTTGTGTTCAGTTCGACAGATTAGGCAGATTAGGCAAGAGAAACAGAGAGAGCATTCTGTTGAGAGCACACACACGAGAGAACTTTGAGAGTTTGCAGAATACATCTGTGAACATTGGACTTGTAACCGAACCTTTCATACGCATTAATACAAGTGGTGTTAATCGTTGAATGTTGTGTGTTGTGTTTGTGCTTGTTCTTGTTCTTGTTCTCGCATATAGTCTCGGTTGCATGCTAGCTTGGATTCCGCACTCGCTAGTGTGTTAGATATAACAAGGATAAGGTTTTATCTCATCCTCGAGAGGGACCTACAGTAACTTCTGACGAAAGGTTTTAATTTTTTTTCTTCTTTTTTTTCTTCTGTGTAATCTTCTTTCTTTTTTTTTTAAGATAATTAAATGATTAATTAGATAAACGCCAAAAAAATACTAAAAAGGTTATTCCTTACAAAACGCCAAAAATAACAAAAAATATTTTTCCTGCTTAATATTTTATTTTCTCCGTTATTGTATTTTGTCATCTTGGTCAGCATAAAGCCAATTAAAAAAACGCCAAACTTAGAAGATGGGACGTCTATCACCTCTAAAACTGATAAAAGTTGATCAAAATAGTTAATACAAAAACAGTAACTGAAAAGACAGTTACTTTATTACTATCATTTATTACAATAAAAAAGTCCCGCCTAAACTACGCGCCAAAAAACTCTTATAAGAGAGGGGTCTATACACAATGAAATTGATCACACCTAGAAAACACAAACGACATATCCTCTAGAAACCATTCACTATAAAACGCCAAATAATGTTAGGTAAAAAAACCACAGATGGGAAAGCTTTCACTGAATGGATTCTTCTTCTGAGAGGGTTATCTTAATAATATTTTGCTGAATGAGATGGACAAATATTCAAGAAAAAGAGACTGATAACAGTGATATGCTATCATGTGAGCTTTGTTCTTGATGAATATAGGCATGGAATAAAGGGATCAACACAAGTGTAAAATCCTATTAATACAGAGGTGTTAATCGGTGAACTGGATCATTCATGCGTATTAATACAGAGGTTTATAGAGCTGATCTGTAAACCTTGTGCTTGTAACTGGATCATTCATGCGTATTAATACAGAGGTGTTAATCGGTGAACTTTGCGTGTCGTGTTATTGCGTGTTCTATCTCGGTTTGCTATCTCGGTTGGATTCCGCACAACCGGGTTGGTTTGTACACAAGGATTAGGCGACTAGATCCTCCCCTAGCCGGACCTACAAGTGGTATCAGAGCCTTGGCTCTTCTCCTTGTTAAAACCGAGTGTTTTCGGGTGTTTCTCGGGTTTTAAAGTTCATATTTTTCTGGAAATATTGCTGTTTTTGCTGATTGTTCGTATAAAAACCTTGTCACATTTCATTGTCACATGTTAAAAATGGGTTTTTAGTGAAGTTTCAAGTAAAAACGGGTTTTGGATAGTTGTTGGTTTGCTGGAAATTTAAATATTTCTGGATTGTTCTTCATTGTGTTCTTCATAATATTACACATTTGATCTTAAAAAATTTTGAACTTCAAGGTGTTTGTGCGTTGAAAAGTGTGTTTTGATTAAAATATTGGGATCATTACCTGGTTGGTGAAAGCCTGCATATTCAGATCTGAAAGATATGGTCTGAACATACTTTCTGCTGAAAGTTCTCACCAACCCGTCAACTTTTCACCAAACTGTCTTGTTTGTCAACTGTGTCAGAGCTAGTTCGAAAGATATCCTTCGAAGTCGAAAGATCATCTTTCGACCAAAGGAGGTTCGACAGATAGTCATCCTTCGAGCATCCTTCGAAGTGTGAGACTTATCTTTCGGTCCAAGGAATATTTTCGAAACATATATCTTTCGGTCCACTGCTTATTTTCGAAAGACTAGGATCCTTCGACTGGGGAGTCTTTCGAGGTCATCTTTCGTGTGTATCTTTCGGTCTACAGTACTTTTTCGAAGGATAAGGATCCTTCGGTTGGAGAATCCTTCGAAAACATTGCTCGAAACTCAACAGAGATCTTTCGAACCCTGTTGATCCTTCGAACAGGTGTGGATCTTTCGATCCCTAGTCTGTTTGTATTTAACAGTTTGTATTTTTCAAGTGTCTTTCGACAGGTATCCTTCGGCTGATTAAAAATGAATCCAAGGTGGAATACTTTGGTAAATACAGATATGTATTTTGGTACTCCGTCATCTTCCGCACCGGTATCTTCACAAGCTAATGCAATTTCTACCGGTCAATGGGCATTTGTATCAAATCAAGTTCCAAGTGTTCAAAGCATTCTCTTAAGCGAGAGTGAAACTGGAAGTTTGAATAGACCTCCAAAGTTGATGCATTTATATGAATATCCAGGATGGATTGATAGATTTCATACATACGTTCTTGGTCAAAATACAGAATTGTGGTTGCGGTTCATCACAGATTTCGATCAAACAATAGAGGTTGCCGCATCATCTGCTGCTACGTTTGGAGATCTCTCGGAAGATCAGAAGAAAGTCTATGATCTAGAAAAGAAGGCATACGCCATTCTCACTCAGGCCTTAAGTAAAGATATCTATCATCAGTTCGTCAGTTATAAGACTACAAAAAGGTTGTGGGACGCGTTGAAAACAAGGGGCGTGGGAAATGAAGCGACACGTCAACTGAGGAAAGAACTGCTAAAGAAAGAGTTTGATGGCTTTACTTGTATGGAGAATGAGTCGTTGGGTGAGTTGACAAGTCGATTTAATCACCTGTTGACTGAATTGACAAACTTTGGGGTAGCTACAACTCCTGTAGAGATTGTGAAAAGGTTTGGAGATGCGTTGCCGCCTCAGTGGAATACGTTCTTGGAAATCATGAAGTACAATGGTACTTTAGCCACAACGAGCTTCAACGACTTCGTTCAAATTCTAGAAAACAAGAATCAGGAAGAGACTCTGAAGGCAAAAAGAATTCCCGTGCCTCAAAATCCTGAAATGTATTTTGGAACCTCTAGCACTTCTACAAAACCTTCTTCGCATGCTCCAATTCAAACAGCCTTTGTGACTAGCACAGATATGTATGGCAATACTATCCAAGTGCCGGTTCCTCCAAAGACAGACATGTATGGAAATCTGCTAGAACCAGTTCCTCAACAGCAACAACAAAGCCAACGACCTCTCAGACCAACTGATATGTTCGGAAATCCTTTACCAACAACAGATATGTATGGGAATCCACTTCCTCCTCCTCCTGTTCAATCTACCGTACCAACAGACATGTACGGGAATCCACTTCCTCCTCAACAGCAAGCATGCTATGGAAGTACATCATCTGCTGGTCAGCAATCAAAGCCAAATACAGTACGGCTCGACACCTCAAGTTTTTCTAAAGTTAGTGTGGAAGTAGCAAAGGAACATATGGAGCTGCTAAACACTGTGGTGAGCGCATACTGTGGTTTAGTAGAAGGTCAGATTGGCAACATTAATCTGACTCAAGAAGACTATCAGCAGATAGACAAGGAAGAGATGGAAATGATGGATATTAAGTGGGCCTTTGCCAGTGCTGTTAGGCGAGCAAAGGATTTCATGGAGAGAACGGGCCGAACCAGCTTGGAAAGCAAGAAAGACACCAAGTATGGGTTCGATAAACAAGCTGTTAAATGCTTCAACTGTGGTGAACGTGGCCATTTCAAGCGTGAATGTACAAGGCCATCTCAACATGGGAACCAGAATCCCTTCAGAGGTCAAGGCAACCAGCAGAATCAGAACAGGAACAATGTTCGCACAATGGTGCCTGTCAACAATCAGACTCAGGCAGGACCATCAAATGCCAATCAGGCACTAGTGGTTCAGGTAGACGAAGGTTGTGATTGGTCAATCCAGTTGGGAAACGATGCACCAGATGGAACCGCTTGTTTTGCTGAAGTGGTTAATGATCTTAAACACGCCAGTGGTGGAGAATCTTCCACCAATGGTGATGCATCTTCTGAGGATGAAGACTCTTCCGGTTATAGGGGAAGCTCGGATGAAGAATCCTCAACTTCAGGCAATGATCAGGTGGATGACACAACAAGTGCGTCAGTCGATGCTGTTGATTTTGATGAGCTTTTGGAGGAAGCTGCAGCAGGAATTCAAAGAAGATCTATTTTGGTGGACCAAGCTGCTTATTCTTCGTCTTCTCTCCATTCAGCCTTTATGGCGAATGTCGACAGTTCATCAAGTCAGGTATGTGTCGACGAACCCACTTCTGTTAGCTGTAATAACTGTGATAGTTTGCATGTTAGATGTGCTGAGTTGGAAGCAAACATGTCTGAGTTGCAAGGCAAACACGATGCTTTACAAGCTAGTTTGTTTGAATTGCAAGACAAACATGTTTCTGTGAATGATAGGTGGTGTGAATTGCAAAGCAAACACAAGGCTTTGCAAGAGAAATATGATGTGACATTCATTCACAATCAGAAATTAACAGTGGATCTTTCAAAGTGCACTGAAGCCAACATGTTTTATGAAAACCATGAAAAAGGATATAAATCAATGATTGAAACATTGAAGAAAGATAAAACAGAGTTAACTAAAATGGTTTCCAGAAAACAAACGGATATTAATTTGTATATCACTCGTCTTGAGGTAATGCAAAAAGAAATGGCTTGTGTTAAAACAGAAAGTGAGGCGATCCGACTCAAGTTAGACAGTTATTTGAGTTCTAGCTATGTGTTGGATCACATCATTGATGTTCAAAAAGAGAAACGGGATGTCACATGCATAGGTTATAAGAAATGTCCACCACCCGTGAGAAACAATTTTGATGCTTTGCCTGATGAGGAGTATAGGACTCACTTTGAGCCATCTGTTCCTTTGGACGTTGAGGAATTTGCAGCAGGGCTCGGATACAAGAAAGAAGTATCGTCAGACTCAGATATGTCAGCAGATACATTTGTAACTGCTGAACAGAATCAGGATTCTCCAGTGGTGGTTGAGGATGTTGATTCTTCTGATGATGAGTCTGATGATACTGATTCGGAAAAGTCTGATGCAGTGATCAAAGAAGAGGACATACCTCTTGAGAATCATATTCTATGTGATCCTCCCACAAAACCTGCTAAGACTGTTCCAACCGAGTCCACATCAGCAAAAGAGTCGGAGAGTGTGGATTTGCTGTACCCTCTTGTTGGTGATGATAAAATTTACTCAGACAAAGATTTTCCTATTAAGAATGTTAATCAATCTTTAATCAGTAAAGTCTTTGAAAATTCAACAAGTAAGTTTTTGGGAAAGACAGGACCACAAGTTACAGTCACACAGTGTCCTCCTATCCCAAAGGCTGAAGTTAGAAAACAATTTGGGAATAAGAAATTACCAACAGTGCAAACCCAGCAAAATCATACCAAACCCAAGGGTAAGGCACCGGCTCAAGATCAAAAGAAGCCGAATCAGAAAAAGAAGAAGAATGTGAACTTTGTGAAATCTAAGGGAACGGACAAAATTGCAAAGTTTGAAAATCAATCTAATGTAGATTTTGTCCAAAAAGCAACTGTGATGAAAAGGAATGAACAAAGTTGTTCAAAACCTAGTACCTCGGGATCACAAAGTTCATCATCGGCAAGACGACCACATGATACTTCGGGGTTTGTTGAACGAAGATCATGTTTTGAATGTGGAACAATCGGGCATATTATTCGAAATTGCCCGTATCTTCATAAGTTGAAAGCCAAAGAAGATGATCCCCGTGACCCAACTGACCGTAAGCGATCTGTTCCTGTAAAACAAGATCCCCGACTCATAAGAGAAAGGGAAAAGAAACAGAAACGCCAACAGGTCAAGAAAATTGAAAAGGCAATTAAAACCGATGTGGTTCACAAACCATCTGTTTCAGTTAAACCAGATAATTCAAAGTCTTCAAAAATTTCAAACAATCAAACTGGTAAAACTCAACAGACCTGGAAACCAAAAAGGGTTACTGAATCAGGGGGACCATCACAATTTCCGAATCATCAAAAGGTGGAAGTTATTGTTGTTGATAAAAATGGAAGACCCAAGACCACAATGGCTTGGGTCCCCATCTCCAACTAATTTATGTGAGTTCATGTGCAGGGTGTTCCAGGAGGAACTATCAGTAGTCATTGGATTGTTGATAGTGGGGCATCCAGGCACATGACAGGCGACATGAAGCTTCTCTACGACGTCAAATCTATTAGAGGAGGTTATGTTGCTTTTGCTGGAGATAAGGGCGGATACATTACTGGTGAAGGAATGATTTCCAACGGGGTTGTTAGCTTTGATAAGATCAACTTCGTACAACAACTTGATCACAATCTTCTTAGTGTTTCTCAAATTTGTGACAAGCAGTTCTCTGTACACTTTGATGCTAGTGGATGTTATGTGCTGAAACCCGGCTTCAAAATTCCAAAAGAATGGATTCTTTTGTCGGCTCCAAGGATAAATGATCTGTATGTCCTTGATATGAGCCAAGCTATCACAACGTCTGCACAAGCAACTTGTTTCGTTTCCAAAGCCACAGAAAAAGACACAATCTCTTGGCACAGACGAATGGGCCACATTCACTTACGTAAAATGAATCATTTGGTATCAAATGAATTGGTGAATGGTGTTCCTCTTAAAAATTTCCATCTTCAAGACGTCTGTGTATCGTGCCAGAAAGGAAAACAAACGAAGAAGCGACACCCTACAAAGAAAGTCAACACGGTGGCTGTTCCTCTTGAACGTTTGCACATGGATTTGTTCGGTCCTGTCAAGCACAAAAGCATTAGGAATGATCAATATTGCCTCGTGATTACTGATGATTATTCAAGATTTTCTTGGGTGGCGTTCATGGCACACAAGAGTGAAACCTTCGGTATTATCAAAAACTTGATCATTCAGATTGAGAATCTCTACAACTTGAAGGTTAGGCGGATACGCAGCGACAATGGTACTGAATTCAAAAATCATGCCATGGCGGAGTTTTGCACTTCAAAAGGTATTCTTCACGAATTTAGTGCAGCTTATACTCCTCAACAGAATGGCGTCGCTGAACGTAAGAACCGAACATTGATCGAGACTGCTAGGACTATGTTGGTAGAGTCGCAGCTGCCCATTCCATTCTGGACTGAAGCTGTGTCCTCTGCATGCTATACGTTGAACCGAGTCCTTACAGTCAAAAGGCACAACAAGACCTGCTTTGAGCTTATCAACAAACGGAAACCAGACTTGTCTTATCTCGAACCGTTTGGAGCTCCATGCACAATTATCGATCCTCATGGAAAGTTTGGGGCAAGATCAATCGAGGGATACTTTCTTGGGTATTCCACCCCAAACTTAAGAGTCTGGAATCTAGAGACTAAAAGGGTTGAGGAATGGTCTGAAGTCAGAGTACAAAGGCACACTTTACCAGTCAGAAATCCTGGTCAGCCTTGGATGTTTGAGTACGATGACTTTTTCAATTCGATCAATGTTGAAGCCGTTGAAGAAAGTGCTGCGGCAAGGATGTTTTTCGAGAGCGACAATGCAACAGATTCACCGTTGGTTCGTCCCATTATTGTCAATCAAGAACCATCTTCAGTGAACAATAATGCTCTCGACAATGAGGATTTTCAAGATGCTTCCGAATTGAACGAATCTTCAGAGGATGATGAATTTCTAGATGCAGATCAAGAAGCTCCAACAGCAGTTCATGGTATTTCAGAGGGTACACCTCCAGTGGATGTCCCTCGAACAGCTGAAGCTACTGCATCATCCTCTTCGTCAATTCCGGGACTTGAATTGATTGTTGATCTCAATCTCAACAATCTGGGTACAAATATTCCAGTTCAAGATAATCCAGAAACACGGATTCACAATACCCATCCTCAACAAAACATCATCGGAAATGTACAAAGTTGCGTTCAAACAAGAAACATGTTGCGAAACAACAACAATGCAGGCTTGTATGCAACTATCCGAGAATCTGGTCAACAAAATGATTGGTCTTTCGCGTGTTATGTCTCACAGGAAGAGCCAAGAACTTGGAAAGATGCATTGAAAGATAGCTCATGGGTTGAAGCGATGCAGGAAGAACTGCAACAATTCCAGAAGCTTGGTGTCTGGAAACTCGTAGAGAAACCTGCTGGATACAAGAAGATTGGTACCCGTTGGGTGTTTAAGTGCAAGAAGGATGACCGTGGGATTGTTATTCGGAACAAAGCACGATTAGTCGTTCAAGGTTTTCGTCAGATTGAAGGGATAGACTACAACGAAGTCTATGCACCTGTTGCGCGTCTAGAAGCAATTCGGATCTTTCTGGCTTATGCCTCATTCAAAGGTTTCAAGGTATACCAGATGGACGTGAAGAGTGCATTCTTACATGGTGTGGTGGAAGAAGAGGTGTACGTCGAACAGCCTCCAGGTTTTGAAGATCCTATCCATCCCGATCGGGTTTGGTTGCTCAACAAAGCTCTCTATGGTCTTCATCAAGCACCGCGAGCTTGGTACGCAACCTTATCTAATTATTTGCTGGAGAACGGTTTTCGCAGAGGTCTTATTGATTGTACTCTCTTCATCAAAGAACAAGATGGAGATCTTCTACTGGTACAGGTATACGTTGACGATATTATTTTTGGTTCTACTAATGATGTTTTGTGTAGGGATTTCGAGCGTGTGATGCAGGATAAATTCGAGATGAGTGCTATGGGGGAAATGACCTTCTTTTTGGGCCTACAAGTACAACAAACTGAGTCTGGGATATTCATCCATCAGACTAAATATGTTGGTGACATCTTGAGCCGGTTCCAGATGTCTGATGCAACGCCCATCGGTACCCCATTGCCACAAAATCACGGAATTACTCCAGACTTGAAGGGTCAAGATGTTAGTCCCTCACACTACCGCGCGATGATCGGATCTCTTATGTACCTCACAGCATCAAGACCAGATATAATGTACCCAACGTGCCTGCTTGCCAGATATCAAGTGAACCCGAAGGCCTCACATCTTGCAGCTGTAAAAAGGATTTTTCGTTATTTGAAGGGTTACCCTGACACCGGTCTGTGGTACCCTAGGGATAATAACTTTGACTTGATCGCATTCAGTGATTCTGATTTTGGCGGATGCAAAATCGACGGCAAATCCACAACGGCTGGATGTCAGTTTTTGGGAAATCGCCTAGTCACATGGCAGTGCAAGAAGCAAACGTGCGTCGCTACATCAACATGCGAAGCTGAATACATTGCTGCCTCAAGTTGTTGCTCCCAAGTCCTGTGGATACAACAACAAATGCGTGATTACGGTTTTGAATTCCTAACTACTCCTATTTACGTTGATAATTCTGCTGCATTACAGATCACTAAAAATCCTGTGCAGCATTCAAAGACTAAGCACATCGACATTAAGTATCATTTCATACGTGATTGCTTTGAGAAAAGGCTAATCGATGTTGCTTATGTCCACACCGATGACCAACGTGCCGACCTTTTTACCAAAGCTTTTGACAAATCAAGATTTGACTATTTATTATTGGTAAACGGCATTAAGGTCAAGCAAGAGTAAAACCAACATCGGAAAATCATTTTTGTAAATACCTTTGTGTTTTAAATTTGTCTTAGTTTATTGATTTTAGGGGGAGTAAATCCAAAATTTGAAAATCCAAAAACATTGAAAAATTTCTAAAACGCAAAAACAATAGAAAAACAAAAATGAGTTTCCTGGCGAGCAAAAGAGAAAATGATAGTACATCAGTGGTCTGTCTAAACCTCTTTAAACCTTAAATTGAAAAACGATAAGCAGCTCTATATAAGATGTATCGGTAGGCTCACAATCATTTTAAAGTGTGCAGGGTGATATAAACTTAAATCTACAGAAGACTGGGTGGGAACCATTCATTGGCATATGGTCTTAGTACCGAAATTTCGTTTGAGAGATTGCCGAGGTTCTGAAATATTCGGTCTTTATGCTGCTTATCATCTGGGTATCATGGTTGTATCTTTTACCGAAAAATAACGGGGACGCAAGTCTAGATCTTCCATGATACTATACATACGTGTACATACTGCATACGACCTCAATAAGTGATCAACAATCACATGTCCAAATAAATAAGTGATAAAATATCACAAATTCTTTCCGGGAGTCAAGTTCGTCTCTCTGCTGTACGAAAGTACTGACCTGTTCACGGACTTGCTCCTGTGCCCTCATGCATATGAAAATCAAGTTCCTCATCAATAAGTGATTATATCACATAGGGCTTGTTTTCAAATCAAAATAAGTGAGAATCTCACATCATATACGGTCAAACAGATGATAATCGGTATACTCACCGGTAAGATGAACCCTCGTGCATACCTTGATACGGGAATGTGTCGTGATGTGGATGAACACCGGTCGGTAAGTATAAATCATACCTTAACGTATCCCCTCGCCATGATTACATTTGATAAGTTGAGCTTATGTGGACAACAATACCGATAATTGTTATAGGATGCTTATCTTAATGTTAACTAATTGAACAAAGAGAGTGTTTTGACATGACCGTACACTGATATGATTCTCTTACCCTCGAAACTCACAAAAAGAATGTCTGTAAATATTTATTTACTGCTTTCTTTTTCCGCATCTTTGTATATATTTATTTACTGCTTTCTGTCTTTACATTTGAAATATTCAAAAATACCAAAAAGATTTTAAGTGTGTTTTAATATAAACTCTCTAAATACCAAAAAGATTTTATTTCTATTTTATTTTCGATCGTACGATGTTGGAACTCGAGTCTTCGTTACCTGAAACCTGAACGAAAACCAAGACGACTAAATCTTCATAAACGGTCGAAATTTGCAAAGTTTTGAAAGTTAAAAATTAAAATTGACAAATTTGCTAAACTTTCAAACTGTCGGACGGTGTTTGCTTAAACAATGGTCACATGTGTGTCGTTTGCTTATGATATTCCAGGCGGTTGTTCTCATTACGCGTTTAGATTTCTTGCATGTGCAGACTCTAAAGGCTGGGAGAACATGGTCGATGACAAGCTTCGGAATGAAGACACGACGTGAAGGCACTCAAATGATGAAGATGATCGAGTTGCCGCTGACCATATTCAGCACCACAAGGATCTCACTTCATAAAGATCAAGTATTTCACGAGCATAACTCAAGGGGGAGCTTATGCTAAGGGGGAGTTTGTCAACACACTTCCAACATGAAACGGGGAGTTTGTTGGTACACTTTCTGCTTTCAAGACGTGAAGACTTTAAAGATCCTCCGACATTGAAGACTTGAAAAGAAGTCAAAGACTTGAAGACACGAGAACTTACAAGAATGAAGATCGAGACAAAGCAACAGCTGATTGTTGATAAGCCAGACAAAGCTACAGCCAAGGGGGAGTTTGTTGGTGCACTTATGTCTGCACTTTGTCTGTATTCGGTCACGATGTAAAACAATGTCTTGTTAGTCTTGTAGGTTTGACCAAGTCAACCATCCTCCTGGTTTGACTTGGCCAAACAGTAAACATTATGTTTGTAAGATGTTGGGTCGAAGGATGTGCCATCGAAGGATTGCTTATATCCTTCGATGATGAGCTCGATAGATAGCTTTCGATAGATGGACCACGAAAGATCCCATCCTTCGTGGTACATGCAGATCGTTCGAGCTGTTTCTGGTCGAAAGATGATCTTTCGATCAGACTGTTTGATCCTTCGACCAGACATGCTGTTTTGGGTATAAATACCCGTGTGTTGTGTTCACTTCGAGGGTTAGACACTTAGAACACTCAGAGCAGAAAACACACACACACACTGTTAGAGAGAGTTTATAGAGCTGATCTGTAAACCTTGTGCTTGTAACTGGATCATTCATGCGTATTAATACATAGGTGTTAATCGGTGAACTTTGCGTGTCGTGTTATTGCGTGTTCTATCTCGGTTGGATTCCGCACAACCGGGTTGGTTTGTACACAAGGATTAGGCGACTAGATCCTCCCCTAGCCGGACCTACAGCATCTAGCTAAGGTATTCAAAAGGTTCAAAATGCCAAAACAAATTGAAGAAGAATGAGCTGATGACAGTGAAGATTTGGAAGAGAAATTAGATTACCATTTTTAATTTTTTTTCTTTTTCATTTTATATTGTTTTGTTATCAAGTTATCTGTTGTTTTGTTATCTAATTCTCTACAAATAAAATACATTATTATATAAAACGCCAAAAACTACAAACACCAAAACGCTAGTAGTGTGAAAACTGTGAGAACTGGTGCTGGCAAAGCAATTAGTCAAATGTATTAAACGCCAAAAAAAAACATTTGGTCTTATTGTTAAATTATGAGAATATTAATGAGTCGTAGTGAATATTATACAAAACGCCAAAAAAATGACCCAAAAACGCTATAATGCCAAAAAATTATCTATGTGACATAAAAATAATTAATTCAACGCAAAAAGTTTAATATATACAATTAACGCCAAAAAAATCTTAGACGCCAGAAAATGTTAAAGCGCGTTAGGAAAATAAAAGAAGATTGAAAAAAAAAAAAAAAAAAAAACCCTCGGACCCTGATCATGTCCTGCGCCACGTGTTGGGCCAGGATGCGTTCTCATCGTTCTCACACTTTTGAGTGTTTTCTCCTGATCCCGTTCCTATATATATATGTACCACCACTACAAAAAAAGGTATTTGCCACAAAATTTTGTTACCAAAAAAATAGGTAGCAAATAAGTAAAAGTTTTACACGGGATGCCTTCAAATTTGCTACCTTATTTTACTGGTGGCAAATATACTCTACTTAATTTACCCAAAAATCACATTCACCTGCAAATATACGGTATGCCTATTCACACGTTCACACATTCACCTCCTGAAGAACCCAAAATCTAACGATTCACGCGTCATTCAACCCTAAATCACAACACCGTCGTACACAATACGACTTCAATTTCAACAATAAACCTTCCAAATAAATCAACATCGGTGTCTAGGGTTTCGATTTTGTCCTTGATTGCGACAAAGAAGGTATGTTATCTATACAATTTCTTCTTGTTTTTGTTGAATCGAAGGCGTTCACTTACTTTTGATGTCGTGTTCTATACTTTCTCTCTCTAAAAATCCTTCGCATTCTCTCCATGTTCTTCTGCTTCAATCATTACAGAGCTATGGAGGCCAATGAATACGAGCTTTATACTCATTAAATCCACCGTTAATTCATCATAATCGTAATAATTCCACTGGTTCGTAATAATTCCACTGGATTATCATGATATTGTTGTTTTGTTGTGGTTTGATTGGTTGATTAGGGTTAGATTTGTGTTTTTCTTGTTCTGATTGATTGTTGAGCTACTGGCATTAGTTAATTAGAGTTGAGTGTGTGATTTTGAACTCTAATTGATTGTTGAGCTACTGGCGTTAGTTGATTAGGTTTAGATTTGTGATTTTTTGATTCTGATTGATCATTGAGCTACTGGCATTAGTTAATCAGGTTTAGATTTGTGTTTTTTTTTGGTTCTGATTGATTGTTGAGCTACTGGCATTTGTTGATTAGGTTTAGATTTGTGAGTTTTGATTCTAATTGATCATTGAGCTACTGGCATTAGTTAATCTGGTTTAGATTTGTGGTTTTTTTTTTTGTTGTGATTGATTGTTGAAGCTACTAGAATTAGTTGATTAGACTTGAGTGTGTGACTTTGAAGTATAATTGATCTGTATCGTGAAGGTTAGATGATCTGTAGACCCAAGTGTATTGCATTTTTGTGTTCGGTATCTATTTTAGAATGCCGGCATGTTTACTTATTGAATTGAGACATTGTGAAGTCTGATTCCAGGGTATAGTTTTAATGTAGAGTACTTTCGCCTATTTTATAATGCCGGCTGTTTTTTATTCCCCCTAGTTATTATAGTTGTACAGGTACATGTACATCTCTTAGTGGTTAATGTAAGATTATATTATGTTTAGGATTTTAAATTTAGAACATTCCAAGTCACTTTATGCTTTCAAATGTGGCCAAAACTCACGATGTGCATGTATAGACTATAGAGTTCTAAAACGTGTAAATTTGTCGTTGAGGTGTATCTTGAAGTGCAGAAAGTGTGAAATAGCTTTGGGTTCAAATTTCTTGCAATTACCACCAATGTTATCACTAATGCTTGGACAATTTTCTTTAATGAGGTGAACAAAACATGTAATACTTAGCTTTATATGCACACAGTCAGTGGCGAAGCTTGAAAAAAAAGTTTGGGGAGTCGGAAGGTAACGGACCTAAAAAAAAATTTCTATCGCGTAGTTTCGAGGTGTATGTTCGGGTCGGATGTCGGTGATTCGATTCGGGTCGGGTCAAACATTAATATCAAACAAAAAACATTCTCAAACATTAAAATGTAAACATTGTTTTACAAACAAACGAACAAAGTCACCAAAACATTTTATTCATTCCAAAAAAATTCAACATTTTTTTCTTTTGAAAAAAGAAGTTATCATTTTATTCTTCCCCATAGCATAATCTAATAACAAAACAAGTTAACAAATCACCCTAAATTTGAAACTCTAATTTCTATCTAAATCAAATTACAATAAAATTAAACAAATAAAATTAAACATAGTTACAAAAAGATTCAACAAGTTTAGGGCAAAAATTCGGACCAGTTTCACCCCTTATTTCAACCTAAATCACATAAATTGTAGCCCTAAATTAAACCTAAAGATAAAAAACACATACCTTTAACCTTATGAAGATTGAAGAAGTCGAAGAAGAGTACAAGACCACAACAACGAGCTGCGTTTTGGCTTCTGTTCTCGAACAAGAAGCTAAAGTCTAATAGTTTTGGAACCTGCGTTTTTCCCCCCTTCTGCAGTTCTGGGTTGTGCCTTCTGTTCTTCTGGTCGATGTCACAAAGTTAACGAATTTGGGTTTTTTTTATAGGGTAGGCTTTTAAGTTGGGCTATATAATGATTTGATTTGGGTTATATAATATACGTTCTAGTATTCTACCAAATATAATGATTTGCGCTATAATATTTGGGCTAATTAAATATTGTATTTGGGCTATATAAATAAAAAAATTAAAACCGGGGGGTCGAAAATGTATATACCTAATTTTTTTTATAAAACCGGGGGGTCGAAAACGTATATACCTACAAAATCCTATACGAAACGTACATATATAACACTACTGATCGAAAAGTTCGGGGGGTCGGGCGCCCCTCCCCGCCCCTTAAATCATGTGCCCCTGCAAACAGTTGATTGAACTGTACTTAGCTTTATATGCAAACAGTTATAAACGATGTAAAACATAGCTTCCATAATCACTTTAATCTATCCATTTCTGCAAAACACATCTTTAACCAAAAATGCCAACTTAACCAAAACGCCAAAAATGGCAACAATCGTTTCATGGAGATACACTCTGGCAATTAGGCGATTCGTCCTCCGATTTGACAACAGAAGGAGGGTGTATGTTAAGACGGTCAGGGCAATTCTGAAGATGGAAGAAGAGATACAGAGGGGAATCTTATCCCTTGGCATCGTTCTAGATAACGAATGCCATGAAACACATATGCTTATGAAAGCATTAACCAGGAAATTTGGACCAATCAAAACAGATGTGAAGCCGGACCCTGTAAGACAGTTACTTTATTACTATCATTTATTACAATAAAAAAGTCCCGCCTAAACTACGCGCCAAAAAACTCCTATAAGAGAGGGGTCTAAACACAATGAAATTGATCACACCCAGAAAACACAAACGCCATATCCTCTAGAAACCACTCACTTTAAAACGCCAAATAATGTTAGTTAAAAAAACCACAGATGGCAAAGCTTTCACTGAATGAATTCTTCTTCTGAGGGGGTTATCTCAATAATATTTTGCTGAACGAGATGGACAAATATTCAAGAAAAAGAGACTGATAACAGTGATATGCCATCATGTGAGCTTTGTTCTTCATGAATATAGGCATGGAATAAAGGGATCAACACAAGTGTAAAATGCTATTCTGGACTCCATTATTACAAGTAGCATCAAGCAAGAGTTGATCTTTAATGACATGCCACCAAACAAGAATATCACACCAAAAAACAGGATACCACTAAGCAGCTTCGTCTAAAAAATACGGGGTTTATGTAGGAAAGTTGGAATCTAGCTAAGGTATTCAAAAGGTTCAAAACGCCAAAACAAATTCAAGAAGAAGGAGCTGATGACAGTGAAGATTCGGAAGAGAAATTAGATTACCATTTTTATTTTTTTTCTTTTTCATTTTATATTGTTTTGTTATCAAGTTATCTGTTGTTTTGTTATCTAATTCTCTACAAATAAAATACATTATTATATAAAACGCCAAAAACTACAAACACCAAAACGCTAGTAGTGTGAAAACTGTAAGAACGGGTGCTGGCAAAGCAATTAGTCAAATGTATTAAACGCCAAAAAATTCATTAAACGCCAAAAACAACATTTGGTCTTATTGTTAAATTATGAGAATATTAATGACTCGTAGTGAATATTATACAAAACGCCAAAAATTTCACAAAAAAACGCTATAACGCCAAAAAATTATCTATGTGACACAAAAATAATTAATTCAACACCAAAAAGTTTAATAAATACAATTAACGCCAAAAAAATCTTAGATGCCAGAAAATGTTATAGCGCGTTAGGAAAATAAAAGAAGATTGAAAAGACACAAAAACCCCTCGGACCCTGATCATGTCCCGCGCCACGTGTTGGGCCAGGAAGCGTTCTCACCGTTCTCACACTTTTGAGCGTTTTCTCCTGATCTCGTTCCTATATATATATATATATATATATGTATCACCCTTACAAAAAAGGTAGTTGCCACCAAATTTTGTTACCAAAAAAATAGGTAGCAAATAAGTAAAAGTTTTACACGGGATGCCTTCAAATTTGCTACCTTATTTTACTAGAGGCAAATATACTCTACTTAATTTACCCGAAAATCACATTCACCTCCAAATATACGGTATGCCTATTCACACGTTCACACATTCACCTCCTGAAGAACCCAAAATCTAATGATTCACGCCTCGTTCAACCCTAAATCACAACACCGTCGTACACAATACAACTTCAATTTCATCAATAAACCTTCCAAATAAATCAACATCGGTGTCTAGGGTTTCGATTTTGTCCTTGATTGCGACGAAGAAGGTATGTTATCTATACAATTTCTTCTTGTTTTTGTTGAATCGAAGGCGTTCACTTACTTTTGATGTTGTGTTCTATACTTTCTCTCTCTAAAAATCCTTCACATTCTCTCCATGTTCTTCTACTTCAATCATTACAGAGCTATGGAGGCCAATGAATTCGAGCTTTATACTCATTAAATCCACCGTTAATTCATCATAATCGTAATAATTCCACTGGTTCGTAATAATTCCACTGGATTAACATGATATTGTTGTTTTGTTGTGGTTTGATTGGTTGATTAGGGTTAGATTTGTGCTTTTCTTGTTCTGATTGATTGTTGAGCTACTGGCATTAGTTAATTAGAGTTGAGTGTGTGATTTGGATGTCTAATTGATTGTTGAGCTACTGGCGTTAGTTGATTAGGTTTAGATTTGTGATTTTTTGATTCTGATTGATCATGCTACTGGCATTAGTTAATCAGGTTTAGATTTGTGTTTTTTTTTGGTTCTGATTGATTGTTGAGCTACTAGCATTAGTTGATTAGGTTTAGATTTGTGATTTTTGATTCTAATTGATCATTGAGCTACTGGCATTAGTTAATCAGGTTTAGATTTGTGGTTTATTTGTTGTGATTGATTGTTGAAGCTACTAGAATTAGTTGATTAGACTTGAGTGTGCGACTTTGAAGTATAATTGATCTGTATCATGAAGGTTAGATGATCTGTAGACCCAAGTGTATTGCATTTTTGTGTTCGGTATCTATTTTAGAATGCCGGCATGTTTACTTATTGAATTGAGAGATTGTGAAGTCGATCTGATTCCAGGGTATTGTATTAATGTAGAGTACTTTCGCCTATTTTATAATGCCGGCTGGTTTTTATTCCCCCTAGTTATTATAGTTGTACAGGTACATGTACATCTCTTAGTGGTTAATGTAAGATTATTTAGGATTTTAAATTTAGAACATTCCAAGTCACTTTATGCTTTCAAATGTGGCCAAAACTCACGATGTTGATGTATAGACTATAGAGTTCTAAAACGTGTAAATTTGTCGTTGAGGTGTATCTTGAAGTGCAGAAAGTCTGAAATAGCTTTGGGTTCAAATTTCTTGCAATTACCACCAATGGTATCACTAATGCTTGGACAATTTTCTCTAATGAGGTGAACAAAACACGTAATACTTAGCTTTATATGCAAACAGTCAGTGGCGAAGCTTGAAAAAAAAGTTCAGGGAGTCGGAAGGTAACGGATCTAAAAAAAATTTCTATCGTGTAGTTTCGAGGTGTATGTTCGGGTCGGATGTAGGTGATTCGATTCGGGTCGGGTCGGGTCAAACATTAATATCAAACAAAAAACGTTCTCAAACATTAAAACGTAAACATTGTTTAACAAACAAATGAACAAAGACACCAAAACATTTTATTCATTCCAAAAAAATTCTGCATTTTTTTCTTTTGAAAAAAGAAGTTATTATTTTACTCTTCCCCATAGCATAATCTAATAACAAAACAAGTTAACAAATCACCCTAAATTTCAAACTCTAATTTCTATCAAAATCAAATTACAATAAAATTAAACAAATAAAATTAGACATAGTTACAGAAAGATTCAACAAGTTTAGTGTAAAAATTCGGACCAGTTTCACCCCTAATTTCAACCTAAATCACATACATTGCAGCCCTAAATTAAACCTAAAGATAAAAAACACATACCTTTAACCTTTTGAAGATTGAAGAAGTTGAATAAGAGTACAAGACCACAACAACGAGCTGCGTTTTGGCTTCTGTTCTCGAACAAGAAGCTGAAGTCTAATAGTTCTGGAACCTGCGTTTTCCCCCATCTGCAGTTCTGGCTTGTGCCTTCTGTTCTTCTGGTCGATGTCGCAAAGTTAACGAATTTGGGTTTTTTTTATAGGGTGGGCTTTTAAGTTGGGCTATATAATGATTTGATTTGGGTTATATAATATACATTATAGTATTCTACCAAATATAATGATTTGGGCTATAATATTTGGGCTAATTAAATATTTTATTTGGGCTATATAAATAAAAAAATTAAAACCGGGGGGCCGAAAATGTATATACCTAATTTTTTTTATAAAACCGGGGGGTCGAAAACGTATATACCTACAAAATCTTATACGAAACATACATATATAACACAACTGATCGAAAAGTTCGGGAGGTCGGGCGCCCCTCCCCGCCCCTTAAATCCTGTGCCCCTACAAACAGTTGATTGAGCTGTACTTAGCTTTATATGCAAATAGTTGCTAATTTTACCAAATTCTGAAGTATGTTGTTTTGTAAAATAAAACAGTTGCTAATTTTACCAAGTCTGAAGAACACGATGAGGTAGTCATCCTTGAGGCTGCAATTTTTGGTGGAGTTCCTGAAGGGGCTGGATATCGTGTACCATATGTCCGAAAGTGTTATAGGCGGAATGGTGTTGGTAGGAATAATGGGCCCTACACTAGGTCGACCCCTCGTTTTCCATCTCCCACGCTTAATGCTCAAAGATTGATAAGGGAGCAACAGGTAAACCCACCCTAAAGTTACTAATTTACACATCTAAATTTCACAAAACATAACCGCCATCTTTCTGCAAAATGAAGAATATTTTGCTTCATTGCAAGCTGACAGAGAAAAAGAGTTGCTAGAGCAGGCAGACAGAGAAGCTGCTATGGAAGAAGAAAAGAGAAAATTGGAACAAGAAAATTGGAAAACTCTATACCAGGCACATTTTGTTTTATTTTCTTCTGAATGATTTATCGATCTTGTTATATCTTTTCGTGACACCAGAGTGGGCATAAAAGTCGTTTATCTCCAAGGAATGGAACTCCATCAATTGGTTTATGTTCATTCTCTAAATTCATCGGTTTATAGGTATTAATTTTCATTTCAATTGTTGTAGATTTTGGAATTATGCCAAAGTAGTGTAGCATATCAACTGCCAAATCCTAGGACAATGGCTATTCTCGTTTTACTAGTTGAAGTTTATTCAATGCCAAATCTCAAAGCAAATCTCACGTTTGAAATAGAAGTAAGGGTGAAAACTTGAAAGAGTAATAGTAATTGCAATGGTAATGGTATCTACTATATATATGTATGCTTATGTTGGCTTGACTTTTTAGGTATTGTTCAAAGAATCTAAATGTAGATATAAAGGAAGTCAAGCCAACAACTCTTCTTAAAGACAAGTCTAGGATGACCGAAGGAAACCCTGATTTTTCTCAACCAAAGATTGTTGAAGAATTTAAATCTAGACTGAGAAGTGCGGTAAATCAAGTTGTATTACCGGCTGACGTTGCAGGTCCATCTTATCAGGTTGATCTTTCACAAATAGTATACCAGGCTTGTTAACTTAAGATTTTTTTACATTTTTTAACCTATTTTACTTTACAAGTATGGTCATTGCATTTGCAGCCGACCGTACCAGCCTCAAATATTCCTGATTTCCAATCGGTTCTAAAGACGCATGTCCTTGGGTTCCACCTTTTCCATTCTCAGTTCGATTAGAAAGCTATAATTAAGTTTTTTTATAACTTAATGATAGTTCTTATTATTTTCTCTTGCAGTTTGCTTCCGATGGCTATGAATAAGGCTATTGTAGAACTAGTTTCTACCGTTGTAGAGAGGAGTGTTTCTATAGCATCTCAAACAACAATTGAGCTTGTGTTAAAGGTGTTATTTATGTTTAGTTAGTTCCTTATATGGTAAAGATTTCACATTTTTATAAAAATTTATTGAAAGTTTTTTTTAAACAAATTGAAAGGAGTATATTAACGACCCGGATGAGATCTATATCGACAATGTATCAAGTTTGATGGTTGCTTCCCTAGCTAGAAGTCTGTCTTCTGTCACCTGCAAGGTTTCATGTTAAATGTTTAATTATATAATGTTTGGTTATATAATTCTAAAGTTATAAAATAGTTTTGTCGACTGTGATCCCCCTTTGTTGTAGGAACCACTGCGTGTTTTCACGGCATCTTCAAGAAATTCACTTGGAACATTCAAACCCTTTGTGGAGTTTCTTAGATGTCGTGAAAACTCGCAGTGGTTCCTACAACAAAGGGGAATCACAATCAATAAAACTAATTTATAACTTTAGAATTATATAACCAAACATTATATAATTAAACATTTAACACGAAACTTTGCAGGTGACAGAAGATAGACTTCTAGCTAGGGAAGCAACCATCAAACTTGATACATTGTCGATATAGATCTCATCCAGGTCGTTAATATACTCATGTCAATTTGTATAAAAAAACTTCAATAAATATCTATAAAAATGTGAAATCTTTACCATACAAGGAACTAACTAAACATAAATAACACCTTTAACACAAGCTCAATTGTTGTTTGAGATGCTATAGAAACACTCCTCTCTACAACGGTAGAAACTAGTTCTTCAATAGCCTTATTCATAGCTATCGGAAGCAAACTACAAGAGAAAATAATAAGAACTATCATTAAGTTATACAAAAATTAATTATTGCTTTCTATTTGAACTGAGAATGGAAAAGGTCGAACCCAAGGACATGCGTCTTTAGAACCGATTGGAAATCAGGAATATTTGAGGCTGGTACGGTCGGCCGCAAATGCAATGACCATACTTGTAAAGTAAAATAGCCTAAAAAATGTAAAAAAAATCTTAAGTTAACAAGCCTGGTATACTATTTGTGAAAGATCAACCTGATAAGATGGACCTGCAACGTCAGCCGGTAATACAACTTGATTTACCGTACTTCTCACTGTAGATTTAACTTCTTCAACAATCTTTGGTTGAGAAAAATTAGGGTTTCCTTCGGTCATCCTAGACTTGTCTTTAAGAAGAGTTGTTGGCTTGACTTCCTTTATATCTACATTTAGATTCTTGAACAATACCTGAAAAGTCAAGCCAACATAAGCATACATATATATAGTAGATACCATTACCATTGCAATTACTATTATTCTTTCAAGTTTTCACACTTACTTCTATTTCAAACATGAGATTTGCTTTGAGATTTGGCATTGAATAAACTTCAACTAGTAAAACGAGAATAACCATTGTCCAAGGATTTAGCAGTTGATATGCTACACTGCTTTGGCATAATTCCAAAATCTACAACAATTGAAATGAAAATTAATACCTATAAACCGACGAATTTCGAGAATGAACATAAACCAATTGATGGAGTTCCATACCTTGGAGATAAACGACTTTTATGCCCACTCTGGTGTCACGAAAAGATATAACAAGATAGATAGATCATTCAGAAGAAGATAAAACAAAATGTGTCTGGTATAGAGTTTTCCATTTTTCTTGTCCCAATTTTCTCTTTTCTTCTTCCATAGCAGCTTCTCTGGCTGCCTGCTCTAGCAACTCTTTTTCTCTGTCAGCTTGCAATGAAGCAAGATATTCTTCATTCTGCAGAAAGATGGAGGTTATGTTTTGTGAAATTTAGATGTGTAAATTAGTAACTTTAGGGTGGGTTTACCTGTTGCTCCCTTATCAATCTTTGAGTAGTAAGCGTGGGAGATGGAAAACGAGGGGTCGACCTAGTGTAGGGCCTATTATTCCTACCAACACCATTCCGCCTATAACGATTTCGGACATATGGTACACGATATCCAGCCCCTTCAGGAACGCCACCAAATATTGCAGCCTCAAGCATGACTACCTCATCGTGTTCTTCAGACTTGGTAAAATTAGCAACTCTTTTATTTTACAAAACAACATACTTCAGAATTTGGTAAAATTAGCAACCGTTTGCATTTAAAGCTAAGTACTGTTCAATCAACTGTTTGCATATAAAGCTAAGTAGCACATGTTTTGTTCACCTCATTAAAGAAAATTGTCCAAGCATTAGTGATAACATTGGTGGTAAGAACAAGAAATTTGAACCCAAAGCTATTTTAGACACTTTCTGCACTTCAAGATACGCCTCAACGACAAATTTACACGTTTTAGAACTCTATAGTCTATACATCCACATCGTGAGTTTTGGCCACTTCTGAAAGCCTAAAGTCACTTGGAATGTTCTAAATTTAAAATCCTAAACATAATATAATCTTACAGTAACCACTAAGAGATGTACATGTACCTGTATAGCTATAATGTACCTGTATAGCTATAATAACTGAGGGGAATAAAAAACAGCCGGCATTATAAAATAAGCGAAAGTACTCTACATTAATACTATACCCTGGAATCAGACTTCAAAATGTCTTTATTCAATAAGTAAACATTGCGGCATTCTAAAATAGACACCGAGCACAAAAATGCAAAACACTCGGGTCTACAGATCATCTAACCTTCATGATACAGAAACGCGGTAACTCGACGATCAATTATACTTCAAAATCACACACTCAAGCCTAATCAACTAATTCCTGTAGCTTCAACAATCAATCACAACAAAAAAACCACAAATCTAAACTTGATTAACTAATTCCAGTAGCTCAATGATCAATCAGAATAAAAAATCACAAATCTAAACCTAATCAACTAATGCCAGTAGCTCAACAATCAATCAGAATTAAAAAAAAAAACACAAATCTAAACCTGATTAACTAATGCCAGTAGCTCAATGATCAATCAGCATCAAAAAATCACAAATCTAAACCTAATCAACTAACGCCAGTAGCTCAACAGTCAATTAGACTTCAAAATCACACACTCAACTCTAATTAACTAATGCCAGTAGCTCAACAATCAATCAGAACAAGAAAAGCACAAATCTAACCTTAATCAACCAATCAAACCACAACAAAACAACAATATCATGATAATCCAGTGGAATTATTACGAACCAGTGGAATTATTACGATTATGATGAATTAACGGTGGATTCAATGAGTATAAAGTTCGAATTCATTGGCCTCCATAGCTCTGTAATGATTGAAGCAGAAGAACATGGAGAGAATGCAAAGGATTTTTAGAAAGAGAAAGTGTAGAACACGACACCAAAAGTAAGTGAACGCCTACGATTCAACAAAAACAAGAAGAAATTGAATAGATAACATACCTTCTTCGTCGCAATCAAGGATAGAATAGAAACCCTAGACACCATGTTGATGATTTGGAAGGTTTGTTGATGAAATTGAAGTCGTATTGTGTACGACGGTGTTGTGATTTAGGGTTGAACGACGTGTGAATCATTAGATTTTGGGTTCTTCAAGAGGTGAATGTGTGAACGTGTGAATAGGCATACTGTATATTTGGAGGTGAATGTGATTTTAGGGTAAATTAACTAGAGTATATTTGCCACCAGTAAAATAAGGTAGCAAATTTGAAGACATGTTCAAGTTATCTGTTGTTTTGTTATCTAATTCTCTACAAAAAAAATACATTATTATATAAAACGCCAAAAACTACAAACACCAAAACGCTAGTAGTGTGAAAACTGTGAGAACTGGTGCTGGCAAAGCAATTAGTCAAATGTATTAAACGCCTCATTAAACGCCAAAAAAAAAAAAACATTTGGTCTTATTGTTAAATTATGAGAATATTAATGACTCGTAGTGAATATTATACAAAACGCCAAAAAAATGACCAAAAAATGCTATAATGCCAAAAAATTATCTAAGTGTCATAAAAATAATTAATTCAACGCCAAAAAGTTTAATAAATACAATTAACGCCAAAAAAATCTTAGACGCCAGAAAATGTTAAAGCGCGTTAGGAAAATAAAAGAAGATTGAAAAGACAAAAAAAAAACCCTCGGACCCTGATCATGTCCCGCGCCACGTGTTGGGCGAGGATGCGTTCTCATCGTTCTCACACTTTTGAGTGTTTTCTCCTGATCCCGTTCCTATATATTATATATATATGTGTATATATATATGTACCACCACTACAAAAAAAAGGTAGTTGCCACAAAATTTTGTTACCAAAAAAATAGGTAGCAAATAAGTAAAAGTTTTACACGGGATGCCTTCAAATTTGCTACCTTATTTTACTGGTGGCAAATATACTCTACTTAATTTACCCGAAAATCACATTCACCTGCAAATATACGGTATGCCTATTCACACGTTCACACATTCACCTCCTGAAGAACTGTTGATGCACTTGTGTCTGTACTTTGTCTGTATTTTGTCATGATACCAAACGATGTCTTTGTTAGTCTTGTAAGTTTAACCAAGTCAACCATCCTCCTGGTTTGACTTGGCCAAACAGTTAACAAAATGGTTGTAATATGTCTGTGTCGAAGGATGTGTCATCGAAGGATTGTTTATATCCTTCGATGAGATCGAAAGATAAACCTTCGATGGATAGACCTCGAAGGATATCATCCTTCGAGGTATATGTGATCCTTCGATGGGTTTCTGGTCGATAGATGATCCTTCGATCAGTCTATCTGATCCTTCGACCAGACGATCTGTGTTGGGTATATATACCCATGTAATGTGTTCACTTCACTGTGTGCAGAAAATAGAGAGAACACACACGAGAGAGAGAGTTTACAGAATACATTTGTAAACCTTGTGCTGTAACCGTCTTTTCATAGTATTAATACAGTGGTATTAATCGGTGAAGATTGTGTGTTGTGTTTGTGCTTGTTCTATCTCGGTTTGCATGCTAGCCTGGATTCCGCACTTGCTAGTGTGTTAGACATAACAAGGAATAGGTTTAACCTCAACCTCCGAGGGACCTACAAGTGGTATCAGAGCCGTGGCTCTTTTCCTTGTTAAAAACCGAGTTTATACAAGACTTTGGAGTGTTTTTGGACAAAAACTCACTTGGTTTAGCATCCGTTTTTACTGTTTTTCTCGCATTTCTTGTCATAAAAACGTGTTCTAAACTAACCGGGTGTGTTAAAAGACGGGTTGGGTAACTTAAAAACTTGTTTTTAAGACATTTGGTGATTTCCGGCCAAATTCCGGCTTACTCCGGTGACCGGTTTCTGGTTCAGAACCTTGTTTTACTTGGTAATATTTTTCTGTTGTTCAAATCTGCTTTGGCAGAAAGTATGGTCTGAACATACCTTCTGCCGAAAGTTTCTACCAACCCATCAACTTTTTCACCAACCTGTCACTTTTGTCAACTGTGTCAGTGCCGATCGAAGGATATCCTTCGAAGTCGAAAGGTCATCTTTCGATCAAAGGAGGTTCGATAGATAATCATCCTTCGAACATCCTTCGAAGTCTGTGACTTATCTTTCGATCCAAGGAATCTTTTCGAAGCATACATCTTTCGGTCTACAGTTCTTTTTCGAAAGATAAGGATCCTTCGTTTGGAGAATCTTTCGAAATCATTGTTCGAAATTCAACAGTGATCTTTCGAACCCTGTTGATCCTTCGAACAAGTCTTGATCCTTCGACCTTGGTCTGTTTATGTTTAACAAGTTTGTGATTTTCAGGTTTTATTATTCTTGATCAAAAATGAATCCAAGATGGGGTACTCCGGTAAATACAGATATGTATTTTGGTACCCCGTCTCCGTCTTCCGCACCGGTATCTTCTCAAGCTAATGCAATTTCTACCGGTCAATGGGCATTCGTATCAAATCAAACTCCAAGTATTCAAAGCATTCTCTTAAGCGAGAGCGAAACCGGAAGTTTGAATCGGCCTCCAAAGTTGATGCACTTATACGAATATCCAGGATGGATTGACAGATTTCATACATACGTCCTTGGTCAAAATACAGAATTGTGGTTGCGGTTCATCACAGATTTCGATCAAACAATTGAGGTTGCCGCATCATCTGCTGCTACGTTTGCAGATCTTACGGAAGATCAGAAGAAGGTCTATGATTTGGAAAAGAAGGCATATGCCATTCTTACTCAGGCATTAAGTAAAGATATTTATCATCAATTTGTCAGTTACAAGACAACGAAGAGGTTGTGGGACGCATTGAAGACAAGGGGCGTAGGAAATGAAGCGACACGCCAATTGAGACGTGACTTGCTAAAGAAAGAGTTTGATGGTTTTACTTGTATGGAGAATGAATCTTTAGGAGATTTGACAAGTCGATTTAATCATTTGCTGACTGAATTGGCAAATTTTGAGGTTGTTACAACTCCAGCAGAGATTGTGAAAAAGTTTGCAGATGCGTTGCCACCTCAATGGAATACTTTCTTGGAAATCATGAAGTACAATGGTACTTTAGCTACAACGAGCTTCAATGACTTTGTTCAACTCCTGGAAAACAAGAATCAGGAAGAAACTCTCAAGGAAAAAAGAGTTCCCGTGCCACAAAATCCTGAAATGTATTATGGAACTTCTAGCACTTCTACAAAACCTTCTTCACACGCTCAAATTCAAACAGCGTTTGTGTCTAGCACTGACATGTATGGCAATACTATCCAAGTTCCGGTCAAGCCTCCTCGAACAGACATGTATGGAAATCCGCTTGAACCAGTTCCTCAACCAGTACCACAACAGCAAAGCCAACGACCTATCAGAGCAACTGATATGTTCGGAAATCCATTACCTGTTCGATCTTCCGGACCAACAGACATGTATGGGAATCCACTTCCTCCTCAATCTACCGGACCAACAGACATGTATGGGAATCCACTTCCTCCTCAACAGCAAGCGTGTTATGGAAGCACATCATCTGCTGGTCAACAATCAAAGCCAAATACAGTACGACTCGACACCTCAAGCTTCTCTAAAGTCAGTGTGGAAGTAGCAAAGGAACACATGGAGCTGCTAAACACTTTGGTGAGCGCATACTGTGGATTAGTGGAAGGTCAGATTGGTAACATTAATCTGACACAAGAAGACTATCAGCAGATCGATAAAGAGGAGATGGAGATGATGGACATCAAGTGGGCCTTTGCCAGTGCTGTTAGGCGAGCAAAGGATTTCATGGAAAGAACTGGCAGAACCAGCATGGAAAGCAAGAAAGACACCAAGTATGGGTTTGACAAGCAAGCTGTAAAGTGCTTTAACTGTGGTGAACGGGGTCATTTCAAAAGGGAATGTACAAGGCCAGCTCAGCATGGAAACCAGAATCCCTTCAGAAATCAAGGCAACCAGCAGAACCAGAACAGGAACAATGTTCGTACGTTGGTACCTGTCAACAACCAAAGCCAAGCAGGACCATCAAATGCCAACCAGGCACTTGTGGTTCAAGTAGATGAAGGTTGTGACTGGTCGGTTCAGTTGGGAAATGATGCTCCGGATGGAACAGCTTGTTTTGCTGAAGTGGTTAAGGATTTAAATCACGCCAGTGGTGGAGAATCTTCCACCAATGGTGATGAATCTTCTGAAGATGAAGACAGCTCCGGTTACAGTGGAAGTTCAGATGAAGAGTCCTCGAGCTCAGGGAATGATCAGGAAGATGACACATCAAGTGCGTCAGTTAATGCAGATATTGATGAGCTATTGGAAGAAGCTGCAGCAGGAATTCAAAGAAGATCTATTTTGGTGGATCAAGCTGATTATTCTTCGTCTTCTCTCCATTCAGCCTTTATGGCTAATGTCGACAGTTCATCAAGTCAGGTATGTGTCGATGAACCCACTGTAGTTAGTTGTGAAAATTGTGATAGTTTAAATGTTAAATGTGCTGATTTAGAGGCAAACATGTCTGAGTTGCAAGGCAAACATGATGCTTTACAAGCTAGTTTGTATGATTTGCAAGACAAACATGTTTCATTGAATGATAAGTGGTGTGAATTGCAAAGCAAACACGAGGCTTTGCAAGAGAAATATGATGTGACATTCATCCACAATCAGAAATTGACCGTGGATCTCTCGAAGTGCACTGAAGCCAACATGTTTTATGAAAACCATGAAAAGGAGTTTAAATCGGTAATTGAAAAATTAAAGAAAGATAAAATCGAGTTAACTAAAATGGTTTCCAGAAAACAAACTGACATTAATTTGTATATAACTCGTCTTGAGGTAATGCAAAAGGAAATGGCTTGTGTGAAAACTGAAAGTGAGGCGATCCAACTTAAGCTAGACAGTTATTTGAGCTCTAGCTATGTGTTGGATCACATCATTGACGTACAGAAAGAGAAACGGGATGTCACATGCATAGGCTACAAGAAATGTCCACCACCTGTGAGACATAATTATGATGCCATGCCGGATGAGGAAGATAGAGTTTTCTTTGAACCATCTGTTCCTTTAGATGTTGAGGAATTTGCAACAGGACTCGGATACAAGAAGGAAGTACCATCAGATTCAGATGTGTCAGCAGATACATGTGTGTCTTCTGCTGAACAGAATCAGGATCCTCCAGTTGTTGTTGAGGATGCTGATTCTTCTGATGATGAATCTGATGATACTGATTCAGCAAAGTCTGATGCGGTGATAAAAGAAGAGGACATACCTCTTGAGAATCATATTCTGTGTGATCCTCCTGCAAAACCCGCTAAGCCTGTTGCAATCGAGTCCTCGTCTGCAAAAGAGTCGGATAGTGTGGATTTGCTGTACACTCTTGTTGGTGATGATAAAATTTACTCAGACAAAGATTTTCCTATAAAGAATGTTAATCAATCTTTAATAAGTAAAGTTTTTGAAAATTCGACAAGTAAGTTTTTGGGAAAGACAGGATCACGTGTTACAGTAACACAGTGCCCTCCTATTCCAAAGGCCGAAGTTCGAAAACAATATGGAAATCAGAAATTGCCAACAGTGCAAAAACAGCAAAATCATACCAAACCAAAAGGTAAAACACCGACTCAAATTCAAAGGAAGCCGAATCAGAAGAAGAACAAGAATGTGAACTTTGTGAAATCTAAGGGAACGGACAAAATTGAAAAGTATGAAAATCAATCTAACTTAGATTTTGTCAAGAAAGCAACAGTGATGAAAAGGAATGAACCAAGTAGTTCAAAACCTAGTACCTCGGGGTCACAAAGTTCATCATTATCGGCAAGACGATCACATGATTCTTCGGGGTTTGTTGAACGAAGATCATGTTTTGAATGTGGTACAATTGGACATATAATTCGAAACTGTCCGTATCTTCATAAGTTGAAAGCAATTGATGATGATCCCCGTGAACGCAATCACCAAAAGCGATCTGTTTCTGTAAAACAAGATCCCCGACTTGTAAGAGAAAGGGAAAAGAAACAGAAACGCCAACAAGTCAAGGTGATTGAAAAGGCACTTAAAACTGATGTGGTTCAAAAACAATCTGTTTCAGTTAAACCAGAAAACTCAAAATTTTCAAAAACTTCAAACAATCACGAAGTTAAATTGTCAAACAATCAAACTGGTAAAACTCAACAGACATGGAAACCTAAATTGACCACAAGTTCAGAGGGACCATCACAATTTATGAATCATCAAAGAATAGAAGTTATTGTTGTTGATGAAAATGGAAGACCCAAGACCACAATGGCTTGGGTCCCCATCTCCAACTAATCAAGTGAGTTCATGTGCAGGGTGTTCCAGGAGGAACTATCAGTAGTCATTGGATTGTTGATAGTGGGGCATCCAGGCACATGACAGGCGACATGAAGCTTCTCTACGACGTTAAATCTATTAGAGGAGGTTATGTTGCTTTTGCTGGAGATAAAGGCGGATATATTACGGGTGAAGGAATGATTTCCAACGGGGTTGTTAGCTTTGATAAGATCAACTTTGTACAACAACTTGATCACAATCTTCTTAGTGTTTCTCAAATTTGTGATAAGCAGTTCTCAGTACACTTTGATGCAAATGGATGTTATGTGCTGAAACCCGGCTTCAAAATTCCGAAAGAATGGATTCTCTTGTCGGCTCCAAGGATAAATGATCTGTATGTCCTTGATATGAGCCAAGCTATCACAACGTCTGCACAAGCAACTTGTTTCGTTTCCAAAGCCACAGAAAAAGACTCAATCTCTTGGCACAGACGAATGGGTCACATTCACTTACGCAAAATGAATCATTTGATGTCAAATGAATTAGTGAATGGTGTTCCTCTTAAAAACTTCCATCTTCAAGACATCTGTGTCTTGTGCCAGAAAGGAAAACAAACGAAGAAGCGACACCCTACAAAGAAAATCAACACGGTGGCTGTTCCTCTTGAACGTTTGCACATGGATTTGTTCGGTCCTGTCAAGCACAAAAGTATTAGGAATGATCAATATTGCCTCGTGATAACTGATGATTATTCAAGATTTTCTTGGGTGGCGTTCATGGCACATAAGAGTGAAACCTTCGGTATTATCAAAAACTTGATCATTCAGATTGAGAATCTATATAAGTTGAAGGTTAGGCGGATACGTAGCGACAATGGTACTGAATTCAAAAATCATGCCATGGCGGAGTTTTGCACTTCAAAAGGTATTCTTCACGAATTTAGTGCGGCTTATACTCCTCAACAAAATGGCATCGCTGAACGTAAGAACCGCACATTGATCGAGACTGCTAGGACTATGTTGGTAGAATCGCAGTTGCCCATTCCATTCTGGACTGAAGCTGTGTCCTCTGCATGTTATACGTTGAACCGAGCCCTTACAGTCAAAAGGCACAACAAGACCTGCTTTGAGCTTATTAACAAACGGAAACCAGATCTGTCATATCTTGAACCGTTTGGAGCTCCGTGCACTATAATCGATCCTAATGGAAAGTTTGGGGCAAAAGCAATTGAGGGATACTTTCTTGGGTATTCCACCCCGAACTTAAGAGTCTGGAATCTAGAGACTAAAAGGGTCGAGGAATGGTCTGAAGTCAGAGTACAAAGGCACACTTTACCAGTCAAATGTCCAGGTCAGCCATGGATGTTTGAGTACGATGACTTTTTCAATTCGATCAATGTTGAAGCAGTTGAAGAAAATGCTGCGGCAAGGATGTTTTTCGAGAGTGACAATGCAACAGATTCACCGTTGGTTCGTCCCATTATTGTCAATCAAGAACCATCTTCAGTGAACAATAATGCTCTCGACAATGAGGATTTTCACGATGCTACCGAATTGAACGAATCTTCAGAGGATAATGAATTTCTAGATGCAGATCAAGAGGCTCCAACAACAGCAGTACATGGTACTTCAGAGGGTACTCCTCCAGTGGATGTCCCTAGAACAGCTGAAGCTACTGCATCATCCTCTTCGTCAATTCCGGGCCTTGAATTGATTGTTGATCTCAATCTCAACAATCTGGGTACAAATATTCCAGTTCAAGATAATCCAGAAACAAGGATTCACAATACCCATCCTCAACAAAACATCATCGGAAATGTACTGAGTGGCGTTCAAACAAGAAACATGTTGCGGAACAACAACAATGCAGGCTTGTATGCAACTATCCGAGAATCTGGTCAACAAAATGATTGGTCTTTCGCGTGTTATGTATCACAGGAAGAGCCAAGAACTTGGAAAGAAGCTTTGAAAGATAGCTCTTGGGTTGAAGCAATGCAGGAAGAACTGCAACAATTCCAGAAGCTTGGTGTCTGGAAACTCGTAGAGAAACCTGCTGGTTACAAGAAGATTGGTACCCGTTGGGTGTTTAAATGCAAAAAGGATGACCGTGGAGTCGTTATTCGAAACAAAGCAAGGCTAGTCGTTCAAGGTTTTCGTCAGATAGAAGGGATCGACTACAACGAAGTGTATGCACCTGTTGCACGTCTAGAAGCAATTCGAATCTTTCTGGCTTATGCCTCATTCAAAGGTTTCAAGGTATACCAGATGGACGTGAAAAGTGCATTCTTACATGGTGTGGTGGAAGAAGAGGTGTACGTCGAACAGCCTCCAGGTTTTGAAGATCCTATCCATCCCGATCGGGTTTGGTTGCTCAACAAAGCTCTATATGGTCTACATCAAGCACCACGAGCTTGGTACGCAACCTTATCTAATTATCTGCTGGAGAATGGATTTCGTAGAGGTCTTATCGATTGTACTCTTTTCGTCAAAGAACAAGATGGAGATCTTCTACTGGTACAGGTATACGTTGATGATATTATTTTTGGTTCTACTAATGATGTTTTGTGTAGGAATTTCGAGCGCATCATGCAGGATAAATTCGAGATGAGTGCTATGGGGGAAATGACTTTCTTTTTGGGCCTACAAGTACAACAAACCGAGTCTGGGATATTCATCCATCAGACTAAATATGTTGGTGACATCTTGAGCCGGTTCCAGATGTCTGATGCAACGCCCATCGGTACCCCACTGCCGCAAAATCACGGAATTACTCCAGACTTGAAGGGTGAAGCTGTTAGCCCCTCATACTACCGCGCGATGATCGGATCTCTTATGTACCTCACAGCATCAAGACCAGATATAATGTACCCAACGTGCCTGCTTTCCAGATATCAAGTCAACCCGAAGGCCTCACATCTTGCAGCTGTAAAAAGGATTTTTCGTTATTTGAAGGGTTACCCTGACACCGGTCTATGGTACCCTAGGGATAATAACTTTGACTTGATCGCTTTCAGTGATTCTGATTTTGGCAGATGCAAAATCGACGGCAAATCCACAACGGCTGGATGTCAGTTTTTGGGAAATCGCCTAGTCACATGGCAGTGCAAGAAGCAGACGTGCGTCGCTACATCAACATGCGAAGCTGAATACATTGCTGCCTCAAGTTGTTGCTCCCAAGTCCTATGGATCCAACAACAAATGCGCGACTACGGTTTTGAATTCCTAACTACTCCTATTTACGTTGATAATTCTGCTGCCTTACAGATCACTAGAAATCCTGTGCAGCATTCAAAGACTAAGCACATCGAAATTAAGTATCACTTCATACGTGATTGCTTTGAGAAAAGGCTAATCGATGTTGCTTACGTCCACACTGATGACCAACGTGCCGACCTTTTTACCAAAGCATTTGACAAATCAAGATTTGACTATTTATTACTGGTAAACGGCATTAAGGTCAAGCAAGAGTAAAACCAACATCGGAAAATCATTTTTGTAAATACCTTTGTGTTTTAAATTTGTCTTAGTTTATTGATTTTAGGGGGAGTAAATCCAAAATTTGAAAATCCAAAAACATCGAAAAATTTCAAAAACACAAAAACAATAGAAAAACAAAAATGAGTTTCCTGGCGAGAAAAAGAGAAAATGATAGTACATCAGTGGTCTGTCCAAACCTCTTTAAACCTAAACTGAAAAACGATAAGCAGCTCTATATAAGATGTATCGGTAGGCTCACAATCATTTTAAAGTGTGCAGGGTGATATAAACTGTTGATACATATATGTGGACGCGACTCGACTCGACGCGACTTGGTCCGGTTCGACTCGGTTAGGTTCGGCTCAAGCCCGACGTCACGACATTCCTCCGTCGTGCGCCTCAGAGTTCGACACGCGAAGCACGGAGCGCCGCGAGCCGGTTCCCGCAGCCACATCATCATGACATCATCATGATGATGTCATGATGATGTCACAACTTGTCTAAACTTCAAATATGAAACAAGTGGATCTGTACGTGCATGGGTTAAATAATTTGGTCCAATCATTTTCTTTGGGCTTTGTCAACCATTGGGCCGAACCCTACCGCCAATCGCACAGGCCAAACCGTCATCACATGTTTGTAAATTGTCTGTGTCGAAGGTTCCATCGAAGGATTGTTTCTATCTTTCGATGAGCTCGAAAGATATCCCACGAAGGATACTGATGAACTTCGAAGGATATGCCATCCTTCGAAGTGTATGTGGATCCTTCGACGGATGCATGATCGAAAGATGATGTTTCGATCAGTAATTCTGATCCTTCGACCAGATGATCTGTGGTGGGTATAAATATCGATGTTATGTGTTCATTTCAGTAGGCGATGAACACTAGACAAGTGTGAGAGCATATTGTAAACACAGAGAGCACACGAGAGGTTGAGAGAGTTTACATATTACGTTTGTAAACATTGTTCTGTAACTGATTCCGCGTTTAATACAAGATGTGTTAATCGTTGATACCGCGTGTGTTATCTTTACTTGTTTTCGTCTCTGTCTCGGTTTGCTGATCTTGTTGGATTCCGCACAACAAGATCGGTTCGTATACAAGGAAGTAGGCGGTTAGATCCGTATCCGAACACGGGGACCTACAAGTGGTATCAGAGCCTTGGCTCTTCTCCTTGTTAAAACCGAGCGTTTTCGGGTTGTTTTCCGGGTGTTTGAAGTTCTTATATTTTCCGAAAAATCTGCTCATAATCTTCGAAATTTCTGGGTTTTGCTGCTAGTTCATCAGAAAAACCTTGCTTAAAACTGATTTGTGAATGGTTTGTTAAGGTTTTTAGTGAAGTTTGGAGCAAAAACGGGTTTCGGAAAGTTGTCGGTTTGCCAGAAAATTCATATTTCTGGACTGTGTTCTTCATATCTTCAAGCAAGCTTCAAAATGTTCTTGATAACATTCTTGTTTGATCTGCATTTGGATTTGAATTAAAGTGTTGGTGTGTTGGAAATTGCATCTTGTTTAAAATATTGTAAGACATCATAATTTGGTTGGTGATTTGGGTAAGAGTGAGCCGAAAGTTGGTGTACTTTGTGTCAGGTGATAAAAGTCAATTGTTTCAATCACACAACATTTTAAATCACACAAGAAGTTGGAACGCACAAGACTGTTAAATCACACAAGGGACTGGGCTTCTATATTGGGCTTCTGATTACAACATTTAAACTTTATTTGGGCTGCTGATTGGATCGCATAAGAATTGGATAATCACACAAGTTCTGGGCTCGCACAACATTGATTTGGGTTTATGTTTGGGCTCCGATTTCATCGACATTTAAATTGTTTAGTCGACTTCAACGATCACCTTTGTTTCGTGGGTCTTTGTTAAACATTGTCAAAAAAAAAAAACAAAAAAAAAAAAAAAAAAAAAAAAACAAACAAATAATTCTGTTTCGCCGATTCCATTGTGGGCCTCACTTTCGTCAATTAACAATCCATTTCGCCAAAGAAGTTAAAATTTGTTTCGTCGTTCACTTGGGCCTTAGATAAACTTGGGCCCGTTTCGTCACTAATAAAAATAAAAATTTTGTTTCGTCAACCAAGTGTTTAAAACTCATTTCGTCACTTGAAAGCCAAATTGTGTTTCGTTAACAAAACAGTTTCTGTCTCGTGGAAATCATTTCGTCGAGATACTTGTGAGTTTTTAAACAGAAGGTTTGTCAAAGTGATTTACCTGTTTGTTTGAGGTGTGATTTTCAAGTATTCTTTTTCTTGATCAAAAATGAATCCGGCCTGGGGTACTCCGTCAAATACAGAAAACAAATATAGAAGCCCTGAGGATTTATTTACAGAAATGTATTATGGAACACCCAGCACTTCTACAAAACCTTCTTCACATGCTCCAATTCAAACAGAGTTTGTGTCTCACACTGACATGTTTGGCAATACTATCCAAGTTCCAGTCCCTCCAAAAACAGATATGTTCGGAAATCCATTACCTGTTCGATCTACAGGACCAACAAGTGTGTCTAGCACTAGCTTGTATGGCATTCCTCCTCCAACAACAGACATATATGGAAATCCGCTTCAACCAGTTCTTCAACCAATGCCTCAACAGCAAACACAAAGGCCTCCTGTGACAACAGATCTACATGGCAATCCCATTCAAGTTCCTGTTAAGCCAGCTCAGCATGGGAACCAGAACCCTTTCAGAGATCAAGGAGACCAGCAGAATCAGAACAGGAACGATGAGCGTACATTGATACCTGTCAACAACCAAAGCCAAGCAGGACTATCAAATGCTAACCAGGCACTTGTGGTTCAAGTATATGAAAGTGGTGATTGGTCAATCAGGTTGAGTAGTGATGCTCCAGTTGGAACAGCTTGTTTTGCTGAAGTTGTCAAAGATGCCAGCAATGGTGAATCCTCGGGAAATAATGACAGTTCTGAACATGACAGTAGTTCAGATGAAGATGTTTCAACTTCAGTTGAGGATGATACTACTTCAAGTTCAAGCGAGGTTGGATCTGAATATGAATCATCAAGGGAGGTTGTTGATTCTGATGCAGAAAGGTCAACATCTGAGAGTGATCCAAGTCAGGTATGTGTCAATGAACCAACTGCTGTTATTTGTGATAATTGTGATAGATTGCATGTTAAATGTGCTAATTTAGAAGTAAACATGTCTGAGTTGCAAGGCAAACATGATGCTTTACAAGCTAGTTTGTTTGACTTGCAAAACAAACATGTTGATTTAGATGCTAAGTGGTGTGAGTTGCAAAGCAAACACGAGGCTTTGCAGGAGAAATATGATGTGACATTTATCCACAATCAGAAATTAACCGTGGATCTTTCTAAGTGCACAGAAGCCAACATGTTTTATGAAAACCATGAAAAGAACTTTAAGTCGATGATTGAAACATTAAAGAAAGATAAAACCGAGCTGACAAAAATGGTTTCCAGAAAACAAACTGACATAAATTTGTATATCACACGTCTTGAGATAATGCAAAAGGAAATGGCTTGTGTTAAAACCGAAAGTGAGGCGATCCGACTCAAGTTAGATAGTTATTTGAGCTCTAGCTATGTGTTGGATCACATCATTGATGTTCAGAAAGAGAAAAAGGATGTCACATGCATCGGATATAAGCAATGTCCACCACCTGTTAGACAAAATTATGATGCCATGCCTGACGAGGAGAATAGAACTTTCTTTGAACCATCTGTTCCTCTTGATGTTAAAGAATTTGCAGCAGGGCTCGGATACAAGAAAGAGGTATCATCAGATTCAGATGTGTCAGCAGATACATGTGTGTCTTCTGCTGAACCGAGTCAGAATCCTCCAGTTGTGATTGAGGATACTGATTCTTCTGATGATGAATCTGATGATACTGATTCGGAAAAGTCTGATGCGGTAATCAAAGAAGAGGACATACCTCTTGAGAATCATATTCTATGTGATCCTCCCGCAAAACCTGCTAAGACTGTTCCAACCGAGTCCACATCTGCCCAAGAGTCGGAGAGTGTGGATTTACTGTACACTCTTGTTGGTGATGATAAAATTTACTCAGACAAAGATTTTCCTATAAAGAATGTTAATCAATCCTTAATAAGTAAAGTTTTTGAAAATTCGACAAGTAAGTTTTTGGGAAAGACAGGATCACGTGTTACTGTAACACAGTGCCCTCCTATCCCAAAGGCCGAAGTTCGAAAACAATTTGGCAATCAAAAGTTACCAACAGTGCAAAAACAGCAAAATCATGCCAAATCACCGACTCAAAATCCAAGGAAGCCGAATCAGAAGAAGAAAAAGAATGTGAACTTTGTGAAATCTAAGGGAACGGACAAAATTGCAAATTTTGAGAACCAATCTAACTTAGATTTTGTCAAGAAAGCAACAGTGAGGAAAAGAAATGAACTAAACAGTTCAAAACCTAGTACTTCGGGATCACAAAGTTTATCATCGGCTAGGCAATCACATGATGCTCCAAGGTTTGTAGAGCGGAGAATGTGTTTTGAATGTGGTACAATTGGACACATAATTCGAAACTGTTCGTATCTTCATAAGTTGAAAGCAAAAGTTGATGCCCCCCATGGTAACAATTACCATAAGAGATTTGTTTCACCAAAACAAGACCCTCGTTTTGTTAAACAACAAGAAGTGAAACAGAGAAAGAAACAACGGAAAAATGTTGAAAAGGTTTTAAAACCGGAAGTTGTCCAAACAAAATCTGTTGAATCAAATGTTAAACTTGAAAACCAAAAACAGATTTGGAAACCAAAATTGGAAATTGTTTCGGGGGGAGCTACATCAATTCCGAATCATCGGGAAATGGATGTCACAATCCTCGATGATGACGGACGACCCAAGTCTGTGAAGGCTTGGGTCCCCCTCTCCAACTAATCTCTGAATGAGTGTGTAGGATGTTCCAGGAGGAACTTTCGATAGTCGTAAGATTGTTGATAGTGGAGCGTCCTTACACAAGATAGGCGACAGAAGAAATTGTTGCCATTGATGGAGAGAGGAGAAAAGAAGACAAAGATGTCTGATGAAAGAATGTTGTTGAATGAAGTTGACAAATTCGACCAGTTGAAAAATGTGCCAAAATTTGGTTGTTATGGTTTTTGTTCTGGTCCTCAGGAAAGATTCCAATGAAAAGTACGCGCCTGTAGCACGTCTGAAGCTTTTTCGAAGACACATGGATTTTCTCTTCCACAAGAAGTTCAAAGTCCACAAGATGAACGTGTAGGGTACTTTTCTCTACGGTGTGATTGAAGAAAATGTGTTGGTTGATCAAACTACATCGGGTGTGCGGATGCCTTGGCGTGGATTGAACAACCGCACACTACTTCTCAAAGAGAAAGACAAAGACCTTCGCTGGTGGAATGTGGAAGACCAGCCGGACCCAAAGGTTTTTGATCTTGTTGCTGTGAAGAGATTTCAGTAGCTACAAAATCGACTTTGAAATCCACACCTGGTGGATATCCAGTTTGGGAGAGCGCTCAGATTCCTGGCAATGCACGAAGCAGTTGCAGGATACGGTTTTGAATTTCTAATCTCTCCTATACTTGTCGATATTTAAGCTGCTTTATGAATTATTATCATCTCGTACAGCACTCTTTGACCTGACACATTGATTTCGAATATCACCTCACACGTGATTGTTTCACTATGAAACTCATCAATGTTGTCATGGTCCGCACCGATGACCGACATGCCAACTGATTTTTCCAAAATTCGATAAATCATTTCAGATTCAAAATTTAATTTTGGTAAACGGCATTGAGGTAAAACAAGAGTAAGACCAACATCGGAAAATCATTTTTGTAAATACCTTTGTGTTTTTAAATTTGTCTTAGTTTATTGGTTTTAGGGGGAGTAAATCCAAAATTTGAAAAATCCTAAAACATTGAAAAAGTTCAAAAACACAAAAACAATAGAAAAGCAAAAATGAGTTTCCTGGCGAGCAAAAGAGAAAATGATAGTACATCAGTGGTCTGTCTAAACCTCTTTAAACCTTTAATGAAAAATGATAAGCAGCTCTATATAAGATGTATCGGTAGGCTCACAATCATTTTAAAGTGTGCAGGGTGATATAAACTTAAATCGACTGAAGACTGGGTGGGAACCATTCATTGGCATATGGTCTTAGTACCGAAATTTCGTTTGAGAGATTGCCGAGGTTCTGAAATATTCGGTCTTTATGCTGCTTATCATCTGGGTATCATGGTTGTATCTTTTACCGAAATACAACGGGGACGCAAGTCTAGATCTTCCATGATACTATACATACGTGTACATATTGCATACGACCTCAATAAGTGATAAACAATCACATGTCCCTCAAAATAAGTGATAAAATATCACAAATTCTTTCCGGGAGTCAAGTTCGTCTCTCTGCTGTACGAAAGTACTGACCTGTTCACGGACTTGCTCCTGTGCCCTCATGCATATGAAAACCAAGTTCCTCATCAATAAGTGATTCTATCACATAGGGCTTGTTTTCAATCAAAATAAGTGAGAATCTCACATCATATACGGTCAAACAGATGATAATCGGTATACTCACCGGTAAGATGAACCCTCGTGCATACCTTGATACGGGAATGTGTCGTGATGTGGATGAACACCGGTCGGTAAGTATTAATCATACCTTAACGTATCCCCTCGCCATGATTACATATGATAAGTTGAGCTTATGTGGACAACAATACCGATAATTGTTATAGGATGCTTATCTTAATGTTAACTAAAAGAACAACAAGAGCGTTTTGGCATGACCGTACACTGATATGATTCTCTTACCCTCGAAACTCGCAAAAAGAATGTCTGTATATATTTATTTACTACTTTCAGTCTTTACATTTGAAATATTCAAAAATACCAAAAAGATTTTAGGTGTGTTTTAATATAAACTTTCTAAAAACCAAAAAGATTTTATTTCTATTTTATTTTCGATCGTACGATGTTGGAGCTCAAGTCTTCGTTACCTGAAACCTGAACGAAAACCGAAAATGACTAAATCTTCATAAACGGTCGAAATTTGCAAGTGTTGAAAGTTAAATTGAAATTGATAAAATATTTTTAAACTTTCAAACTGTCGGACGGTGTTTGTTTGAACAATGGTCACATGTGTGTCGTTTGCTTATGATATTCCAGGCGGTTGTTCTCATTACGCGTTTAGATTTCTTGCATGTGCAGATTCTAAAGGCTAGGAGAACATGGTAGATGACAAGCTTCGGAATGAAGACACGACGTGAAGGCACTCAAAAGACGAAGATGATCGAGTTGCCGCTGACCATCGTCAACACCACAGGGATCTCACTTCATAAAGATAAAGATTTTCACGAGCATAACTCAAGGGGGAGCTTATGTTAAGGGGGAGTTTGTCAACACACTTTCAACATGAAACGGGGAGTTTGTTGGTACACTTTCTGCTTTCAAGACGTGAAGACTTTGAAGATCCTCCGACATAGAAGACATGAAAGGCGAATCTCGCGAGTAGCGTCCAAGGGGGAGTTTGTTGATACATATATGTGGACGCGACTCGACTCGACGCGACTTGGTCCGGTTCGACTCGGTTAGGTTCGGCTCAAGCCCGACGTCACGACATTCCTCCGTCGTGCGCCTCAGAGTTCGACACGCGAAGCACGGAGCGCCGTGAGCCGGTTCCCGCAGCCACATCATCATGACATCATCATGATGATGTCATGATGATGTCACAACTTGTCTAAACTTCAAATATGAAACAAGTGGATCTGTACGTGCATGGGTTAAATAATTTGGTCCAATCATTTTCTTTGGGCTTTGTCAACCATTGGGCCGAACCCTACCGCCAATCGCACAGGCCAAACCGTCATCACATGTTTGTAAATTGTCTGTGTCGAAGGTTCCATCGAAGGATTGTTTCTATCTTTCGATGAGCTCGAAAGATATCCCACGAAGGATACTGATGAACTTCGAAGGATATGCCATCCTTCGAAGTGTATGTGGATCCTTCGACGGATGCATGATCGAAAGATGATGTTTCGATCAGTAATTCTGATCCTTCGACCAGATGATCTGTGGTGGGTATAAATATCGATGTTATGTGTTCATTTCAGTAGGTGATGAACACTAGACAAGTGTGAGAGCATATTGTAAACACAGAGAGCACACGAGAGGTTGAGAGAGTTTACATATTACGTTTGTAAACATTGTTCTGTAACTGATTCCGCGTTTAATACAAGATGTGTTAATCGTTGATACCGCGTGTGTTATCTTTACTTGTTTTCGTCTCTGTCTCGGTTTGCTGATCTTGTTGGATTCCGCACAACAAGATCGGTTCGTATACAAGGAAGTAGGCGGTTAGATCCGTATCCGAACACGGGGACCTACATAAACTTAAATCGACTGAAGACCAGGTGGGAACCATTCATTGGCATATGGTCTTAGTACCGAAATTTCGTTTGAGAGATTGCCGAGGTTCTGAGATATTCGGTCTTTATGCTGCTTATCATCTGGGTATCATGGTTGTATCTTTTACCGAAAATTAACGGGGACGCAAGTCTAGATCTTCCATGATACTATACATACGTGTACATACTGCATACGACCTCAATAAGTGATCAACAATCACATATCCACAAATAAGTGATAAAATATCACATCTATCCGGGAGTCAAGTTCGTCTCTCTGCTGTACGAAAGTACTGACCTGTTCACGGACTTGCTCCTGTGCCCTCATGCATCGAAAATCAAGTTCCTCATAAATAAGTGATTCTATCACATAGGGCTTATTTTCAATCAAAATAAGTGAGAATCTCACATCATATACGGTCAAACAGATGATAATCGGTATACTCACCGGTAAGATGAACCCTCGTGCATACCTTGATACGGGAATGTGTCGTGATGTGGATGAACACCGGTCGGTAAGTATAAATCATACCTTAACGTATCCCCTCGCCATGATTACATCTGATAAGTTGAGCTTATGTGAATAACAATACCGATAATTGTTATAGGATGCTTATCTAAATGTTAACTAAAAGAACAACAAGAGCGTTTTGACATGACCGTACACTGATATGATTCTCTTACCCTTGAAACTCGCAAAAAGAATGTCTGTAAATATTTATTTAATGCTTTCAGTTTCTGCATCTTTGTATATATTTATTTACTGCTTTCTGTCTTTACATTCGAAATATTCAAAAATACCAAAAAGATTTTAGGTGTGTTTTAATATAAATTTTCTAAAATCCAAAAAGATTTTATTTCTATTTTATTTTCGATCGTACGATGTTGGATCTCGAGTCTTCGTTACCTGAAACCTGAACGAAAACCAAAGCGACTGAAACTTCATAAATGGTCAGAATTTGCAAGTTTTGAAAGTTAAAAACTGAAATTGATAAATGTGTTAAACTTTCAAACTGTCGGACGGTGTTTGATTGAACAATGGTCACATGTGTGTCATTTGCTTATGATATTCCAAGCAGTTGTTCTCATTACGCGTTTAGATTTCTTGCATGTGCAGATTCTAAAGGCAAGGAGAACATGGTCGATGACAAGCTTTGGAATGAAGACACGACGTGAAGGCACTCAAATGATGAAGATGATCGAGTTGCCGCTGACCATCATCAACACCACAAGGATCTCAAGCTGTAAAGATCAAGACTTTCACGAGCATAACTCAAGGGGGAGCTTATGTTAAGGGGGAGTTTGTCAACACACTTCCTACATGAAACGGGGAGTTTGTTGGTACACTTTCTGCTTTCAAGACGTGAAGACTTTAAAGATCCTCCGACATTGAAGACTTGAAAGGACGTCAAAGACTTGAAGACACGAGGGACCTACAAGAATTAAGATCGAGACAAAGCTACAGCCAAGGGGGAGTTTGTTGGTGCACTTGTGTCTGTACTTTGTCTGTATTTTGTCATGATACCAAACGATGTCTTTGTTAGTCTTGTAAGTTTGACCAAGTCAACCATCCTCCTGGTTTGACTTGGCCAAACAGTTAACAAAATGGTTGTAATATGTCTGTGTCGAAGGATGTGTCATCGAAGGATTGTTTATATCCTTCGATGAGATCGAAAGATAAACCTTCGATGGATAGACCTCGAAGGATATCATCCTTCGAGGTATATGTGATCCTTCGATGGGTTTCTGGTCGATAGATGATCCTTCGATCAGTCTATCTGATCCTTCGACCAGACGATCTGTGTTGGGTATATATACCCATGTAATGTGTTCACTTCACTGTGTGCAGAAAATAGAGAGAACACACACGAGAGAGAGAGTTTACAGAATACATTTGTAAACCTTGTGCTGTAACCGTCTTTTCATAGTATTAATACAGTGGTGTTAATCGGTGAAGATTGTGTGTTGTGTTTGTGCTTGTTCTATCTCGGTTTGCATGCTAGCCTGGATTCCGCACTTGCTAGTGTGTTAGACATAACAAGGAATAGGTTTAACCTCAACCTCCGAGGGACCTACAAGAACCCAAAATCTAACGATTCACGCGTCGTTCAACCCTAAATCACAACACCGTCGTACACAATACGACTTCAATTTCATCAATAAACCTTCCAAATAAATCAACATCGGTGTCTAGGGTTTCGATTTTGTCCTTGATTGCGACGAAGAAGGTATGTTATCTATACAATTTCTTCTTGTTTTTGTTGAATCGAAGGCGTTCACTTACTTTTGATGTCGTGTTCTATACTTTCTCTCTCTAAAAATCCTTCGCATTCTCTCCATGTTCTTCTGCTTCAATCATTACAGAGCTATGGAGGCCAATGAATACGAGCTTTATACTCATTAAATCCACCGTTAATTCATCATAATCGTAATAATTCCACTGGTTCGTAATAATTCCACTAGATTATCATGATATTGTTGTTTTGTTGTGGTTTGATTGGTTGATTAGGGTTAGATTTGTGTTTTTCTTGTTCTGAATGATTGTTGAGCTACTGGCATTAGTTAATTCGAGTTGAGTGTGTGATTTTGAAGTCTAATTGATTGTTGAGCTACTGGCGTTAGTTGATTAGGTTTAGATTTGTGATTTTTTGATTCTGATTGATCATTGAGCTACTGGCATTAGTTAATCAGGTTTAGATTTGTTTTTTTTTTTTTTTGGTTCTGATTGATTGTTGAGCTACTGGCATTTGTTGATTAGGTTTAGATTTGTGAGTTTTGATTCTAATTGATCATTGAGCTACTGGCATTAGTTAATCAGGTTTAGATTTGTGGTTTTTTTTGTTGTGATTGATTGTTGAAGCTACTAGAATTAGTTGATTAGACTTGAATGTGTGACTTTGAAGTATAATTGATCTGTATCATGAAGGTTAGATGATCTGTAGACCCAAGTGTATTGCATTTTTGTGTTCGGTATCTATTTTAGAATGCCGGCATGTTTACTTATTGAATTGAGACATTGTGAAGTCTGATTCCAGGGTATAGTTTTAATGTAGAGTACTTTCGCCTATTTTATAATGCCGGCTGTTTTTTATTCCCCCTAGTTATTATAGTTGTACAGGTACATGTACATCTCTTAGTGGTTAATGTAAGATTATATTATGTTTAGGATTTTAAATTTAGAACATTCCAAGTCACTTATGCTTTCAAATGTGGCCAAAACTCACGATGTGGATGTATAGACTATAGAGTTCTAAAACGTGTAAATTTGTCGTTGAGGTGTATCTTGAAGTGCAGAAAGTGTGAAATAGCTTTGGGTTCAAATTTCTTGCAATTACCACCAATGTTATCACTAATGCTTGGGCAATTGTCTTTAATGAGGTGAACAAAACATGTAATACTTAGCTTTATATGCACACAGTCAGTGGCGAAGCTTGAAAAAAAAGTTTGGGGAGTCGGAAGGTAACCGACCTAAAAAAAATTTCTATCGCGTAGTTTCGAGGTGTATGTTCGGGTCGGATGTCGGTGATTCGATTCGGGTCGGGTCAAACATTAATATCAAACAAAAAACGTTCTCAAACATTAAAATGTAAACATTGTTTAACAAACAAACGAACAAAGTCACCAAAACATTTTATTCATTCCAAAAAAATCTACATTTTTTTCTTTTGAAAAAAGAAGTTATCATTTTATTCTTCCCCATAGCATAATCTAATAACAAAACAAGTTAACAAATCACCCTAAATTTCAAACTCTAATTTCTATCTAAATCAAATTACAATAAAATTAAACAAATAAAATTAAACGTAGTTACAGAAAGATTCAACAAATTTAGGGCAAAAATTCAGACAAGTTTCACCCCTTATTTCAACCTAAATCACATAAATTGTAGCCCTAAATTAAACTTAAAGATAAAAAACACATACCTTTAACCTTATGAAGATTGAAGAAGTCGAAGAAGAGTACAAGACCACAACAACGAGCTGCGTTTTGGCTTCTGTTCTCGAACAAGAAGCTGAAGTCTAATAGTCCTGGAACCTGCGTTTTCCCCCCTTCTGCAGTTCTGGGTTGTGCCTTCTGTTCTTCTGGTCGATGTCGCAAAGTTAACGAATTTGGGTTTTTTTATAGGGTAGGCTTTTAAGTTGGGCTATATAATGATTTGATTTGGGTTATATAATATACGTTCTAGTATTCTACCAAATATAATGATTTGCGATATAATATTTGGGCTAATTAAATATTGTATTTGGGCTATATAAATAAAAAAAATTAAAACGGGGGGTCGAAAATGTATATACCTAATTTTTTTATAAAACCGGGGGGTCGAAAACGTATATACCTACAAAATCCTACACGAAACGTACATATATAACACTACCGATCGAAAAGTTCGGGGGGTCTGGCGCCCCTCCCCGCCCCTTAAATCATGTGCCCCTGCAAACAGTTGATTGAACTATACTTAGCTTTATATGCAAACAGTTATAAACGAGGTAAAACATAGCTTCCATAATCACTTCAATCTATCCATTTCTGCAAAAAACATCTTTAACCAAAAATGCCAACTTAACCAAAACGCCAAAAATGGCAACAATCGTTTCGTGGAGATACACTCTGGCAATCAGGCGATTCGTCCTCTGATTTGACAACAGAAGGAGGGTGTATGTTAAGACGGTCAGGGCAATTCTGAAGATGGAAGAAGAGATACAGAGGGGAATCTTATCCCTTGGCATCGCTCTAGATAACGAATGCCATGAAACACATATGCTTATGAAAGCATTAAACAAGAAATTTGGACCAATCAAAACAGATGTGAAGCCGGACCCTGTAAGACAGTTACTTTATTACTATCATTTATTACAATAAAAAAGTCCCGCCTAAACTACGCGCCAAAAAACTCCTATAAGAGAGGGGTCTATACACAATGAAATTGATCACACCCAGAAAACACAAACGCCATATCCTCTAGAAACCACTCACTTTAAAACGCCAAATAATGTTAGTTAAAAAACCACAGATGACAAAGCTTTCACTTAATGGATTCTTCTTCTGAGAGGGTTATCTCAATAATATTTTGCTGAATGAGATGGACAAATATTCAAGAAAAAGAGACTGATAACAGTGATATGCCATCATGTGAGCTTTGTTCTTGATGAATATAGGCATGGAATAAAGGGATCAACACAAGTGTAAAATGCTATTCTGGACTCCATTATTACAAGTAGCATCAAGCAAGAGTTGATCTTTAATGACATGCCACCAAACAAGAATACCACACCAAAAAACAGGATACCACTAAGCAGCTTCGTCTAAAAAAGACGGGGTTTATGTAGGAAAGTTGGCATCTAGCAAAGGTATTCAAAATGTTCAAAATGCCAAAACAAATTGAAGAAGAAGGAGCTGATGACAGTGAAGATTTGGAAGAGAAATTAGATTACCATTTTTTATTTTTTTTTTCTTTTTCATTTTATATTGTTTTGTTATTAAGTTATCTGTTGTTTTGTTATCTAATTCTCTACAAATAAAATACATTATTATATAAAACACCAAAAACTACAAACACCAAAACGCTAGTAGTGTGAAAACTGTGAGAACTGGTGCTGGCAAAGCAATTAGTCAAATGTATTAAACGCCTCATTAAACGCCAAAAAAAAAACATTTGGTCTTATTGTTAAATTATGAGAATATTAATGACTCGTAGTGAATATTATACAAAACGCCAAAAAATGACCAAAAAACGCTATAATGCCAAAAAATTATCTATGTGACATAAAAATAATTAATTCAACGCCAAAAAGTTTAATAAATACAATTAACGCCAAAAAAATCTTAGACGCCAGAAAATGTTAAAGCGCGTTAGGAAAATAAAAGAAGATTGAAAAGACAAAAAAAAACCTAGGACCCTGATCATGTCCCGCGCCACGTGTTGGGGCAGGATGCGTTCTCATCGTTCTCACACTTTTGAGTGTTTTCTCCTGATCCCGTTCCTGTATATATATATGTACCACCACTACAAAAAAAAGGTAGTTGCCACAAAATTTTGTTACCAAAAAAATAGGTAGCAAATAAGTAAAAGTTTTACACGGGATGCCTTCAAATTTGCTACCTTATTTTACTGGTGGCAAATATACTCTACTTAATTTACCCGAAAATCACATTCTCCTGGAAATATACAGTATGCCTATTCACACGTTCACACATTCACCTCCTGAAGAACCCAAAATCTAACGATTCACGCGTCGATCAACCCTAAATCACAACACCGTCATACACAATACGACTTCAATTTCATCAATAAACCTTCAAAATAAATCAACATCGGTGTCTAGGGTTTCGATTTTGTCCTTGATTGCGACGAAGAAGGTATGTTATCTATACAATTTCTTCTTGTTTTTGTTGAATCGAAGGCGTTCACTTACTTTTGATGTCGTGTTCTATACTTTCTCTCTCTAAAAATCCTTCGTATTCTCTCCATGTTCTTCTGCTTCAATCATTACAGAGCTATGGAGGCCAATGAATACGAGCTTTATACTCATTAAATCCACCGTTAATTCATCATAATCGTAATATTTCCACTGGTTCGTAATAATTCCACTGAATTATCATGATATTGTTGTTTTGTTGTGGTTTGATTGGTTGGTTAGGGTTAGATTTGTGTTTTTCCTGTTCTGATTGATTGTTGAGCTACTGGCATTAGTTAATTAGAGTTGAGTGTGTGATTTTGAAGTCTAATTGATTGTTGAGCTACTGGCGTTAGTTGATTAGGTTTAGATTTGTGATTTTTTGATTCTGATTGATCATTGAGCTACTGGCATTAGTTAATCAGGTTTAGATTTGTGTTTTTTTTTGGTTCTGATTGATTGTTGAGCTACTGGCATTTGTTGATTAGGTTTAGATTTGTGAGTTTTGATTCTAATTGATCATTGAGCTACTGGCATTAGTTAATCAGGTTTAGATTTGTGGTTTTTTTTTTGTTGTGATTGATTGTTGAAGCTACTAGAATTAGTTGATTAGACTTGAGTGTGTGACTTTGAAGTATAATTGATCTGTATCATGAAGGTTAGATGATCTGTAGACCCAAGTGTATTGCATTTTTGTGTTCGGTATCTATTTTAGAATGCCGGCATGTTTACTTATTGAATTGAGAGATTGTGAAGTCTGATTCCAGGGTATAGTATTAATGTAGAGTACTTTCGCCTATTTTATAATGCCGGCTGGTTTTTATTCCCCCTAGTTATTATAGTTGTACAGGTACATGTACATCTCTTAGTGGTTAATGTAAGATTATATTATGTTTAGGATTTTAAATTTAGAACATTCAAAGTCACTTTATGCTTTCAAATGTGGCCAAAACTCACGATGTGGATGTATAGACTATAGAGTTCTAAAACGTGTAAATTTGTCGTTGAGGTGTATCTTGAAGTGCAGAAAGTGTGAAATAGCTTTGGGTTCAAATTTCTTGCAATTACCACCAATGTTATCACTAATGCTTGGACAATTTTCTTTAATGAGGTGAACAAAACATGTAATACTTAGCTTTATATGCACACAGTCAGTGGCGAAGCTTGAAAAAAAAGTTTGGGGAGTCGGAAGGTAACGGACCTAAAAAAAAATTTCTATCACGTAGTTTCGAGGTGTATGTTCGGGTCGGATGTCGGTGATTCGATTCGGGTCGGGTCAAACATTAATATCAAACAAAAAACGTTCTCAAACATTAAAATGTAAACATTGTTTAACAAACAAACGAACAAAGTCACCAAAACATTTTATTCATTCCAAAAAAATTCTACATTTTTTTCTTTTGAAAAAAGAAGTTATCATTTTATTCTTCCCCATAGCATAATCTAATAACAAAACAAGTTAACAAATCACCCTAAATTTCAAACTCTAATTTCTATCTAAATCAAATTACAATAAACTTAAACAAATAAAATTAAACATAGTTACAGAAAGATTCAACAAGTTTTGGGCAAAAATTCGGACCAGTTTCACCCCTTATTTCAACCTAAGTCACATAAATTGTAGCCCTAAATTAAACCTAAAGATAAAAAACACATTACCTTTAACCTTATGAAGATTGAAGAAGTCGAAGAAGAGTACAAGACCACAACAACGAGCTGCGTTTTGGCTTCTGTTCTCGAACTAGAAGGTGAAGTCTAATAGTTCTGGAACCTGCGTTTTTCCTCCCTTCTGCAGTTCTGGGTTGTGCCTTCTGTTCTTCTGGTCGATGTCGCAAAGTTAACGAATTTGGGTTTTTTTTATAGGGTAGGCTGTTAAGTTGGGCTATATAATGATTTGATTTGGGTTATATAATATACGTTCTAGTATTCTACCAAATATAATGATTTGCGCTATAATATTTGGGCGAATTAAATATTTTATTTGGGCTATATAAATAAAAAATTAAAACCGGGGGGTCGAAAATGTATATACCTAATTTTTTTTATAAAACCGGGGGGTCGAAAACGTATATACCTACAAAATCCTATACGAAAACGTACATATATAACACTACTGATCGAAAAGTTCGGGGGGTCGGGCGCCCCTCCCCGCCCCTTAAATCATGTGTCCCTGCAAACAGTTGATTGAACTGTACTTAGCTTTATATGCAAACAGTTATAAACGAGGTAAAACATAGCTTCCATAATCACTTCAATCTATCCATTTCTGCAAAAAACATCTTTAACCAAAAATGCCAACTTAACCAAAACGCCAAAAATGGCAACAATCGTTTCGTGGAGATACACTCTGGCAATCAGGCGATTCGTCCTCCGATTTGACAACAGAAGGAGGGTATATGTTAAGACGGTCAAGGCAATTCTGAAGATGGAAGAAGAGATACAGAGGGGAATCTTATCCCTTGGCATCGCTCTAGATAACGAATGCCATGAAACACATATGCTTATGAAAGCATTAACCAGGAAATTTGGACCAATCAAAACGGATGTGAAGCCGGACCCTGGAAGACAGTTACTTTATTACTATCATTTATTACAATAAAAAGTCTCGCCTAAACTACGCGCCAAAAAACTCCTATAAGAGAGGGGTCTATACACAATGAAATTGATCACACCCAGAAAACACAAACGCCGTATCCTCTAGAAACCACTCACTTTAAAACGCCAAATAATGTTAGTTAAAAAAACCACAGATGGCAAAGCTTTCACTGAATGGATTCTTCTTCTGAGAGGGTTATCTCAATAGTATTTTGCTGAATGAGATAGACAAATATTCAAGAAAAAGAGACTGATAACAGTGATATGCCATCATGTGAGCTTTGTTCTTGATGAATATAGGCATGGAATAAAGGGATCAACCCAAGTGTAAAATGCTATTCTGGACTCCATTATTACAAGTAGCGTCAAGCAAGCGTTGATCTTTAATGACATGCCACCAAACAAGAATATCACACCAAAAAACATGATACCACTAAGCAGCTTCGTCTAAAAAAGACGGGGTTTATGTAGGAAAGTTGGAATCTAGCTAAGGTATTCAAAAGGTTCAAAACGCCAAAACAAATTGAAGAAGAAGGAGCTGATGACAGTGAAGATTCGGAAGAGAAATTAGATTACCATTTTTATTTTTTTTCTTTTTCATTTTATATTGTTTTGTTATCAAGTTATCTGTTGTTTTGTTATCTAATTCTCTACAAATAAAATACATTATTATATAAAACGCCAAAAACTACGTACACCAAAACGCTAGTAGTGTGAAAACTGTAAGAACGGGTGCTGGCAAAGCAATTAGTCAAATGTATTAAACGCCAAAAAATTCATTAAACGCCAAAAACAACATTTGGTCTTATTGTTAAATTATGAGAATATTAATGACTCGTAGTGAATATTATACAAAACGCCAAAAATTTGACAAAAAAACGCTATAACGCTAAAAAATTATCTATGTGACACAAAAATAATTAATTCAACACCAAAAAGTTTAATAAATACAATTAACGCCAAAAAAATCTTAGATGCCAGAAAATGTTATAGCGCGTTAGGAAAATAAAGAAGATTGAAAAGACAAAAAAACCTCTCGGACCCTGATCATGTCCCGCGCCACGTGTTGGGCCAGAAAGCGTTCTCACCGTTCTCACACTTTTGAGCGTTTTCTCCTGATCTCGTTCCTATATATATATATATATATATGTATCACCCTTACAAAAAAGGAAGTTGCCACCAAATTTTGTTACCAAAAAAATAGGTAGCAAATAAGTAAAAGTTTTACACCGGATGCCTTCAAATTTGCTACCTTATTTTACTAGTGGCAAATATACTCTACTTAATTTACCCGAAAATCACATTCACCTCCAAATATACGGTATGCCTATTCACACGTTCACACATTCACCTCCTGAAGAACCCACAATCTAATGATTCACGCCTCGTTCAACCCTAAATCACAACACCGTCATACACAATACGACTTCAATTTCATCAATAAACCTTCCAAATAAATCAACATCGGTGTCTAGGGTTTCGATTTTGTCCTTGATTGCGACGAAGAAGGTATGTTATCTATACAATTTCTTCTTGTTTTTGTTGAATCGAAGGCGTTCACTTACTTTTGATGTCGTGTTCTATACTTTCTCTCTCTAAAAATCCTTCGCATTCTCTCCATGTTCTTCTACTTCAATCATTACAGAGCTATGGAGGCCAATGAATTCGAGCTTTATACTCATTAAATCCACTGTTAATTCATCATAATCGTAATAATTCCACTGGTTCGTAATAATTCCACTGGATTAACATAATATTTTTGTTTTATTGTGGTTTGATTGGTTGATTAGGGTTAGATTTGTGCTTTTCTTGTTCTGATTGATTGTTGAGCTACTGGCATTAGTTAATTAGAGTTGAGTGTGTGATTTTGATGTCGAATTGATTGTTGAGCTACTGGCGTTAGTTGATTAGGTTTAGATTTGTGATTTTTTTATTCTGATTGATCATTGAGCTACTGGCATTAGTTAATCAGGTTTAGATTTGTGTTTTTTTTTTGGTTCTGATTGATTGTTGAGCTACTAGCATTAGTTGATTAGGTTTAGATTTGTGATTTTTGATTCTAATTGATCATTGAGCTACTGCCATTAGTTAATCAGGTTTAGATTTGTGGTTTTTTTGTTGTGATTGATTGTTGAAGCTACTAGAATTAGTTGATTAGACTTGAGTGTGCGACTTTGAAGTATAATTGATCTGTATCATGAAGGTTAGATGATCTGTAGACCCAAGTGTATTGAATTTTTGTGTTCGGTATCTATTTTAGAATGCCGGCATGTTTACTTATTGAATTGAGAGATTGTAAAGTCTGATTCCAGGGTATAGTATTAACGTAGAGTACTTTCGCCTATTTTATAATGCCGGCTGTTTTTTATTCCCCCTAGTTATTATAGTTGTACAGGTACATGTACATCTCTTAGTGGTTAATGTAAGATTATATTATGTTTAAGATTTTAAATTTAGAACATTCCAAGTCACTTTATGCTTTCAAATGTGGCCAAAACTCACGATGTTGATGTATAGACTATAGAGTTCTAAAACGTGTAAATTTGTCGTTGAGGTGTATCTAGAAGTGCAGAAAGTCTGAAATAGCTTTGGGTTCAAATTTCTTGCAATTACCACCAATGTTATCACTAATGCTTGGACAATTTTCTTTAATGAGGTGAACAAAACACGTAATACTTAGCTTTATATGCAAACAGTCAGTGGCGAAGCTTGAAAAAAAAGTTCGGGGAGTCGGAAGGTAACGGATCTAAAAAAAATTTCTATCGTGTAGTTTCGAGGTGTATGTTCGGGTCGGATGTAGGTGATTCGATTCGGGTCGGGTCGGGTCAAACATTAATATCAAACAAAAAACGTTCTCAAACATTAAAACGTAAACATTGTTTAACAAACAAACGAACAAAGACACCAAAACATTTTATTCATTCCAAAAAAATTCTGCATTTTTTCTTTTGAAAAAAGAAGTTATCATTTTACTCTTCCCCATAGCATAATCTAATAACAAAACAAGTTAACAAATCACCCTAAATTTCAAACTCTAATTTCTATCAAAATCAAATTACAATAAAATTAAACAAATAAAATTAGACATAGTTACAGAAAGATTCAACAAGTTTAGTGTAAGAATTCGTACCAGTTTCACCCCAAATTTCAACCTAAATCACATAAATTGCAGCCCTTAATTAAACCTAAAGATAAAAAACACATACCTTTAACCTTATTAAGATTGAAGAAGTCAAATGTATTAAACGCCTCATTAAACGCCAAAAAAAACATTTGGTCTTATTGTTAAATTATGAGAATATTAACGACTCGTAGTGAATATTATACAAAACGCCAAAAAAATGACCAAAAAACGCTATAATGACAACAAATTATCTATGTGACATAAAAATAATTAATTCAACGCCAAAAAGTTTAATAAATACAATTAACGCCAAAAAAATCTTAGACGCCAGAAAATGTTAAAGCGCGTTAGGAAAATAAAAGAAGATTGAAAAGACAAAAAAAAAACCCTCGGACCCTGATCATGTCCCGCGCCACGTGTTGGGCCAGGATGCGTTCTCACCGTTCTCACATTTTTGAGTGTTTTCTCCTGATCCCGTTCCTATATATATTATATATATATATGTATATATATATGTACCACCACTTCAAAAAAAAGGTAGTTGCCACAAAATTTTGTTACCAAAAAAATAGGTAGCAAATAAGTAAAAGTTTTACACGGGATGCCTTCAAATTTGCTACCTTATTTTACTGGTGGCAAATATACTCGACTTAATTTACCCGAAAATCACATTCACCTGCAAATATACGGTATGCCTATTCACACGTTCACACATTTACCTCCTGAAGAACCCAAAATCTAACGATTCACGCGTCGTTCAACCCTAAATCACAACACCGTCGTACACAATACGACTTCAATTTCATCAATAAACCTTCCAAATAAATCAACATCGGTGTCTAGGGTTTCGATTTTGTCCTTGATTGCGACGAAGAAGGTATGTTATCTATACAATTTCTTCTTGTTTTTGTTGAATCGAAGGCGTTCACTTACTTTTGATGTCGTGTTCTATACTTTCTCTCTCTAAAAATCCTTCGCATTCTCTCCATGTTCTTCTGCTTCAATCATTACAGAGCTATGGAGGCCAAGGAATACGAGCTTTATACTCATTAAATCCACCGTTAATTCATCATAATCGTAATAATTCCACTGGTTCGTAATAATTCCACTGGATTATCATGATATTGTTGTTTTGTTGTGATTTGATTGGTTGATTAGGGTTAGATTTGTGTTTTTCTTGTTCTGATTTATTGTTGAGCTACTGGCATTAGTTAATTAGAGTTGAGTGTGTGATTTTGAAGTCTAATTGATTGTTGAGCTACTGGCATTAGTTGATTAAGTTTAGATTTGTGATTTTTTGATTCTGATTGATCATTGAGCTACTGGCATTAGTTAATCAGGTTTAGATTTGTGTTTTTTTTTTTTTTGTTCTGATTGATTGTTGAGCTACTGGCATTTGTTGATTAGGTTTAGATTTGTGAGTTTTGATTCTAATTGATCATTGAGCTACTGGCATTAGTTAATCAGGTTTAGATTTGTGGTTTTTTTTTTTGTTGTGATTGATTGTTGAAGCTACTAGAATTAGTTGATTAGACTTGAGTGTGTGACTTTGAAGTATAATTGATCTGTATCATGAAGGTTAGATGATCTGTAGACCCAAGTGTATTGCATTTTTGTGTTCGGTATCTATTTTAGAATGCCGGCATGTTTACTTATTGAATTGAGACATTGTGAAGTCTGATTCCAGGGTATAGTTTTAATGTAGAGTACTTTCGCCTATTTTATAATGCCGGCTGTTTTTTATTCCCCCTAGTTATTATAGTTGTACAGGTACATGTACATCTCTTAGTGGTTAATGTAAGATTATATTATGTTTAGGATTTTAAATTTAGAACATTCCAAGTCACTTTATGCTTTCAAATGTGGCCAAAACTCACGATGTGGATGTATAGACTATAGAGTTCTAAAACGTGTAAATTTGTCGTTGAGGTGTATCTTGAAGTGCAGAAAGTGTGAAATAGCTTTGGGTTCAAATTTCTTGCAATTACCACCAATGTTATCACTAATGCTTGGACAATTTTCTTTAATGAGGTGAACAAAACATATAATACTTAGCTTTATATGCACACAGTCAGTGGCGAAGCTTGAAAAAAAAGTTTGTGGAGTCGGAAGGTAACGGACCTAAAAAAAATATTCTATCACGTAGTTTCGAGGTGTATGTTCGGGTCGGATGTCGGTGATTCGATTCGGGTCGGGTCAAAGATTAATATCAAACAAAAAACGTTCTCAAACATTAAAATGTAAACATTGTTTAACAAACAAACGAACAAAGTCACCAAAACATTTTATTCATTCCAAAAAAATTCTACATTTTTTTCTTTTGAAAAAAGAAGTTATCATTTTATTCTTCCCCATAGCATAATCTAATAACAAAACAAGTTAACAAATCACCCTAAATTTCAAACTCTAATTTCTATCTAAATCAAATTACAATAAAATTAAACAAATAAAATTAAACATAGTTACAGAAAGATTCAATAAGTTTAGGGCAAAAATTCAGACCAGTTTCACCCCTTATTCCAACCTAAATCACATAAATTGTAGCCCAAAATTAAACCTAAAGATAAAAAACACATACCTTTAACCTTATGAAGATTGAAGAAGTCGAAGAAGAGTACAAGACCACAACAATGAGCTGTGTTTTGGCTTCTGTTCTCGAACAAGAAGCTGAAGTCTAATAGTTCTGGAACCTGCGTTTTCCCCCCTTCTGCAGTTCTGGTTTGTGCCTTCTGTTCTTCTGGTCGATGTCGCAAAGTTAACGAATTTGGGTTTTTTTTATAGGGTAGTCTTTTAAGTTGGGCTATATAATGATTTGATTTGGGTTATATAATATACGTTCTAGTATTCTACCAAATATAATGATTTGCGCTATAATATTTGGGCTAATTAAATATTTTATTTGGGCTATATAAATAAAAAAATTAAAACCGGGGGGTCGAAAACGTATATACCTACAAAATCCTATACGAAACGTACATAGATAACACTACTGATCGAAAAGTTCGGGGGGTCGGGCGCCCCTCCCCGCCCCTTAAATCATGTGCCCCTGCAAACAGTTGATTGAACTGTACTTAGCTTTATATGCAAACAGTTGCTAATTTTACCAAATTCTGAAGTATGTTGTTTTGTAAAATAAAACAGTTGCTAATTTTACCAAGTCTGAAGAACACGATGAGGTAGTCATGCTTGAGGCTGCAATTTTTGGTGGAGTTCCGGAAGGGGCTGGATATCATGTACCATATGTCCGAAATTGTTATAGGCGGAATGGTGTTGGTAGGAATAATCGGCCCTACACTAGGTCGACCCCTCGTTTTCCATCTCCCACGATTACTGCTCAAAGATTGATAAGGGAGCAACAGGTAAACCCACCCTAAAGTTACAAATTTACACATCTAAATTTCACAAAACATAACCGCCATCTTTCTGCAAAATGAAGAATATCTTGCTTCATTGCAAGCTGACAGAGAAAAAGAGTTGCTAGAGCAGGCAGCCAGAGAAGCTGCTATGGAAGAAGAAAAGAGAAAATTGGAACAAGAAAATTGGAAAACTCTATACCAGGCACATTTTGTTTTATTTTCTTCTTAATGATTTATCGATCTTCTTATATCTTTTCGTGACACCAGAGTGGGCATAAAAGTCGTTTATCTCCAAGGTATGGAACTCCATCAATTGGTTTATGTTCATTCTCTAAATTCGTCGGTTTATAGGTATTAATTTTCATTTCAATTGTTGTAGATTTTGGAATTATGCCAAAGTAGTGTAGCATATCAACTGCCAAATCCAAGGACAATGGCTATTCTCGTTTTACTAGTTGTAGTTTATTCAATGCCAAATCTCAAAGCAAATCTCACGTTTGAAATAGAAGTAAGGGTGAAAACTTGAAAGAGTAATAGTAATTGCAATGGTAATGATATCTACTATATATATGTATGCTGTTGTTAGCTTGACTTTTTAGGTATTGTTTAAGAATCTAAATGTAGATATAAAGGAAGTCAAGCCAACAACTCTTCTTAAAGACAAGTCTAGGATGACCGAAGGAAACCCTGATTTTTCTCAACCAAAGATCGTTGAAGAATTTAAATCTAGAGTGAGAAGTGCGGTAAATCAAGTTGTATTACCGGCTGACGTTGCAGGTCCATCTTATCAGGTTGATCTTTCACAAATAGTATACCAGGCTTGTTAACTTAAGATTTTTTTTTTACATTTTTTAACCTATTTTACTTTACAAGTATGGTCATTGCATTTGCAGCCGACCGTACCAGCCTCAAATATTCCTGATTTCCAATCGGTTCTAAAGACGCATTTCCTTGGGTTCCACCTTTTCCATTCTCAGTTCAAATAGAAAGCTATAATTAATTTTTGTATAACTTAATGATAGTTCTTATTCTTTTCTCTTCCAGTTTGCTTCCGGTGGCTATGAATAAGGCTATTGAAGAACTAGTTTCTACCGTTGTAGAGAGGAGTGTTTCTATAGCATCTCAAACAACAATTGAGCTTGTGTTAAAGGTGTTATTTATGTTTAGTTAGTTCCTTATATGGTAAAGATTTCACATTTTTATAAAAACTTATTGAAAGTTTTTTTTTAACAAATTGAAAGGAGTATATTAACTACCCGGATGAGATCTATATCGACAATGTATCTAGTTTGATGGTTGCTTCCCTAGCTGGAAGTCTGTCTTCTGTCACCTGCAAGGTTTCATGTTAAATGTGTAATTATATAATGTTTGGTTATATAATTCTAAAGTTATAAAATAGTTTTATTGACTGTGTTCCCCCTTTGTTGTAGGAACCACTGCGTGTTTTCACGGCATCTTCAAGAAATTCACTTGGAACATTCAAACCCTTTGTGGAGTTTCTTAGATGCCGTGACAACACGCGGTGGTTCCTACAACAAAGGGGGATCACAATCAATAAAACTATTTTATAACTTTAGAATTATATAACCAAACATTATATAATTAAACATTTAACACGAAACCTTGCAGGTGACAGAAGACAGACTTCTAGCTAGGGAAGCAACCATCAAACTTGATACATTGTCGATATAGATCTCATCCAGGTCGTTAATATACTCCTGTCAATTTGTATAAAAAACTTCAATAAATATTTATAAAAATGTGAAATCTTTACCATACAAGGAACCAACTAAACATAAATAACACCTTTGACACAAGCTCAATTGTTGTTTGAGATGCTATAGAAACACTCCTCTCTACAACGGTAGAAACTAGTTCTTCAATAGCCTTATTCATAGCCATCGGAAGCAAACTACAAGAGAAAATAATAAGAACTATCATTAAGTTATACAAAAATTAATTATAGCTTTCTATTTGAACTGAGAATGGAAAAGGTCGAACCCAAGGACATGCGTCTTTAGAACCGATTGGAAATCGGTAATATTTGAGGCTGGTACGGTCGGCTGCAAATGCAATGACCATACTTGTAAAGTAAAATAGCTTAAAAAATGTAAAAAAAAATCTTAAGTTAACAAGCCTAGTATACTATTTGTGAAAGATCAACCTGATAAGATGGACCTGCAACGTTAGCCGGTAATACAACTTGATTTACCGCACTTCTCACTGTAGATTTAACTTCTTCAACAATCTTTGGTTGAGAAAAATCAGGATTTCTTTCGGTCATCCTAGACTTGTCTTTAAGAAGAGTTGTTGGCTTGACTTCCTTTATATCTACATTTAGATTCTTGAACAATACCTGAAAAGTCAAGCCAACATAAGCATACATATATATACTAGATACCATTACCATTGCAATTACTATTATTCTTTCAAGTTTTCACAGTTACTTCTATTTCAAATGTGAGATTTGCTTTGAGATTTGGCATTGAATAAACTTCAACTAATAAAACGAGAATAGCCATTGTCCAATGATTTGGCAGTTGATATGCTACACTGCTTTAGCATAATTCCAAAATCTACAACAATTGAAATGAAAATTAATACCTATAAACCGACGAATTTAGAGAATGAACATAAACCAATTGATGGAGTTCCATACCTTGGAGATAAACGACTTTTATGCCCACTCTGGTGTCACGAAAAGATATAATAAGATAGATAAATCATTCAGAAGAAGATAAAACAAAATGTGCCTGGTATAGAGTTTTCCGTTTTTCTTTTTCTTGTCCCAATTTTCTCTTTTCTTCTTCCATAGCAGCTTCTCTGGCTGCCTGCTCTAGCAACTCTTTTTCTTTGTCAGCTTGCAATGAAGCAAGATTGTGACAACATGAGATTTCAAGTCTTTCCTCTACGTGTTACTTGTTCGCAATTCTGTTTTCATGGATTGATTAAATGTTGTAACTTGTGCATAATTAGTAAATGATTAAGGAATTATTAGGTGTGGTTAATTAAATGGAAACTTATGAACTAAGGTTATAGACTTAACACACCCCTCGTCATAAACCCGACGAAACTCGTGTCTTTCGTCATCCACATATTTCGCCACCTTGTTATTCGATGAAAGTTGCTTCATGTTTCCACTGCCCGACGAAAGATGATCTTTCGTCAAGGTGTTTTGTCGCCAAGTGTGGGCTTTCGGCCCATGTTCCCTTGAAGCCCAAACCGGATACGTAAATACATATAGAGGGGCTCGTATTCTCTTTCTAACGGTTGTAAACCCTAGACTCTTGTGGAGTAGGCGATGGCAGTTCTCCCTCCACTCGAAGTCTGCTCGGATCGGAAACATTATCTTTCTCGGCTTAGCTCGCTCACACACCCTCTACATCTTGGTTAGTATATTAATCCTAATTCCGAGTTGATCGTTCTTGTTGATCTTGTATTCGTTGCTATTGTTGGGTTATGCACAAGAAACTAATTTATGATGTAGGGTTGTTTGCATGTTAGTATGAACCTGATAAACTGATTTGATTTAATGGTTGATGATTTGCGATAGATCGATGATGATACTAATTACTAGATGATGATTCAAACCTGTATGATGATGATTAATTATTGAATAATGATGTTTTAGATTTGTTTTGTATGCGACCACGGTCTAGATTCATGGTGATTAGAAGTTGTTAATAGGTCATAGAAACTGTGAAATCATGATTCAATGATGGGCTATATTAGATAATACGATTGATGCTTGAATTCGAATGTCCGTGTGATTGTTAATTGATTAACTAGTTTATGTTAATGTTATCTGATTGAATTTGGCATCGAACTGTTAACTGTTAGGGATAGCGACGAAAGACTATTGACAAACAATCAATGTCGACGAAACCCCTGTTGACGAATCATGGGTCTTTCGTCACCCATATTCTCGACGAAACACTAGGTGTTTCGTTACCCCTCATCTCAACGAAACATGGGGTGTTTCGTCGTGTAAGTAAATGAGCTGAACAGTTAGGTTATTTATGATGTTGTACACTGGTGTTTGTGAAACTTAGTCTGTTGTATGATGATAATGATAACCAGAAATGAGAGTCTTGACTTAACTGTTGTGGGTAGCCAACTTATCTGTAAAACATTGTTATGTGTCATGAACACATGATGTAGACTTGTTTGGAAACTGAGTACTTGATATGTGTTATACTATGATCTTAACCAAATGCAATCTGTGACAACACGTGAAGCGATTATTATGAAACTGGTGTCATCAGTGACAACTGTTGGGAACACGAACTTGTGATGTAAATGCGTATGAAATCTAAACACTTGCTGTGTGCTACGTGACAATGGTATTACGTGTGACTTGTTGAATATGTGACTTGAGAATGTGTTTACGAAACTGATCATCTCTGGTAACCATGGTAGGGATTGGTTGGCCAATTGGGAACGGGTAATGTAACGTAACATACCGAGCAAATCTAAGGTGAGTTCACTGCTCTTTTTCCAAGCATGCGTCCCGGGGAGGGACATTTGGTAATCGTTCCGGGGAGGAACGTCGGGTTATTGGGATGTTGGTTATTACACTCATTTCTATCATTAAGTCCCATCATATACCGATTGGTTGCCGGGGGGCAACGGGGTTATTAGTTGATAGCGCTATTAGGTTTGGCACCCTCACACCGTACCGGGGAGGACGGTCGTGAACTAATTACCTTAACTACTTGACCAATGTATGATAGAGCATTGGGGTTTGGGAAAATAATCTGGAGCCATCTGCGGTAATCGAGTTAATAACAACATCAAATCTTTGAAATGTTTTAACAAACTTTGAACTCACCAGCGTCGTCTGACACACTTGTCTGCATGCTTGCAGGTCTATAGGGTTATATCTTTGGAACTTGCTGTCTGGGAAGCTGGAGTGGTCATGGGTCGAGATACATGGAATCGTAACTCAAGTCTAATGGTTTTCGTACATGTGGTTTATGAAACACTAAACAAATGATTTATGCTTCCACTGTATATATGTTGAAATACATTTAACGTTTTGTAATGCCTTATGTTAATTAATGAAAGTTTTTATTTAAAAATCTTGTTATAAGTTCAATGTGATTGGTGGCTAGACCCTGGTACGTCACACGTCCCGCGGGGTTTCCGCATGTGGTATTTTGGGGGTCTGACAGTTTGGTATCAGAGCCACTGGTTATAGTGAACTTGGTTTTAAAATGTTTTTATAAAACCAGACTATAACCGAACAGTTCAGTTCTGAATACGTGAATACGACCATGACACTCAGCTCCAGATTGCAAGGTTCGTCTTTTTCACCTGCTGCATACATTATATGACTAGTACACATTTGTTTATGACGTAACTTACAAACACACACTCGTCACTATAGAATGATCACATGAATTGCTTGCTTACATTATGGTGCGTTGGTAGCATGTCCTAGTCCTTAGATTCTTGTGATCTTATCGTTTTGATAACCTCTGTTTGGCATTCGAGTTTGAGGAACCATTTGACATGAGTTAAGAGGAACTGAGATGAGAATGCAAATCGCAATATTATTGTGGGTGCACACATAATAATAAGGTGGGGTGCATGCGAGTCCCAATGAGCCTTAACGAGTGAAGAAGGGGTTCTGTTCTGTTATTTAATCATGAGAAACGTAGCAAATTTATAGGAGTCATAGCAGTGATTGTCTTCTACTCGAACGTGATCTTTGTTGATACATATTATGTGGATACGGCTCGGATCGGTTCGAATCGACTACGAAGTGAAGGCCGTAGTCAAGATATCCTCCTATCTTGACTCGGTATGCGATTTACTTCGTAACGTTCGATGTAATTGCTACTGCGTGTGTGCAGTATGCATTTAGTATAGCTTATGTTTATGTTGTCTGTTAGTTTGTTTGGTCCAATCCATGATGAAGCCCAACACATGTGAAGAAGTCCTACATGCCAAGTCAAAGCCCATACATGAGAAGTCTGAGGCCCATCATGTTGGCGAAAACACCCTTGTGGTGAAAACACCCTTGTGGTGAAAACCAAATGGGACGAAAACACATGGGACGAAATCAAGGGATTTAGTCCAGATATTGGATTTCATCAATGGGTTTTCATCAAGAACTGGTTTTCGTCGATCATGATACTACATAAGCACAGACATCAGACAGAAACACTGACGGAAGTCTGAATAGATTTCGGAGCGAACACTGTAAACACACACACACTGAGAGTTTATGAGAGCATCTTGTAAACATTGATTTGTAACCTTTTCATACGCATTAATACAATGGAGTGTTAATCGTTGAATCTTTATGTCTTACGTGTTCGTAACTTGGTTTAACTTACCCGTTTGGATTCCGCACTTTCGGGTTTGTCGGAAAATAGGAATAGAGGTTGAATCGATCCTCCGGGTGGACCTACAATTGGTATCAGAGCATTGGCTCGATTCCTTGTTTAAACCAAGGCGATTTTCTTGTGTTTCGATAGATTTTAAAAGGGTTTTTCAGCTTGTATTCTTGTTTAAAAATCATATTTCTGGAAAAGCTTTTCATCAAAACCTTGAAAATCTTTGTATCTTGCTATTAGTTTTTATAAAACCATTATTAAAATGCATGTACACATGTTGAGATTTGGTTTTTACTAAACTTGTGTGCAAAATTTGGGATCAGAAAATTCTTCGGAGTTCATCAGGTACTTCTGTAGGTCCGGCTAGGGGAGGATCTAGTCGCCTAATCCTTGTGTACAAACCAACCCGGTTGTGCGGAATCCAACCGAGATAGCAAACCGAGATAGAACACGCAATAACACGACACCCAAAGTTCACCGATTAACACCTCTGTATTAATACGTATGAATGGTCCAGTTACAAGCACAAGGTTTACAGATCAGCTCTATAAACTCTCTCTAACAGTGTGTGTGTGTGTTTTCTGCTCTGAGTGTTCTAAGTGTCTAACTCTCGAAATGAACACAACACACGGGTATTTATACCCAAACACAGCCGGTCTGGTCGAAGGATCAGGCTGACTGGTCGAACGATCATCTGTCGACCAGTAACAGCTCGAAGGATCCTGATGTACCACGAAAGATGTGATCTTTCGTGGTCCATCTATCGAAGGTCATCTTTCGAGCTTGTCATCATCGAAGGATATAAGTGATCCTTCGATGAGACATCCTTCGACCCAGCAGCTTACAAACATAATGTTGACTGTTTTGTCCAAGTCAAACCGGAGGATGGTTGACTTGGTCAAACTTACACACTAACAAAGACATCGTTCTACATTGTGACCGAATACAGACAAAGTGCAGACATAAGTGCACCAACAAACTCCCCCTTGGCTGTAGCTTTGTCTGGCTGTAGCTTTGTCTCGATCTTCATTCTTGTAAGTTCTCGTGTCTTCAAGTCTTTGACTTCTATTCAAGTCTTCAATGTCGGAGGATCTTCAAAGTCTTCACGTCTTGAAAGCAGAAAGTGTACCAACAAACTCCCCGTTTCATGTAGGAAGTGTGTTGACAAACTCCCCCTTAACATAAGCTCCCCCTTGAGTTATGCTCGTGAAATACTTGTTCTTTATGAAGTGAGATCCTTGTGGTGTTGATGATGGTCAGCGGCAACTTGATCATTTTCATCATTTGAGTGCCTTCACGTCGTGTCTTCATTCCGAAGCTTGTCATCGACCATGTTCTCCTAGCCTTTAGAATCTGCACATGCAAGAAATCTAAACGCGTAATGAGAACAACTGCCTGGAATATCATAAGTAAACGACACACATGTGACCATTGTTCAAACAAACACCGTCCGACAGTTTGAAAGTTTAAAGTATTTTATCAATTTCAAATTTTAACTTTCAACACTTTGCAAATTTCGACCGTTTATGAAGATTCAGTCATTTTCGGTTTTCGTTCAGGTTTCAGGTAACGAAGACTCGAGTTCCAACATCGTACGATCGAAAATAAGGTAGAAATAAAATCTTTTTGGTATTTTATAAAGTTTATATTAAAACACACTTAAAATCTTTTTGGTATTTTTGAATATTTCAAATGTAAAGACTGAAAGCAGTAAATAAATATATACAAACATTCTTTTTGTGAGTTTCGAGGGTAAGAGAATCATATCAGTGTATGGTCATGCCAAAACGCTCTCTTTGTTCTTTTAGTTAACATTAAGATAAGCATCCTATAACAATTATCGGTATGGTTGTCCACTTAAGCTCAACTTATCAGATGTAATCATGGCGAGGGGATACGTTAATGTATGATTTATACTTATCGACCGGTGTTCATCCACATCACGACACATTCCCGTATCAAGGTATGCACGAGGGTTCATCTTACCGGTGAGTATACCGATTATCATCTGTTTGACCGTATATGATGTGAGATTCTCACTTATTTTGATTTGAAAACAAGCCCTATGTGATAGAATCACTTATTGATGAGGAACTTGATTTTCATATGCATGAGGGCACAGGAGCAAGTCCGTGAACAGGTCAGTACTTTCGTACAGCAGAGAGACGAACTTGACACCCGGAAAGAATTTGTGATATTTTATCACTTATTTTGATTGGACATGTGATTGTTGATGACTTATTGAGGTCGTATGTAATATGTACACATATGTATGGTATCATGGAAGATCTAGACTTGCGTCCCCGTTATTTTTCGGTAAAAGATACAACCATGATACCCAGATGATAAGCAGCATAAAGACCGAATATTTCAGAACCTCGGCAATCTCTCAAACGAAATTTCGGTACTAAGACCATATGCCAATGAATGGTTCCCACCCAGTCTTCAGTCGATTTAAGTTTTATATCACCCTGCACACTTTAAAATGATTGTGAGCCTACCGATACATCTTATATAGAGCTGCTTATCGTTTTTCATTTAAGGTGTAAAGAGGTTTAGACAGACCACTGATGTACTATCATTTTCTCTTTTTCTCGCCAGGAAACTCATTTTTGCTTTTCTATTGTTTTTGTGTTTTTGAAATTTTTCAATGTTTTTGGATTTTCAAATTTTTGGATTTACTCCCCCTAAAATCAACAAACTAAGACAAATTTAAAACACAAAGGTATTTACAAAAATGATTTTCCGATGTTGGTATTACTCTTGCTTGACCTTAATGCCGTTTACCAGTAATAAATAATCAAATCTTGATTTGTCAAAAGCTTTGGTAAAAAGGTCGGCACGTTGGTCATCGGTGTGGACGTAAGCAACATCGATTAGCCTTTTCTCAAAGCAATCACGTATGAAGTGATACTTAATGTCGATGTGCTTAGTCTTTGAATGCTGCACAGGATTTTTAGTGATCTGTAAGGCAGCAGAATTATCAACGTAAATAGGAGTAGTTAGGAATTCAAAACCGTAATCACGCATTTGTTGTTGGATCCATAGGACTTGGGAGCAACAACTTGAGGCAGCAATGTATTCAGCTTCGCATGTTGATGTAGCGACGCACGTCTGCTTCTTGCACTGCCATGTGACTAGGCGATTTCCCAAAAACTGACATCCAGCCGTTGTGGATTTGCCGTCGATTTTGCATCCGCCAAAATCAGAATCACTGAATGCAATCAAGTCAAAGTTATTATCCCTAGGGTACCATAGACCGGTGTCAGGGTAACCCTTCAAATAACGAAAAATCCTTTTTACAGCTGCAAGATGTGAGGCCTTCGGGTTGACTTGATATCTGGCAAGCAGGCACGTTGGGTACATTATATCTGGTCTTGATGCTGTGAGGTACATAAGAGATCCGATCATCGCGCGGTAGTATGAGGGGCTAACATCTTGACCCTTCAAGTCTGGAGTAATTCCGTGATTTTGTGGCAATGGGGTACCGATGGGCGTTGCATCAGACATCTGGAACCGGCTCAAGATGTCACCAACATATTTAGTCTGATGGATGAATATCCCAGACTCTGTTTGTTGTACTTGTAGGCCCAAAAAGAAAGTCATTTCCCCCATAGCACTCATCTCGAATTTATCCTGCATAACACGCTCGAAATCCCTACACAAAACATCATTAGTAGAACCAAAAATAATATCATCAACGTATACCTGTACCAGTAGAAGATCTCCATCTTGTTCTTTGATGAAAAGAGTGCAGTCGATAAGACCTCTGCGAAAACCATTCTCCAGCAGATAATTAGATAAGGTTGCGTACCAAGCTCGCGGTGCTTGATGAAGACCATAGAGAGCTTTGTTGAGCAACCAAACCCGATCGGGATGGATAGGATCTTCAAAACCTGGAGGCTGTTCGACGTACACCTCTTCTTCTACCACACCATGTAAGAAAGCACTCTTCACGTCCATCTGGTATACCTTGAAACCTTTGAATGAGGCATAAGCCAGAAAGATCCGAATGGCTTCTAGACAGGCAGCAGGCGCGCAAATTACCCAATCCTGACACGGGGAGGTAGTGACAATAAATAACAATACCGGGCTCATACGAGTCTGGTAATTGGAATGAGTACAATCTAAATCCCTTAACCAGAATCCCTTTAGAGGTCAAGGCAACCAGCAGAACCAGAACAGGAACAATGTTCGCACAATGGTGCCTGTCAACAATCAGACTCAGGCAGGACCATCAAATGCCAATCAGGCACTTGTGGTTCAGGTAGATGAAGGCTGTGATTGGTCAATCCAGTTGGGAAACGATGCACCAGATGGAACCGCTTGTTTTGCTGAAGTGGTTAATGATCTTAAACACGCCAGTGGTGGAGAATCTTCCACCAATGGTGATGTATCTTCTGAGGATGAAGACTCTTCCGGTTATAGTGGAAGCTCGGATGAAGAATTCTCAACTTCAGGCAATGATCAAGTGGATGACACAACAAGTGCGTCAGTCGATGATGCAAATATTGATGAGCTTTTGGATGAAGCTGTAGCAGGAATTCAAAGAAGATCTATTTTGGTGGACCAAGCTGCTTATTCTTCGTCTTCTCTCCATTCAGCCTTTATGGCGAATGTCGACAGTTCATCAAGTCAGGTATGTGTCGACGAACCCACTTCTGTTAGCTGTAATAACTGTGATAGTTTGCATGTTAGATGTGCTGAGTTGGAAGCAAACATGTCTGAGTTGCAAGGCAAACACGATGCTTTACAAGCTAGTTTGTTTGAATTGCAAGACAAACATGTTTCTGTGAATGATAGGTGGTGTGAATTGCAAAGCAAACACAAGGCTTTGCAAGAGAAATATGATGTGACATTCATTCACAATCAGAAATTAACAGTGGATCTTTCAAAGTGCACTGAAGCCAACATGTTTTATGAAAACCATGAAAAAGGATATAAATCAATGATTGAAACATTGAAGAAAGATAAAACAGAGTTAACTAAAATGGTTTCCAGAAAACAAACGGATATTAATTTGTATATCACTCGTCTTGAGGTAATGCAAAAAGAAATGGCTTGTGTTAAAACTGAAAGTGAGGCGATCCGACTCAAGTTAGACAGTTACTTGAGTTCTAGCTATGTGTTGGATCACATCATTGATGTTCAGAAAGAGAAAAGGGATGTCACATGCATAGGTTACAAGAAATGTCCACCACCAGTGAGAAACAATTTTGATGCTTTGCCTGATGAGGAGTATAGGACTCACTTCGAGCCATCTGTTCCTTTGGACGTTGAGGAATTTGCAGCAGGGCTCGGATACAAGAAAGAAGTATCGTCAGATTCAGATGTGTCAGCAGATACATTTGTAACTGCTGAACAGAATCAGGATCCTCCAGTGGTGATTGAGGATGTTGATTCCTCTGATGATGAGTCTGATGATACTGATTCGGAAAAGTCTGATGCAGTGATCAAAGAAGAGGACATACCTCTTGAGAATCATATCCTATGTGATCCTCCCACAAAACCTGCTAAGACTGTTCCAACCGAGTCCACATCAGCAAAAGAGTCGGAGAGTGTGGATTTGCTGTACACTCTTGTTGGTGATGATAAAATCTATTCAGACAAAGATTTTCCTATTAAAAATGTTAATCAATCTTTAATTAGTAAAGTCTTTGAAAATTCTACAAGTAAGTTTTTGGGAAAGACAGGACCACATGTTACAGTCACACAGTGTCCTCCTATCCCAAAGGCTGAAGTTAGAAAACAGTTTGGGAACAAGAAATTACCAACAGTGCCAAAACAGCAAAACCATACCAAAACAAATGGTAAGGCACCGACTCAAACTGAAAAGAAGCCGAATCAGAAGAAGAAGAAGAATGTGAACTTTGTGAAATCTAAGGGAACGGACAAAATTACAAAGTTTGAAAATCAATATAATTTAGATTTTGTCCAAAAAGCAACTGTGATGAAAAGGAATGAACAAAGTTGTTCAAAACCTAGTACCTCGGGATCACAAAGTTCATCATCGGCAAGACGACCACATGATACTTCGGGGTTTGTTGAACGAAGATCATGTTTTGAATGTGGAACAATCGGGCATATTATTCGGTTGGACTTTGGGTTAAAAAGCTCGTAGTTGGACTTTGGGTTGGGTCAAAAAGCTCGTAGTTGGACTTTGGGTTGGGTCGGCCGGTCCGCCATCAGGTGTGCACCGGTTTACTCGTCCCTTCTGTCGGCGATGCGCTCCTACCCTTAACTGGGCGGGTCGTGCCTCCGGCGTTGTTACTTTGAAGAAATTAGAGTGCTCAAAGCACGCCTACGCTCTGATACCACTTGTAGGTCCGGCTAGGGGAGGATCTAGTCGCCTAATCCTTGTGTACAAACCAACCCGGTTGTGCGGAATCCAACCGAGATAGCAAACCGAGATAGAACACGCAATAACACGACACCCAAAGTTCACCGATTAACACCTCTGTATTAATACGTATGAATGGTCCAGTTACAAGCACAAGGTTTACAGATCAGCTCTATAAACTCTCTCTAACAGTGTGTGTGTGTGTGTTTTCTGCTCTGAGTGTTCTAAGTGTCTAACTCTCGAAATGAACACAACACACGGGTATTTATACCCAAACACAGCCGGTCTGGTCGAAGGATCAGGCTGACTGGTCGAACGATCATCTGTCGACCAGTAACAGCTCGAAGGATCCTGATGTACCACGAAAGATGTGATCTTTCGTGGTCCATCTATCGAAGGTCATCTTTCGAGCTTGTCATCATCGAAGGATATAAGTGATCCTTCGATGAGACATCCTTCGACCCAGCAGCTTACAAACATAATGTTGACTGTTTTGTCCAAGTCAAACCGGAGGATGGTTGACTTGGTCAAACTTACACACTAACAAAGACATCGTTCTACATTGTGACCGAATACAGACAAAGTGCAGACATAAGTGCACCAACAACTTCAAGTTATTCTTGTTGGTTCTTCATAAGTCTCTATGTTTGATCTTAAAATTCTGATTTTGTTTGTGTTATGGATTATTGTTGTTGAATATAATACACTTGTTTGACATTTGTGTACATTTGCATCATGATAGTTGGTAAGAAAAGTCTGAAAAGGATGGTTGTTTGAAAAAGAAGTTTTCTTGTCAGAAGGATAAGATTTGATCTAGTTTGATAAATATCTAATTTGTCTTCACCTATTGTCCACGAAATCACTTGTGTTGATCAGCGACGAAATCACTTGTGTTGATCAGCGACGAAATCCCCCCAGCGACGAAATCATCCATACGACGAAAACCACTTGTTTTCGTCAAACAAATCAGCGACGAAAACCTTGATTTCGTCAAACATACCAGTCAACGAAAACACCATATTTTTGTCATCTTATTGCTGGACGAAAACCACTCATTTTTGTCATCTTATTGCTGGACGAAAACACCCTTATTTTCGTCAAACATATCAGCGACGAAAACCACTATTTTCGTCACATACTTGTGTTATTTTTAAACAGAAGACTTGTAACTCATTCTTAACTATTTGATTTGTGTGATTTATTTAGGTATTTGTCATTAAATATTCGAAATGAATCCGGATTGGTGGGGTACTCCGTCTAATACGGAAAATAAGTATAGGAGCACGGGATTATCTCCTCATGGGCCGAACCTCCTGTACAATCGTCGTCACCTCAAATTTCGTCAACTCAATGGGCGTTTGTTTCAAATCAAAATCAAAGTATTCAAAGTCTACTTTTAAGCGAAAATGAAACCGGAAGCAATAATCGTCCACCGAAGCTAATGCACATGAATGAATATCCGGGATGGGAAGACAGATTTCATACGTATATTCTTGGGTAAAACACGGAGTTATGGTTACGATTCATTACAGACTTCGATCAAGCACTTGATGTTGCCGCTTCAACTACCGCGTCTTTTACAGACCTTTCTCCAGATGATAAGAAGATTTATGATTTAGAAAAGAAGGCTTTTTCTATTCTAACTCAAGCATTAAACAAAGAAATCTATCATCAGTTTGTAAGCTTCAAGACAACAAAGCGGTTATGGGATGCATTGAAGACGAGAGGTGAAGGAAACGAAGCGTTACGCAAATTACGACATGACTTACTCAAGAAAGAGTTTGATGGTTTCACATGTATGGAAAGAGAATCTTTGAGAGATTTGACAAGTCGATTTTATCACTTGTTGACTGAGTTAAATCATTATGGGGTAGTAACAACTCCTGCAGAGGTTGTCACAAAGTTGGCCGATGCGCTGCCATTTCAATGGAAGGGTTTCTTGGAAATTTTGAAGTATAATGGCACATTAGCTACAACCTCAATCAATGATTTCGTTCAGATGTTGGAGAATAAAGATCAGGAAGAAACTCTAAAGGCGAAAAAGGTTCCAGTACAACAAAATCCTGATATGTATTATGGAGCTTCTAGCACTTCTGCAAGACCTGCTCAACATGCTCCACTTCAAACAGCGTTTGTCACAAGCACAGATTTGTATGGCAATCAGATACAAGTTCCTGTAAAGCCAGCTCCAACCACAGACTTGTATGGAAATCCACTACAACCAGCTCCACAACAGCCAAGCCAACGATCTATCATAGCAACTGATATGTTCGGAAATCCATTACCTGTTCGATCTACCGGAGCAACAGATCTGTATGGAAATCCACTTCCACCTTCCTCAAGACCAACGGTTGTTCTACCAACCACAGATTTGTACGGCAATCCACTATCTGTGCAACAGCAAGCCTGTTATGGTAGCACGTCATCAGATGGTCAGCCATCTAATACAGTACGACTGGACACATCAAGTTTCTCCAAAGTTAGCGTTGAAGTAGCTAAGGATCATATGGAGATTCTAAACACTCTGGTTAGCGCGTATTGTGGGTTGATAGCAGGTCAGATCGGGAACATCAATCTGACTCCAGAAGATTACCAGCAGATAGATAAAGAGGAGATGGATATGATGGACATCAAGTGGGCTTTCGCTAGTGCTGTTAGGCGGGCTAAAGACTTCATGGAACGGACGGGTAGAACCAGCTTGGAAAGCAAGAAAGACACCAAGTATGGGTTTGATAAGCAGTCTGTTAAGTGCTTTAACTATGGTGAACGTGGCCATTTCAAGCGTGAATGCACAAAGCCAGCTCAGCATGGGAACCAGAATCCTTTCAGAGGTCAAGGCAACCAGGCAAATCAGAATCAAGCCAGAAATGACGATCGCACCTTGGTCCCTGCAAACAATCAAGCAGGACCATCGAACACCAATCAAGCTCTTGTGGTGCAAATAGATGAAGGTTGCGACTGGTCAATGCAATTAGGCATTGGTGATCAGGGAGGAGCAGCTTATTTTGCTGAAGCTGCTAAGGATTTGAAGCACGCCAGTGGTGGAGAATCTTCCGCCAGTGGTGGTGAATCTTCAGATGAAGAGAGTTCTGGTGATTCAAGGAGTTCAGATGAGGAAACCTCAACGTCAGGCGATGATCATGTATCTAGTGGGAGAATCGATGCAGATATCGATGAATTGTTAGGAGAAGCTGCAGCAAGGAATGATAGAAGATCTATTCTGGTGGATCAAACTACTTATTCTTCTTCTTCTCTTCATTCAGCCTTTATGGCTAATGGCGGCATTTCATCAAGCCAGGTATGTGTCGATGAACCAACTATCGTTATTTGTGATAATTTTGCTAGCTTAAGTGATAAATGTGCTGATTTAGATGCTAATATGTCTGAGTTGCAAAGCAAACATGATGCTTTAAATGCTGAATTGTCTGACTTGCAAAACAAACATGTTTCTTTAAATGCTAAGATGTCTGATTTGCAAAGCAAACACGAGGCTTTGCAAACCAAGTATGATGTGACATGTATCCACAACCAAAAGTTGATCGTGGATCTTGCCAAATGCACAGAAGCCAACATGTTTTATACAAACCATGAAAACGAGTATAAAACAATGATTGAAAATTTAAGAGAAAACAAATCCGAGCTAACGAAAATGGTTTCAAGAAAACAAACAACCGTTAACTGTTACATCAATAGGCTCGAGATAATGCAAAAAGAGATGGCTTGTGTAAAATCTGAAAGTGAGGCGATCAATCTTAAGCTAAATAGTTATTTGAACTCTAGCTATGTGTTGGATCACATCATTGATGTTCAAAAGGAGAAAAGGGATGTCACGTGCATTGGATATAAAAAATGTCCACCTCCTATGAAACACAATTATGATGCCATGCCTGATGAAGAAGATAGAATTTACTTTGAGCCATCTGTTTCTTTAAACATTGAGGAGTTTACAACTGGATTTGGATACAAACCGGAAGTACCATCAGATTCAGATGTATCAGCAGATACAAGTGTGTCTTCTGCTGAACAGAATCAGGATCCTTCAGTTATTGTTAAGGATGCTGATTCTTCAGATGATGAATCTAATGCTACTGACTCAGCACAATCAGATGCGGTAACCAAAGAAGAGGACATACCTCTCGAGAATCATATTCTATGTGATCCTCCCGCAAAACCTGCTACGACTGTTCTGACCAAGTCCACGTCCACTTCCTCACAAGAGTCTGAGAGTGTGAATTTGCTGTACACTCTTGTTGGTGATGATAAAATCTATTCTGATAAATATTTTCCTATTAAGAATGTTAATCAATCTTTAATTAGTAAAATTTTTGAAGATTCAACAAGTAAGTTCTTGGGAAAGACAGGATCACACGTTGTGGTAACACAGTGTCCTCCGATTCCAAGAGCTGAAATTCGCAAACAAAATGGCAATCAAAGATTACCAACTGAGAAAGTTCAGCAAAATCGCACCAAACCAAAAGGTAAATCACCGACTCAAGGTCAAAAGAAACAGACCCAGAAAAAGGACAAGAAGGTGAACTTTGTGAAATCAAAAGGAACGGATAAAATTGACACATTTGAAAACAAATCTAACCTAGATTTTGTTAATCAAGCGAAAATTTTAAAAAGAAATGAACAAAACAGTTCAAAACCAAGTACCTCGGGATCACAAAGTTCATCATCATCAACAAGACAATCACATGATACTTCGGGGTTTGTAGAACGAAGATCATGTTTTTCATGTGGTACATTTGGACATATTGTAGGTCCGGCTAGGGGAGGATCTAGTCGCCTAATCCTTGTTATCGAACACACCCGGTTGTGCGGAATCCAACCGGAGATGCAAACCGAGATCGAGAAAGTGAACAATACGTAAAGATATCAACGATTAACAGTTACGTGTATTGATTTCGACAAAGTTTCGGTACAATATTTGACAAATACAAAGCTCACCGGAACTTTCTCTAACTACACTCTCTCTAGTTTTCTGCCTCACTAAGCTATCGTTCTCACACACACACCTGGATATTTATATCCATCACCGTATGTCTGGTCGAAGGATCAGAATTGCTGATCGAAACATCATCCTTCGATCATGCAACCATCGAAGGATCCACATATGCTTCGAAGGATGACATATCCTTCGAAGTCCATCAGTATCTTCGTGGGATATCTTTCGATCTCATCCAAGAATAGAAACAATCTTTCGATTGCCCAACCTTCGACACAGACGACTTACAACCATGTGCTGTGCGATTGGGCTGTGGTGCGGCTTGTGCGATTGGCGGTGGGGTTCGGCCCAATGATGGAGAGGCCCAAACAATCTGATTGGACCATACAAACAACACATGCACGTATACGTTCAAGACTTCAGCAAATATGGAAATTGAAAGCCTAAGTCAAACAAGTGACATCATCATGACATCATCATGATGATGTCATGATGATGTGGCGCCTCGGGAATGCTCGCGGCTCTCCGTGCTTCGCGTGTCGAACTCTGGGACGCACGACGGAGGAATGTCGTGACGTCGGGCTTGAGCCGAACCTAACCGGGTCGAACCGAACCGAGTTGAACCGAACCAAGTCGCGTCCACATAATATGTACCAACAAACTCCCCCTTGGACGCTACTCGTGAGGTTCAACTTCCATATCTTCCATGTCGGAGGATCTTCAAAGTCTTCACGCATTGTAAGCAGAAAGTGTATCAACAAACTCCCCTTTTTATGTAGGAAGTGTGTTGACAAACTCCCCCTTAACATAAGCTCCCCCTTGAGTTATGCTCGTGAATGTCTTGATCTTTATGAAGTGAGATCCTTGTGGTGTTGATGATGGTCATCGGCAACTCGATCATCTTCATCATTTGAGTGCCTTCACGTCGTGTCTTCATTCCTAAGCTTGTCATCGACCATGTTCTCCTAGCCTTTAGAATCTGCACATGCAAGAAATCTAAACGCGTAATGAGAACAACCGCTTGGAATATAGTAAACATAAACAAACAACACACATGTGACCATTGTTCAAACAAACACCGTCCGACAGTTTGAAAGTTTAAAATAGTTTATCAATTTTAGTCTTTAACTTTCAAAACTTGCAAATTTCGACCGTTTATGAAGATTTAGTCATTTGCGGTTTTCGTTCAGGTTTCAGGTAACGAAGACTCGAGCTCCAACATCGTACGATCGAAAATAAGATAGAAATAAAATCTTTTTGGTATTTATAAAGTTTATATTAAAACACGCCTAAAATCTTTTTGGTATTTTTGAATATTTCAAATGTAAATACTGAAAGCAGTAAATAAATATATACAGACATTCTTTTTGCGAGTTTCGAGGGTAAGAGAATCATATCAGTGTACGGTCATGCCAAAACGCTCTCGTTGTTCTTTTAGTTAACATTAAGATAAGCATCCTATAACAATTATCGGTATTGTTGTCCACATAAACTCAACTTATCATTTGTAATCATGGCGAGGGGATACGTTAAGGTATGATTTATACTTACCGACCGGTGTTCATCCACATCACGACACATTCCCGTATCAACGTATGCACGAGGGTTCATCTTACCGGTGAGTATACCGATTATCATCTGTTTGACCGTATATGATGTGAGATTCTCACTTATTTTGATTGAAAACAAGCCCTACGTGATAGAATCACTTATTGATGAGGAACTTGATTTTCATATGCATGAGGGCACAGGAGCAAGTCCGTGAACAGGTCAGTACTTTCGTACAGCAGAGAGACGAACTTGACTCCCGCAAAGAATTTGTGATATATTATCACTTATTTTGAGGGACATGTGATTGTTGATCACTTATTGAGGTCGTATGCAGTATGTACACGTATGTATAGTATCATGGAAGATCTAGACTTGCGTCCCCGTTATTTTTCGGTAAAAGATACAACCATGATACCCAGATGATAAGCAGCATAAAGACCGAATATCTCAGAACCTCGGCAATCTATCAAACGAAATTTCGGTACTAAGACCATATGCCAATGAGTGGTTCCCACCTGGTCTTCAGTCGATTTAAGTTTATATCACCCTGCACACTTTAAAATGATTGTGAGCCTACCGATACATCTTATATAGAGCTGCTTATCGTTTTTCAGTTTAGGTTTAAAGAGGTTTGGACAGACCACTGATGTACTATCATTTTCTCCTTTTCTCGCCAGGAAACTCATTTTTGTTTTTCTATTGTTTTTGTGTTTTTGAAATTTTTCAATGTTTTTGGATTTTTCAAATTTGGAATTTTTCAATGTTTTTGGATTTTTCAAATTTGGAATTACTCCCCCTAAAATCAACAAACTAAGATAAATTTAAAACACAAAGATATTTACAAAAATGATTTTCCGATGTTGGTTTTACTCATGTTTTACCTCAATGCCGTTTACCAAAATTAAATTTTGAATCTGAAATGATTTATCGAATTTTGGAAAAATCAGTTGGCATGTCGGTCATCGGTGCGGACCATGACAACATCGATGAGTTTCATATTGAAACAATCACGTGTGAAGTGATATTCGAGATCAATGTGTCAGGTCAAAGAGTGCTATACGAGATAATAATTCACAAAGCAGCTTAAATATCGACAAGTATATGAGAGATTAGAAATTCAAAACCGTATCCCGCAACTGCTTCATGCATTGCCAGGAATCTGAGCGCTCTCCCAAACTGGATATCCACCCGGTGTGGATTTCAAAGTCGATTTTGTAGCTACTGAAATCCCTTCACAGCAACAAGATCATAAACCTTTGGGTCCGGCTGGTCTTCCACATTGCACCAGCGAAGGTCTTTGTCTTTCTCTTTGAGAAGTAGTGTGCGGTTTGTTCAATCCACGCCAAGGCATCCGCACACCCGGTTGGTTTGATCAACCAACACATTTTCTTCAATCACACCGCGAAGAAATGTACACTGCACGTTCATCTTGTTGATTTTGAACTTCAAACGTGCTGCAGGTGCGTACTTTTCATTCGAATCTTCCCTGAGGACCCGATCAAAAACCATGACAACCAAATTTTGGCACATTTTTCAACTGGTCGAATTTTTCAACTTCATTCAACAACATTCCTTCATCAGACAATTTTGTCTTCTTTTCTCCTCTCTCCATCAATGGCAACAATTTCTTCTGTCGCCTATCTTATGTAAGGACGCTCCACTATCAACAATCTTACGACTATCGAAAGTTCCTCCTGGAACATCCTACACACTCACTCAGAGATTAGTTGGAGAGGGGGACCCAAGCCTTCACAGACTTGGGTCGTCCGTCATCATCGAGAATTGTGACATCCATTTCCCGATGATTCGGAATTGATGTGGCTCCCCCTGAAACAATTTCCAATTTTGGTTTCCAAATCTGTTTTTGGTTTTCAAGTTTAACGTTTGATTCAACAGATTTTGTTTGGACAACGTTCGGTTTTAAAACCTTTTCAACACTTTTCCGTTGTTTCTTTCTCTGTTTCACTTCTTGTTGTTTAACAAGACGAGGGTCCTGTTTTGGTGAAACAAATCTTTTATGGTAACTGTTACCATGGGGGGCATCGACTTTTGCTTTCAACTTATGAAGATACGGATAGTTTCGAACTATGTGTCCAATTGTACCACATTCAAAACATGATCTTCGTTCAACAAACCCCGAAGTATCATGTGATCGTCTTGCCGATGATGATGATGAACTTTGTGATCTCGAGGTACTAGGTTTTGAACTATTTGGTTCATTCCTTTTCATCACTGTTACTTTCTGGACAAAATCTAAGTTAGATTGATTTGCAAACTTTTCAATTTTGTCTGTTCCCTTCGATTTCACAAAGTTCACATTCTTCTTCTTCTTCTGATTCGGCTTCTTTTGACTCTGAGTCGGTGTCTTACCTTTCAATTTGGTATGATTTTGCTGGGTTTGTACTGTTGGTAATTTCTTATTTCCAAATTGTTTTCTAACTTCAGCCTTTGGGATAGGAGGACACTGTGTGACTGTAACATGTGGTCCTGTCTTTCCCAAAAACTTACTTGTAGAATTTTCAAAGATTTTACTGATTAAAGATTGATTTACATTCTTAATAGGAAAATCTTTGTCTGAGTAAATTTTATCATCACCAACAAGAGTGTACAGCAACTCCACACTCTCCGACTCTTTCTCAGACGAGGACTTAATTGCAACAGTCTTAGCGGGTTTTGCAGGAGGATCACACAGAATATGATTCTCAAGAGGTATGTCCTCTTCTTTGATTACTGCATCAGACTTTTCCGAATCAGTATCATCAGATTCATCATCAGAAGAATCAACATCCTCAACCACAACTGGAGGATCCTGATTCTGTTCAGCAGTTACAAATGTATCTGCTGACACATCTGAATCTGATGATACATCTTTCTTGTATCCGAGTCCTGCTGCAAATTCATTAACATCTAGAGGAACAGATGGCTCAAAGTGAGTCCTATACTCCTCATCAGGCAAAGCATCAAAATTGTTTCTCACGGGTGGTGGACATTTCTTATAACCTATGCATGTGACATCCCGTTTCTCTTTCTGAACATCAATGATGTGATCCAACACATAGCTAGAACTCAAATAACTGTCTAACTTAAGTCGGATCGCCTCACTTTCAGTTTTAACACAAGCCATCTCTTTTTGCATTACCTCAAGACGAGTTATATACAGGTTAATGTCAGTTTGTTTTCTGGAAACCATTTTTGTCAACTCGGTTTTATCTTTTCTTAAAGTTTCAATCATCGTTTTAAATTCCTTTTCATGGTTTTCATAAAACATGTTGGCTTCAGTGCACTTCGAAAGATCAACGGTCAATTTCTGATTGTGGATGAATGTCACATCATATTTCTCTTGCAAAGCCTCGTGTTTGCTCTGCAACTCACACCACTTATCATTCAATGAAACATGTTTGTCTTGCAAGTCAAACAGACTAGCTTGTAAAGCATCATGTTTGGCTTGCAACTCAGACATGTTTGCCTCTAAATCTGCACATTTAACACGCAAACTATCACAGTTATCACAACTAACAGCAGTGGGTTCATCGACACATACCTGACTGGAATCACTGTCAGATGTTGACCTTTCTGCATCAGAATCAACAACCTCCCTTGATGATTCATATTCAGATCCATCCTCGCTTGAACTTGAAGTTGTATCATCCTCAACTGAAGTTGAAACATCTTCATCTGAACTACTGTCATGTTCGGAAATGTCATTATTTCCCAAGGATTCACCATTGCTGGCATCTTTGACAATTTCAGCATACAACGCCGTTTTAGTCTGACTACAGTTCCTTGTATCAAGAGATGATGGTGCTACCGTAGAAGGATGGCACTGTGAGGCAACTGTTGGAGGAACTGGTTCAAGCGGATTTCCATACATGTCTGTTTTTGGAGGGACTGGAACTTGTATTGGAGTGCCAAAACAATTTGTGATTGTGACAAACGCCGTCTGAATCGGAGCATGGGTGATAGCTTTTGCAGGAGTGCTGGGTGTTCCATAATACATTTCTGTAAATAAATCCTCACGGCTTCTATACTTGTTTTCTGTATTTGACGGAGTACCCCAGGCCGGATTCATTTTTTTTTATGTTTATGAATGAACACCTGAGAAACACAACTCAAACGAACAGTTAAATCCCAATTGTAAACCTACTGTGTAAATCCACAAAGTGTTTGGACGAAACACTTTTAATGACGAAATGGGTTATAAACACTTAGTTTACGAAACAAAAACCCAATGATTCTTTTTGGCGAAACAAGAGCCCACAAGTAAATTGGTGAAACAGAAAGTCAAGCTGGCCCAAGATACGAAGAGTTGGTATTGTCACGAACACTTGAGATTTTGAAGCCCAATGTTTTTAAAATAAATGATTTCTAAAGTCCAATAACAATAAAGATGGGTGATTTCGGCGAAGTCAAGACAAACATAAGTAATTTCGTCTGATGATGTTGATTTCGGCCCAGAACTGATGAAAGGCCCAATGCTTGTGCGACTGATGAATTCTTGTGCGAGAAGCCCAAACAGAAATCCACTGAAGCCCAATTCTTGTTGTGAGTCCACTATCTTGTACGTTCCAACTTTCTTGTACGATTATCCAATTGTTGGGCGATCCAACATCAGACAATTTGACTTTCTATCAACTTGTGTGACCATCCGAAAGATCCAAGCTCGAAGAACAAGATTAACAGAAGAGATTTTCGAAGGATCAATATTTTCGAAGGATCAAAATTTTCGAAGGATCAAAATTTCGAAAGATCAATATTTTCGAAGGATCAATAATTCGAAAGATTCAATATTTTCGAAGGATCAATATTTCGAAAGATTCACAATTTGAAAGATTCACAATTTGAAAGATCCTTATCTTTCGAATGTATATCCTTTGCATAGATTTCCTGGATCGAAGGACAAGATTCACAACTTAGAAGGATTGTTCGAAAGATAGTTATCTATCGAAGCTTCCCTGATCGAAAGATGACCTAAACACCTTGTGTGATCTGACACATTGACTTTGTAACCACCTGACACAATACTCCCACTTTCGGCTCAAAGTATGATCAATTCACCAACCATGATATGATTTGTACTATTATAATCCAATAACAATTTTCAATGCATTAACACTTTGATATCAACACTATGCAGATCAAATACACAAGCAGACAAGAACAGTTTGAAGAACTTCATGAACCGTTTGAAGATATGAGGTTTCTGGAAATGACTATGCTTATATCTTCAACCCAAAAAAAAATTCTATCATACTAACATGCACTAAAACAAGATCTCCAGCAACACTTTTAGCAAAAACAACAGGTTTTATCAGATTCTTTTAGCAAACCATGCAGATTTTCGAAGTTTTAAACAGAAAATTTCCAGAAAGTACAAGCTTTTAAAACCCGAAAAACAACCCGAAAACGCTCGGTTTTAACAAGGAGAAGAGCCAAGGCTCTGATACCACTTGTAGGTCCGGCTAGGGGAGGATCTAGTCGCCTAATCCTTGTTATCGAACACACCCGGTTGTGCGGAATCCAACCGGAGATGCAAACCGAGATCGAGAAAGTGAACAATACGTAAAGATATCAATGATTAACAGTTACGTGTATTGATTTCGACAAAGTTTCGGTACAATATTTGACAAATACAAAGCTCACCGGAACTTTCTCTAACTACACTCTCTCTAGTTTTCTGCCTCACTAAGCTATCGTTCTCACACACACACCTGGATATTTATATCCATCACCGTATGTCTGGTCGAAGGATCAGAATTGCTGATCGAAACATCATCCTTCGATCATGCAACCATCGAAGGATCCACATATGCTTCGAAGGATGACATATCCTTCGAAGTCCATCAGTATCTTCGTGGGATATCTTTCGATCTCATCCAAGAATAGAAACAATCTTTCGATTGCCCAACCTTCGACACAGACGACTTACAACCATGTGCTGTGCGATTGGGCTGTGGTGCGGCTTGTGCGATTGGCGGTGGGGTTCGGCCCAATGATGGAGAGGCCCAAACAATCTGATTGGACCATACAAACAACACATGCACGTATACGTTCAAGACTTCAGCAAATATGGAAATTGAAAGCCTAAGTCAAACAAGTGACATCATCATGACATCATCATGATGATGTCATGATGATGTGGCGCCTCGGGAATGCTCGCGGCTCTCCGTGCTTCGCGTGTCGAACTCTGGGACGCACGACGGAGGAATGTCGTGACGTCGGGCTTGAGCCGAACCTAACCGGGTCGAACCGAACCGAGTTGAACCGAACCAAGTCGCGTCCACATAATATGTACCAACACATATTATTCGCAATTGTCCATATCTTCATAAACAAAAAGAAAAAGTTGATGATCCCCGTGACCAAATTGACCGCAAGCGATCTGTTTCATCAAAACCATATCCCCGTCTTGTAAAAGAAAGGGAAAAGAAACAGAAATGCCAACAGGTCAAGAAAATTGAAAAAGCGATTAAAACCGACGTGGTTAACAAAATATCTGTTTCTGTCAAACCAGACAATTCAAAAACTTCAGACAATCATGAAGTTAAGATTTTAAAGAATAAAACTGGTAAAACAAAACAGATCTGGAAACCTAAAACGGTTACTGAATCAGGGGGAACATCACAATTTCCACGACATCGAGAAGTTCAAGTAACTTACGTTGATGAAAATGGAAGACCCAAGACCACAAAGGCTTGGGTCCCCATCTCCAACTAATCATGTGAGTTCATGTGCAGGGTGTTCCAGGAGGAACTTTTAGCAGTCATTGGATTGTTGATAGTGGGGCATCTAGGCACATGACAGGCGACATGAAGCTTCTGTACGACGTTAAATCTATTAGAGGGGTTATGTTGCTTTTGCTGGAGATAAAGGTGGATATATTAGAGGATAAGGAATGGTATCTAACGGGGTTGTAAGTTTTGACAAGATCAACTTTGTACAACAGCTTGATCACAATATTCTCAGCATTTCATAAATCTCTGATAAACAGTTTTCAGTACACTTTGACGCAAATGGATGTTATGTGCTGAAACCCGGCTTCAAGATTCCGAAAGAATAGATTCTCTTATCAGCTCCAAGGAGAAATGATTTGTATGTCCTTGATATGAGCCAAGCTATTACAACGACTGCACAAGCAACTTGTTTTATTACAAAAGCCACAGAAAAAGACTCAATCTCTTGGCACAGACATATGGGTCACATTCACTTACGGAAAATGAATCATTTGGTGTCGAATGAATTAGTGAATGGTGTTCTTCTTAAAAATTTCCATCTTCAAGACGTCTGTATTTCATGCCAAAAAGGAAAGCAAATCAAGAAGCGACATCCGACAAAGAAGATCAACACGGTGGCAGTTCCTCTTGAACGTTTGCACATGGATTTGTTCGGTCCTGTCAAGCACAAAAGTATCAGGAATGATCAATACTGCCTCGTGATAACTGATGATTATTCAAGATTTTCTTGGGTGGCGTTCATGGCTCACAAGAGTGAAACTTTCGGTATTACCAAAAACTTGATCACTCAGATTCAGAATTTGTATAAGTTGAAGGTTAGACGGATACGCAGCGACAATGGTACTGAATTTAAAAATCATGCCACGACGGAGTTTTGCACATCAAAAGGTATTCTTCACGAATTTAGTGCGGCTTATACTCCTCAGCAGAACGGCGTCGCTGAACGTAAGAACCGTACATTGATCGAGACTGCTAGGACTATGTTGGTAGAGTCACAATTGCCGATTCCCTTCTGGACTGAAGCTGTGTCCTCTGCATGTTATACATTGAACCAAGTCCTTACAGTCAAAAGACACAACAAGACCTGCTTCGAGCTTCTTCACAAACGGAAACCAGATTTGTCATATCTTGAACTATTTGGAGCTCCTTGCACAATGATCGATCCTAATGGAAAGTTTGGGGCAAAAGCTATTGAAGGTCACTTTCTTGGTTATGCCACCCCAAACTTAAGAGTCTGGAATCTAGAGACTAAAAGGGTTGAGGAATGGTCTGAAGTCAGAGTACAAAGACACACTTTTTCAGTCAAAAATCCAGGTCAACCATGGATGTTTGAGTACGATGACTTTTTCAATTCGATCAATGTTGAAGCAGTTGAAGAAAATGCTGCGGTAAGGATGTTTTTCGAGAGTGACAACGCAACAGAATCACCCTTGGTTTGTCCAATTATTGTCAATTCAGAACCATCTTCAGTGAACAATAATGCTCTCGACAATGAGGATTTTCATGATGCAACCGAACTGAACGAATCTTCAGAGGATGATGAATTTCTGGATGCAGATCAAGATGCTCCAACATCAGCAGTACATGGTACTTCAGAGGCTACACCTCCGGTGGATGCCCCTATAACAGCTGAAGCTACTGCATCATCCTCTTCGTCAGTTCCGGGTATTGAATTGGTTGTTGATCTCAATCTCAACAATCTGGGTACAAATATTCCAGTTCAAGATAATCCAGAAACAAGGATTCACAATACCCATCCTCAACAAAACATCATCGGTAATGTACAGAGTGGCATTCAAACAAGAAACATGTTGCGAAACAACAACAACGCAGGCTTGTATGGGGCAATTCGAGAATCTGGTCAACAAAACGATTGGTCTTTCGCGTGTTATGTCTCACAGGAAGAGCCAAGAACTTGAAAAGAAGCTTTGAAAGATAACTCTTGGGTTGAAGCAATGCAGGAAGAACTGCAACAATTCCAGAAACTTGGTGTCTGGAAGCTCGTAGAGAAACCTGCTGATTACAAGAAGATTGGTACCCGTTGGGTGTATAAATGCAAAAAGGACGACCGTGGAATCGTTATTCGCAACAAAGCAAGATTGGTCGTTCAAGGTTTTCGTCAGATTGAAGGTATAGACTACAACGAAGTGTATGCACCTGTTGCACGTTTGGAAGCAATTCGGATCTTTCTGGCTTATGCCACATTCAAAGGATTCAAGGTTTACCAGATGGATGTCGAAAGTGCATTCTTACATGGTCTAGTGGAAGAAGAGGTGTATGTTGAACAGCCTCCAGGTTTTGAAGATCCTATCCATCCCGATCGGGTTTGGTTGCTGAACAAAGCTCTCTATGGTCTACATCAAGCACCGCGAGCTTGGTACGCAACCTTATCTAATTATCTGCTGGAGAATGGTTTTCGCAGAGGTCTTATCGATTGCACTCTCTTCATAAAAGAACAAGATGGAGATCTTCTACTGGTTCAGGTATATGTGGATGATATTATATTTGGTTCTACTAACAATGTTATGTGTAGGGATTTCGAGAGTGTAATGCAGGATAAATTCGAGATGAGCGCTATGGGGGAGATGACTTTCTTTTTAGGCTTGCAAGTGCAACAAACGAAGTCTGGGATTTTCATCCATCAGACTAAATATGTCCAAGACATCCTGAACTGATTGCAGATGTCAGACACATCGCCCATTGGTACCCCATTACAGCAAAATCATGGAATTAATCCAGACTTGAAGGGTGAACTCGTTAGCTCTTCATACTAGCGCGCGATGATTGGATCCCTTATGTACCTCACAGCATCAAGACCAGATATAATGTATCCAACATGCCTGCTAGCCAGATATCAAGTGAACCCGAAGGCCTCACATCTTGCAGCTGTAAAAAGGATTTTTCGTTATTTGAAGGGTTGCCCTGACACCGATCTATGGTACCCTAAGGATGATAACTTTGACTTAGTCACTTTCAGTGATTCTGATTTTGGCGGATGCAAAATCGACGGCAAATCCACAACGGCTGGATGCCAGTTTTTAGGAAATCGCCTCGTAACATGGCAGTGCAAGAAGCAGACTTGTGTTGCTACATCAACTTGTGAAGATGAATACATTGCTGCCTCAAGTTTTTGCTCCCAAGTCCTGTGGATACAACAGCAAATGCGTGATTATGGTTTTGAATTCCTAACTACTCCTATTTTAGTCGATAATTTTGCTGCCTTATCTATCACTAGAAATCCTGTGTAGCATTCAAAGACCAAACACATCGAAATTAAGTATCACTTCATACGTGATTGCTTTGATAAAAGGCTAATCGATGTTGTTAAGGTCCATACTGATGACCAACGTGCCGACCTTTTTACCAAAGCATTTGATAAATCAAGATTTGACTTTTATTTATTATTAAACGGCATTAAGGTCAAGCAAGAGTAATCCGCATCGGAAAACCGTTTTTGTAAATATCTTTGTGTTTTTAAAATTATTGTAAGTTTGTTAATTTTAGGGGGAGTAAATCCAAATTTGAAAATTCAAAAACATTGAAAATTTTCAAAACCCAAAAACAATAGAAAAACAAAAATGAGTTTCCTGGCGAGCAAAAGAGAAAACGATAGTATATCAGTGGTCTGTCGAAACCTCTTTAAACTGAAATGAAAAATGAAAGATGTTAAGCAGCTCTATATAAGATGTAACGGTAGGCTCACAATCATCTTAAAGTGTGCAGGGTGATATAAACTTAAATCGACTGAAGACCAGGTGGGAACCATTCATTGGCATATGGTCTTAGTACCGAAATTTCGTTTGAGAGATTGTCGAGGTTCTGAGATATGTGGTCTTTATGCTGTTTATCATCTGGGTATCATGGTTGTTTCTTTTACCGAAACAAACGGAGACGAAGTCTAGATCTTCCATGATATCATACATACGTGTACATACTGCATACGACCTCAATAAGTGATCAACAATCACATGTCCCTCAAAATAAGTGATAATATATCACATTTATCCGGGAGTCAAGTTCGTCTCTTTGCTGTACGAAAGTACTGACCTGTTCACGGACTTGCTCTTGTGCCATTCATGCATCTGAAAATCAAGTTACTCATCAATAAGTGATTCTATCTCATAGGGCTTGTTTTCATCAAAATAAGTGAGTTTCTCACATTTTTCATATACGTCAAAATAGATGATAAATGGTATACTCACCAGTAAGATGAACTCTCGTGCATACCTTGATACGGGAATGTGTCGTGATGTGGATGAACACCGGTCGGTAAGTATAAATCATACACTAATCGTATCCCCTCGTCATGATTACATCTGATAAGTTGAGCTTATGTGGATAACAATACCGATAATCGTTATAGGATGTTTATCTAATTGTTAACAAAAAGAACAACAAGAGCGTTTTGGCATGACCGTACACTGATATGATTCTCTTACCCTTGAAACTCGCAAAAAGAATGTTTGTATATATTTACTTTTCTTAGTTTCTGCAACTCTATATATTTATTTACTGCTTTCAGTCTTTAAGTTTGAAATATTCATAATGCCAAAAAGATTTTAGGTGTGTTTTAATATAAACTTTATAAAAGTAAAAAAGATTTTATTTCTGCTTTAGTTTTGATTAACCGATGTTGGAACTCAAGTCTTCGTTACCTGAAATCTGATGAAAACCAAAACGACTGAATCTTCATAAACGGTCAGAGTTTGCAAGTTTTGAAAGTTAATAATCAAAATTGAAAAATCTGTTAACTTTTCAAACTAATTGTCGGACGGTATTTGAATGAGAATTGGTCTCATGTGTGTCGTTTGTTTATGTTAACTATATTCCAAGCAGTTGTTCTCATTACGCATTTAGCTTTCTTGTATGTGCAGATGCTAAAGGCGAAGAGAACGTGTTCGATGACAAGCTTCGGAATGAAGACACGACGTGAAGGCACTCAAATGATAAAGATGATCGAGTTGCCGCTGGCCAATCACCAACACCACAAGGATCTAAAGCATTGAAGATCAAAAGATTCACGAGCATAATCAAAGGGGTAGTTTATTGATACACTTCCTAAATGAAAGCGGGAGCTTGTTAATACACTTTCTATGTATGACACGTGAAGACTTTGAAGATCCTTTCCGAGAAAAAGAACCATCAAGAGATGGAGAACGAGATTACGAACCTCGCAAGCAGCATCCAAGGGGGAGTTTGTTGATAAATATTATGTGGATACGGCTCGGATCGGTTCGACTCGACGACGAAGTGAAGGCCGTAGTCAAGATATCCTCCTATATTGACTCGGTATGTGATTTACTTCGTAACGTTCGATGTAATTGCTACTGTGTGTGTGCAGTATGCATTTAGTATAGCTTATGTTTATGTTATCTGTTAGTTTGTTTGGTCCAATCCATGATGAAGCCCAACACATGTGAAAAAGTCCTACATGCCAAGTCAAAGCCCATACATGAGAAGTCTGAGGCCCATCATGTTGGCGAAAACACCCTTGTGGTGAAAACCAAATGGCACGAAAACACATGGGATGAAATCAAGGGATTTCGTCCAGATATTGGATTTCGTCAATGGGTTTTCATCAAGAACTGGTTCTCGTCGATCATGATACTATATAAGCACAGACATCAGACAGAAACATTGACGGAAGTCTGAATAGATTTCGGAGCAAACACTGTAAACACACACACACTGAGAGTTTATGAGAGCATCTTGTAAACATTGATTTGTAACCGTTTCATACGCATTAATACAATGGAGTGTTAATCGTTGAATCTTTGTTTCTTACGTGTTCGTAACTTGGTTTAACTTACCCATTTGGATTCCACACTTTCGAGTTTGTCGGAAAACAGGAATAGAGGTTGACTCGATCCTCCGGGTGGACCTACAATCTTTTCACTCCTCTCTGAATCCTTTCGAATCTTAATGCTATCGAATATTACCTGAGCACCCATCCGAATGCCTTGCGAACTGTGTAGAATGTTAGGTGCTTGCACGAACTTCCCTGAGTTGGATGTCGCAGCGTCGAACGATTGGTCGATACCTTTCTCTCTCCACTTCATTGGCTGGAAACTCAATGTATTGACGTCGTAGCTCCCGAAGTGCGATCACTTCTGCAACACTCTCGCAACATACCGTGTATTACTCAATCAACTTGCTAGATCGATGGACAAGAGGATGAGCGTAGTACTTTACCGACTTCAGTATTTGGACAACCCTGATTACCAGCAACGAACATCAGCAATTCGACTCCAATCGATTCTTTAACCCTAGTCAGCGACTTATGGGAGTCAACTCTTACGAGTTAATCGGGACATAAACGATGACCATGGACTATGGTATGGTATGGAATGTGTAGCTGCCAGCACAATGAGTAACGCCGTAGGACGTGACACAGAAATGTGACAAGATGGACCCAGTTGGTGAAAGATTGTAGGGCTCCGACTCAAGCAACGACAGTAGAGGCAACAGTCACGGCAACATCAAGGAACTCGTAATCGTAGCCTACGGTATGGAAGATGGAGGTGCCTACGACATTTATCGGCCATTATCAGACACTTTCTGCACTTCAAGATACGCCTCAACGACAAATTTACACGTTTTAGAACTCTATAGTCTATACATCCACATCGTGAGTTTTGGCCACATTTGAAAGCCTAAAGTGACTTGGAATGTTCTAAATTTAAAATCCTAAACATAATATAATCTTACAGTAACCACTAAGAGATGTACATGTACCTGTATAGCTATAATAACTGGGGGGGGGGGGAATAAAAAACATCCGGCATTATAAAATAGGCGAAAGTAGTCTACATTAATACTATACCCTCAAATCAGACTTCACAATGTCTTTATTCAATAAGTAAACATTGCGGCATTCTAAAATAGACACCGAGCACAAAAATGCAATACACTCGGGTCTACAGATCATCTAACCTTCATGATACAGAAACGCGGTAACTCGACGATCAATTATACTTCAAAATCACACACTCAAGGCTAATCAACTAGTTCCAGTAGCTTCAACAATCAATCACAACAAAAAGACCACAAATCTAAACCTGATTAACTAATGCCAGTAGCTCAATGATCAATCAGAATAAAAAATCACAAATCTAAACCTAATCAACTAATGCCAGTAGCTCAACAATCAATCAGAATAAAAAAACACAAATCTAAACCTGATTAACTAATGCCAGTAGCTCAATGATCAATCAGAATCAAAAAATCACAAATCTAAACCTAATCAACTAACGCCAGTAGCTTAACAGTCAATTAGACTTTAAAATCACACACTCTACACTATTTAACTAATGCCAGTAGCTCAACAATTCAATCAGAACAAGAAAAGCACAAATCTAACCTTAATCAACCAATCAAACCACAACAAAACAACAATATCATGATAATCCAGTGGAATTATTACGAACCAGTGGAATTATTACGATTATGATGAATTAACGGTGGATTTAATGAGTATAAAGTTCGAATTCATTGGCCTCCATAGCTCTGTAATGATTGAAGCAGAAGAACATGGAGAGAATACGAAGGATTTTTAGAGAGAGAAAGTGTAGAACACGACACAAAAGTAAGTGAACGACTACTATTCAACAAAAACAAGAAGAAATTGTATAGATAACATACCTTCTTCGTCGCAATCAGGATAGAATAGAAACCCATAGACACCATGTTGATGATTTGGAAGGTTTGTTGATGAAATTGAAGTCGTATTGTGTACGACGGTGTTGTGATTTAGGGTTGAACGACGCGTGAATCATTAGATTTTGGGTTCTTCAATAGGTGAATGTGTGAACGTGTGAATAGTCATACCGTATATTTGGAGGTGGAGGTGAATGTGATTTTAGGGTAAATTAACTAGAGTATATTTGCCACTAGTAAAATAAGGGTAGCAAATTTGAACACATCCCGTGTAAAACTTTTACTTATTTGCTACTTATTTTTTTGGTAGCAAAATTTGGTGGCAACTACCTTTTTTGTAGTAGTGAAATACACCGCCATATACAAAAAAAAACCCTTACGAATCGGTCGCTAACAAATTAAAAAAAACAAATTAGCGTGAAGTACCTTGCCAAATTGACTTGGAGGTGATCAGCAACAACAATGGCGTCTGGAAGCAATAGTGATCATGTACAAATATGCATGAAGCCTAGTTTTTACAATTTGGGTGTAAATCAAATGGGTGATTCTCTGCCTTCAAAATTTGGAAGATTAAGAAACGATTCAGAAGGTGAAAGTTAATCACGGATAATTGCAAAGATGGATGCTTTAAAGGACATATATGTATCAAATGGGGATTAAACAACCAGGGGAAGGGATGAAGCTTGACGGAGAATTTGTTTATGCAGGCAGTTAGGGTTTAAATGTGTGAGAAAATCCTTAATTTGACCAATCTTCTGTTGGAATGCTTCCTCAACATTGCTTCAATTATCGGTGAGAACTTTAGATGTAGCGTCTGCATTTTATAAGACCAGTCCGCAATTGAATTGAACCCACGAACCCAGTTTTGTAGGATTCGTGATTTGTGGGGAAGATGGGCAGAAAAGGCGGACCTAATTGCAGCAAAAAAAACTGCTGAGAACTGCCACAATAGCAGTTGAAAAGTGGAGTTTACATGGTCAGGATTTAGTTTAGCAAGATCTAGCGGTGGAGATTGATTTAAAAGTTGGTTAGACTTAATGGGCTTATATATATATATATAATATATATATATATATATATAGGGAGAAGATCATGCGAGAACCACCTCTTATTGCTGAGAACCGCGAGAACCAACGTGAACACAATCAAAAATGCCTAAAAATAGCTTAAAAATCACACAAAAATTTTTTTTTGAATTTTTTTAATATTTTTTATAAAAAATCGCTACTTTTCGAAGCCAAAAAAAAAAAAAAAAATATTAAAAATTCAAAAAAAAAAATTTTAGATTTTTTTTAGATTTTTTTAGGTTTTTTGGGGGTTTAGTTTTTAGCATTTTAGCTTAGGTGGGGGGGGGGGGGGGGTTAGGTTTTTTTTGGGGGGGGGGGGGGAGGGAGGGGGTTTAGGTGTTTTTTGGGGGGGGGGTTAGGTTTTTTTTAGGTTTTAGTTTTTAGCATTTAGCTTGGGGGGGGGGGGGGGGGTTAGGTTTTTTTTTGGGGGGGGGGGGGGGTTTAGGTTTTTTTTTTTTTTGGGGGGGGGGGGGGTTAGGTTTTTTTTAGGTTTTTTTAGCTATTTTAGGTTGTGTTCACATTGGTTTCTGCGGTTCTCACAATAAAGGTGGTTCTCGCATGAGCTCCTCCATATATATATATATATATATATATATATATAATTCGAATGATATTACGATTTAGTCCCTGAAGATTTGTAGTTCGTTATACACCCCCGTAAGATGGAGGATCCGTCGGAGACTCCAATCTTGGATCTAAGTGAGGTGAATGGAGCCCGAGAAAGTGGTCTAGTGAGAACGTCAGCGAGTTGGGTATTTGGAGTTGACGTGAAGAACCTTTAGAGCACCGCTGTAACTTTTTCTCGCACGAAGTGGTAATCTAGTGCGATGTGCTTCATCCGAGAGTGATAGATTGGGGTTAGCACAAGTCGCACCTGTGTTGTCGCAGTATAGGTGTGGCGGCTCTTGGATTAATATGCCCAATTCAATTAAGAGGTTTTGGACCAAATACAATTCGACTGCGGCGTTTGTAAGTGCCTTCTACTCGGCTTCAGTGGAGGAGTGGAAACTGACTTTTGCTAGCCGATTTCCATTAGATGATATTGGAGCCAAGGTATAATATGTAAGCGGTAGTAGATCGACCGGCGGTTGTAACACCTCCTAATGTGTTGCGAAACGCATCTTATTTTCCTTGTGTATTGTGTACATTATTTTAATAGTTTAGAGTCATTTTTATAATATTTAGACATATATTTTATTATTTATTATTATTACAGGTCCCGGTGCGAAAAGGAATGAAAACGAGCTTAAACGATCAATGTACGAAGAATCGGGAAATATTAATGAAGCTGAAAGACGAAGGGCTAAATTGCAATTAAAAAAATTTCTAAAAGAATAGTTGATAGAACTATAGGGGCCAAGTGCAAAATGTTGAAAGTAGGAATTATTCCAACATCAAACTCACGCGAATTAGAAGAAGAAAAGAGTATATATTAATTAGGGTGGAGATACAATAGGAAGTTTATTTGGCTAAGAAGGTTAGGAAGTGATCTGATCATCCATTTAGTTAATCAAGGGGCTAAGATTAAATAATGGAAATTGAAGGGAAGAAAAGAGGCGCGTGAGCTTGTTTAGGGGTATTCTAGTCAATACAAGGCAATAGTTTCTCTCTCCTCCAATTCCCCCCCCCCCCCCCCCCCCCATTTTTTAAACGTTAATAACTCTTTCATACGACATTATTTTTTTATAAAAATTGCACCAAAAAATGAGCGTTTTTTATCTTTAAAACGAGTATACTATTGCTATATTTTCAAAAAAAAAATTAAAAACCCAGTTGCGTAAAACGCAATAGAAAAACCCCCAGTTACGTAAAACGCAATGAAAAAAAAACCTAAAAAATGACATTTTTCTAAAACGCAATGCACCAAAAACACAAAGAAATGTTTTATTTGTAAAACGCAATGGCCAGAAAACACAAAGAAATGTCTTATTTCTAAAACGCAATAGCCTAAAAACTCAAAAGAAAATGTACTTTCTAAAACGCAATGGACTAAAAACACATAAAAATGTGTTTTACCTAAAACGCAATGCACCAAAAATACATACAAATGTCTTATTTCTAAAACGCAATGGCCAGAAAACACTTAAAATGTCTGTTTTCTAAAACGCAATGGACTGAAAACACATAAAAAAGTGTTTTACCTAAAACGCAATGCACAAAAAACACAAAAAAAATGTCTTATTTGTAAAACGCAATGGCCATAAAACACTTAAAAATGACTCATTCTAAAACGGAATTGCCTAAAAAAACAAAAGAAAGTGTTCTCTGTAAAACGCAATGGACTAAAAACACATAAAAAAGTGTTTTACCTAAAACGCAATGCACCAAAAACACTTCAAGAATGTGTTTTTCTAAAACGCAATAGCCAGAAAACACATAAAAATGTTTTAGTTTTAAAACGCAATTGCCTAAAAACACCAAAGAAAGTGTTATCTCTAAAACGCAGCTCAACCCCAGCCAGGGGCTCTGCCCCATGGACCCCGCCAGGGGCGGCAACCCCTGGGACCCCGCTACCAGGGGCGCTGCCCCCGGACCCCCGCCAAGATCGTAAAACGCAATGACTAAATAAAAAACCCAGATCGTAAAAATGAAATTAAAGAATTTCTTACATGGATCGAAGTGATTTCTTCAACAATTGACGAATTTTGAATGATTGAAACACTTATCAGCGCTCGAATCGAACGGATCGAGTGATTATCTTCAAAATCACCGGAAAAAACGAGATTTTGTATGAAATTAAATTGGGTTTTCTTCAAAAAAAAAAGCTGAAGAACACGTTGATCGGGTGTTTGAATCATTGATTGGTGATGAAAATCGCACTATAATGTAGTGATTATTGAGATAGAAAGTGAAGAAATGGTTGAAGATGGTGAGTTTTGAAGTTACTGGGATTGACTAAAATACCCTTTTTCTTTATTTTAAATGTTGTCACATGTCCTAATCCTATTGCTTCCTACACTTTCTAGCCAAAATAAACTTCATATTTGATATTTTCCCATATTAATTAATATTATATTATTATTGAACGCAAGTAATTAAAAAGAAAAGAAAAAATGGTGTTATCTATACTATATTATAATGCAGGAGGGAAGGATTCCCAAAAGTTAAAAACTTCTTCCCCCCTTATTTATAAATAAACCCCTAAAATGAGGGTAAAGTGATCTTTTAAACCATAATTATTTTTTAGTCCCTCAATCTATTAATTTTAAACATTAATTATATTTTAACTCCTTATCTTATTACCTTCTTAACTCCCCCAACTCTAACAACCAAAGCACTTAAGCTGGTTACATGAGCGGGACTTTTCAAATTTTAAATTTCATCTTCTGTCGTTCTCTCTCTATATTCATATATTTTGAAAGTGGTTGTGAGTGGAAGTGAGAGAAAAATGTAATGATAATATTATTTATTTGAAAGGAGAGAGAAAAAATATTTGTTTTTATTGGAAATATATTGATATAGGAGTTGTTTTTTAGTGGAATGTATGTATAATTTGATGGATTGGATGTGAATGCTCTTACATAAAATAGAAGAAAGGATCTGGATGAAACCCTAAAAAGTCTTCTGCACGTTCTCTCTCTAAGTTCACTAGCTACAACAAATCGAAAGGTGATTTGTAAATTGATAACTTGTTTTGATTTGTGATGCCGCCGATTAAAATGGTTAAAGTGGCAGTCTTCTTGTTTGCCGTCAGCGGTGGTGGTTTACGGTGGTTTTGGCAAAGCTCCGGCGGTGGTTTATAGACATGGTGGTCACCGGAATTTAACCTTCCTTCTGTTTAAAGATTACAGAGGTATGTCTTGCTTTTGCAAGAACCCTAATGATAGAATACATTTAATTTCTTCGATGAATCTGTTATGGATGTTCAAATCCTGATTTTTTTTGTTACATGATTTTCTTTGCTTGTAGTTCTAGGGCTTAGAAGGGCGTTTATTGTTCCTCTCAAAAGCTATACTCATGTGGTTATGTTATTTTTGTTGTTGTTGTTGTTATTATTATTATTATTGTTGTTGTTGTTGTTGTTGTTGTTATTATTATTGCATCTTCGTTGTTGCTTTCTTTTTTACGTTTTTGTTTTTGTAGTGGTTATGTTAAAACGCACAGTTTGTTTTCGTTGCCTAATTCTTCTGCTTCTCTTAAAATCAGGTTGGAAAGACCAAAATCATCAATGAAGGTTTAGTTCGATTTTTTATTTCGGTATCCATGTCTGATAGCTTTAATTCGATTAATTTTTTGTGATATTTAGGCAGGTTACAATTAGGGCTAGAAATCTACGTGATGCTGCTAATTTCATACCTTCCAAGGTGTTTCATGCTTGAAAATCATATTATCGGAATGAGGTTTGCCTTTTGATTTGATTTATAAGTGTTTTAGACCAATCGATTTTTGAATTGAGGTATTTAGATTTTCTAAGTTAAATCTGACTGTAAATGTTTGAATTATTGGTAGAGCAAACTATGCTATTTTTTGTTTTTGTTTTGGGGGATGGTTGAAAATCCCATAGTCATAAACTCTTTGCTATAACCCTCATGATTTCGTGAAATTGACTTAATTTGTGTATATTTCATTATAGTTTGTAAGCATGTGTAATTCACCCATCAAAATCTTTTTCTTATGTAATTTTTATCATATGAAGTAGATCTGCCTGATGCAGTTGTTGTTTACTATAATCATCTATTTTAAATTTACATATTTGCAGGTATTGTTTGCCTTGCGTCATGTGCGTTTACTGTACATTGGGCATACAAGTGCTTTTATGTCTTTGGTTTTACATACATTACACTTACATTTATTCTAACTGGGTACACTTGTTAGTTTACATGCATTCTTAATCAACTAGATTACCTTTTGGTGGTAGATTTTTGGTAGGATAGTCAATGTTGGGAATCCAGATTTACCAGCTACAGATCTTGCTGACAGCGAGTAGCCGAGTATCCTACAATCTAAATTAAAATGAAAAGATCTGACTCCTGTTTCTTTTATTATTGATAACAACCAGCAATTAAATCAATTAGCTGTAACTACTTATCCTCATTTATTTGATTCATAAGGTTTGAAAGACTAATTTTTTCCACATCAACACCACCAGAATCTATTTTCAATGTAGCTGGGAAATCATTCATAAGGTAAGTATTTCTCTATTTTATATGTAGCTGTATGTTCTAAACAATTATTGGTAGCGTGAGTAGTTAATGTCGGCTAAGGCCATGTGTAGTCATAAAGCCCTTTGTGGGGCGTTATGCGACAAGTGGCGGATTGTGTAAGAGAGGAGCTTTATATAACTTGAGTGTGTAGTGGTGTAATATATGTATGAGGCTTTATATATATGTATGTATGTATGTATATGTGCGTGAGTGGGGAAAGAATGGTCACGCCGTGATATACATCGCGGGAGGGAAAAAATATTACCCCATAGCGCCGGCCGTAGTGGTGTGCGGCGGCGCTATGCCCTCTTTTGCCGTGTGATTGCGCCCCACTACGGAGGGTCTAAGTGTTTGATAAAAGTACGTAAGCTTTGTATATAATACTTCTGATTTGGGCCATTTTCTATGTCTCTGAATAACTTTTCAATATCCTCTTTATTTTCGAAAATCTGTATTTGGTGTGTGTTCTTTCTAATCCTATTGTAACACTTAATTCATGTTAATTAGAAACCATTTGTTTTAAATTATCCATATAGAACCTGGAGTGATAAAAAAGGTGTTCTATTGCAATGGACTTAAATGCACTCTACTTATATTAGACTATTTATGTTTTTGGATTTAATCTTAAAGAAGGATATTACTAGCTTTTTCATTGTTGTTGGATTGATTAGAGGCCATGTTGCTGTTGTGGTTCATTATATTACAAATTGATACGGCTACGGATCAAGATGTTGTTAAGGTTGTTAATCTGAATCTAGCAGGTGGCGGACCCACCCTTTGGCCAAGGTGGGCGGCCGCACCCCTCTATAAAAAAATAGTGTATATTTTGGGCAAAAAACTCGACCGCATCCTTTGAAAATATGGTTGAACACCTCATCCGTACCCCCAACAAATAATTCATGGGTCCACCACTGGGTGGGTGTATCCTAAAACCATATTAACCTGCATTTATATATAAAACGTTGACTTTATATATATTAAATGTTTAAAACGCCTGCCTTACTGACAGCTAGAACTGGTTCGGGAGATCCATCTGCAATTCCTTCCATATGCCGTGTTGTTTCAACCATTCAGTATCCTGCAGGTATGCTCGATATAACCTTTTTCATTATTTTGTTGATATATTACTAGCATCAGCGCTTGTTGATTGGGTAAGTGTGGATGAAAAAAAAATGTTGTCGCTTATAAGGTTTGTTATGACAATTGACAAGGAACTTCTTTGATAATAGCAAATATTAAAACTATGTATACAAGGTTGGTTTTTGGTATATTTATGTGATTTCTAGCCTTACGATTTTTTCTTGCTCTCCTTTTGCTATACGCGGGCATTATTACGTGTAATTTCATGTTCTGTCTTGTTAAATCAATGGTCAATTTCATAGTCAAACTAATCAATTTCATTGTCTACCTTGAAATTCTTAAATCTACAAGGGCAAGTTAGCTTTTGGGTCTGGCTGTTCAGTCAACATTAGTGTCCATCAATTCAAAATCAGTGAGCTGGCACTGCACGCAAAGATTGCAGTATGTAAAAGCTCATCTTCTTCATCGTTACAACGAGTAAGCACATTCACTTCATTAGTTTGAAATACCCTGAGTAAGACTGAGTGGCTCGACCCTCTACCATCTTTACGAGCTGAGCTAAGCCAAGTTGGCTCGATTTCTAAACAAGTTGGCTCAGCTTGACTCAATTTAACTCAAGTCAGTTCGGCTCGGCACATTATAGCTTGGTTTTATATCGAAAATTAAAATAATAAAAGCAAGCTTAAAAAACTAGGCTAAACATGTGCTTCTCAATATAGCATGGGGCAACATCGTTACAACAAAAAGGTTTACATTTTCTAAGATGACTTCTTCTTATATAGATGGGTGACTTTTTGTTTCTGTGCTCCAGGATGGATGTGGGATGGAAGTAATACACACCTGTATGTGCTCATTCAGTTATTTTATTTGTTTTATGCTTGAGTTGTAGCTTTATTTTTTACGTTATTCTATTGAAGTGTTTTTTTATTATTATTTCTAAACATCAAATACAGTAAGCATTTAACGTTATTCTTTTTACTACATTTGTTAATCAAGTCCTAATTTCTACTGTATTGTTTTTACTACATTTGTTATTCAAGTCCTAATTTGTAATAGTAGTCCATGAATTATTGAATTGCGTTGTTTTTAGTACATTTGTTTGCAACTGAATAGTTAACACCAATGATTTCACATCCACTAAAGTTTTCAATCGTATGTACATTGTTATGGATGATTAGACAATTACTATTTATTAAACTACTTGTATGTATGTATATTGTCTAGGTATACGATATGCTAATCTAAAAGTTTGACGTTAGTTGAGCCAAACGACCTAGCCAGGAGTTGAGCCGACCTTGTCTCTGGCTCAACTCATTTACAAAGCGAGTCGAGCTAGCTAGGCTCGTTTAAAACCAAGATGGTTTTGAGCGACTTATTTTCAAGCGAGTCACGAGCTTTTTGAACAATTTTATTGTTGAGCCTTACTTATAAAAGTCAACGTTTTCAGTTCATGTTAATTTTTTAAACCCAACTAAAATTTTTCGGTTATTAACCAAAAATAGAATCGACCCAATGTTTATAACGGATTAACCAAACTAAAATAATAGAAACTGGTTTATTTTTCGAAGTACCTTAACTGAAAAAATTGGTATTGGTTTCGGCTCAAAACCGAATCAAACCGCCCCGCACACAACCCTAAAATCACTAACCCAAGTATTATGTTACCCGCCGCAACGCGCGGGCACCTTACTTGCAACTGAATAGTGCCACAATCCAATGTGTCGCCCCCGCCGCAACGCGCGGGCACCCTACTAGTTGTTTTATGATGTTGGACGGCTGTTTAGGAACAAACATCAAAAAGAAAAAATAGTGGGGCACAAGAAAGACTATTGGGCCATAATCCATGAAAATTATACACACCCAATACCTAATGCCGCATATATAGGTATATCTATCGAAAAAAAAAAGAGATACGAATTGAGAGTCATTCGACGGCTAAAGGCTGCAATACATCGAACGAAATTTGGGAGCACATCAGGAACGAAATTTTGGTGTTTCTAAGAAAGAGAAGGATCGGGATTGAAGATTTAACTTAAAGTTGTTTTCTTTACGGTTAGACTTGCTTATTATTTTTAGGTTCGATAAAACTTGAATATTATAGACATGTTTTCTGTTTTGCTCAACTTTGAATATATTAGTGTTTCGCTCTTAAATATCCTTGGCTAAATTTCTTTGTGCTACCTAGGCTATGGATAATTGTTAGTTTTATTTACGGTTTCTTGGTTGGTTAATTAATGTTTTGGCTCAGTGTTATTATAGTAAAAGTGTTTTAAACTAGGTTCTAATGATTATGCATATTTAATAATTAATGGTTTATATTTGTTCCACCTTTTCTTGGTTAAAATTAATTGCGTATTAATTAAAACTAAGGTTAGGTGATTTCGTTAACTTTGTGTTTTCGACTAAATCTTGTGGTTGCTAGACGTAGTAAACCCTAGGAACAAATTAATAAACTATTTGGTAATTAAATATTCTACCATCTTTGAGACCGAGAGGAGATTAGATGTCGGGTTGTCTTATTCATTAGACGAGTTAGGTGTTAATTGCACGAGAGTGAATTACCTTAGGTTTTCTTGTGATTTTTAGCAAACTGTGTTAAAACCTAATTAGAGTCACCACCCCGTACATCCCTTACACTTCCCGGATGTATCGTTTCTAGTGAGACTGAGAGGTAATCTAGATTTAGGGTACCATAACGTAGTTAGAGAGACCAAGAGGTGATCTGACATTATCCGGTGAGTTTATACACTTTTCTTGACCCTAGATTGCGACCTGTTTGGAGAATGATCTGCCAGCTAGTTTAGGTCTTGTTTAGTGAACCTTAAGATCCCGGTAGCCAAAACTTAGTTATTCCATTCCGAGAACCGTGAGTGAATTGACATGCATCTTGCCTAGGTAGCTACTTTTCCATCATCTGAATTCACCTAAATTCGTTCACAGTGCTCTGTTTTCGTATTTACTCTCTTATTTAATTTTAGTAGTTAATATCATAGTTGTTAATAGCGACCATGGCGGTCGCAATAGCGCGCCTCATGGCGATGCGGCCATGTGTGGCTAAGTTGTTCATGGCGATGTATAGCGATGTTAGCGATACTTAGGGTTTTTTTTTTATGTTTAATATAAAAGCCAGCAGCGATTAGGATTTTTCACATCTTAAAAAAAAGAAGCGGCCTCTAAATCGCTAAACGAACGTCTGCTTCTCTCTCGTCTTCTACAATCAAGCGGCTCTCATCTTCAATCAAGCAGCTCTCATCTTCAATCAACCTCTGCTCTCTCTTGTCTTCTTCAATCAAGCACATCTCAACATCAGGTTCATTCTTTCTGTTCACCTCTACTCTCTCTCGTCTTCTCATTGCTGATCACCTCTGTTCTTTTATACAATTATACTTTCAATTCGTCTCTGTTCTTTTCTGTTTACCTCTGTTCTTCTGTTCAATTTGTCTCTGTTTAAACACCTGCTGATTTTCTGTTCATTGCTGATCAGTTTGTCTATACACCTGTTGATCAGTTTGTTTAAACAGAATGAGTAAGAGTAAAAGGGAAGTTGATCCGGGGTGGGCGTATGGGACTGCAGTAGAAGGATCAAAAGCCTCAGTTAGATGTAATTTTTGTGGGTTTACAAGACACAAGCATCACCTTGCTTGGAGTTCCCCAAATGTGGCGAGATGTAACAAAGTCCCTGCTGATGTTAAAAAATGAATGCAAGATTTATTTGAGAAGAAGTCGCGCGTACGTGAAGAGATGAATAAAATACCACATTTTGAGGAGGTTGTAGATTTAGAAGAAGATGAATTTCCTACTTTTAGTAGTGAGGCTCAATCAAGGGGAAAGAGGCCCGTATCGTCTGCTGGTTCATCGGCTAGTGAGGTTAATAAAAAAGCGAAAGGCCATTTATATGGAATGTTCAAGCCATCTAGTACCTCGGGGAAGAAAGGGGGAAACTTAGTTGGAAGTGCAGAATACAAAGACGTCCAAAAGAAGCTCAGACTTGATGCGGTGCAAAAATTTGCACGTTGGATGTATGATGCGGGTATTGCATTCAATGCGGTGAAGTATGATAGTTTGGCGCCCGCAATTGAAGCGATTGGAAGATATGGTTGCGGTATGAAACCCCATAGCTATCACGAGGTACGTGTTCCGATGTTGAAGCTAGAGTTGGAACATACAAAAAGATTTTGCATGATAACGAGGTTGAGAAGGCAACATATGGCTGTTCTTTGATGGCCGATGGATGGAGAGACCGGAAGGGAAGGGCTTTAATCAACTTCCTAGTTAATACTCCTCGAGGAAGCATGTTCATTGAATCGGTTGACGCCTCTAGCTATTCTCACACGGGTAACTGATTAACCTTTTATGATTTTCTTAACTATTAGTTTGTAGAAGACTTGCTAACTTTAACATCTCTCGTAGGTGAGAAGATGTTCAAATTGTTTGACCAATTTATTAAGAAGGTAGGGCCTGATCATGTCATTCAAATAGTAACAGATAGCGCATCCAATAATGTTGTGGCGGGTAAACTTGTGGAAGAAAAGTATCCGCACATATATTGGACTCCTTGTGCGGCTCATTGAATCGACTTGATGTTTGAAGATAAAAGGCAATTAAGGTGAACACATACATATACAATCGCACATTGCTATTGAACATGATGAGAGAGTTCACCGGCCAAAAGGACATGGTTAGGCCCGCGAAGACTCGATTTGCTACCGCCTTCATCACACTCAATTGCTTTAAAGCAAATAAGAAGAGCTTAAAAAAATGTTCACTTCGGAAGAGTGGGTCAATAGCAAGTTCTCAAGTGAGATTATCGGTAGGCAAGTAGCCAATGCTATATTGTCGATTGACTTTTGGAACAATATCAACTTTGCAGTGAAAGTTGGTTATCCACTATTAGGAGTGCTTCGGTTGGTTGATGGAGAGAAAAAGTCTCCTATGGGCTATATTTATGAGGCGATGGATAATGCAAAGGAGTTAATTGCTAGAAATTTCTGTAACGCCTCGTATTTCCGTATTTCCATGTTCTTAGAAAGTACGTGTTTGCCTTTCTATTTTAATATCCACAGTCGCAACCGAATCAAAAAACGGATTAGAAACGAGCGACGGCGGAAAATTACGCGCTTTTTACGCAACCAACGGTTAAAACACGACAACAACGACTACCGGTACTACTTTATATATATATATCTATATATATATACACATATATATAGGGTTGGGTTATATGGAAAACCCCATTTTTTTTAGAAAACCTTGGAAACCCAACCTCATCCATTGATTTTGTTTCATCCAAGTAGATCAATGGTTGAGCTTTTTTTGGTGTCTTTTACATTTAAATAAAACCATAAATTATAAAAAAGTAAAGGAGAAGGGCATTTAAGGTATTGAAAATCTGACTTTTCTCTCACACACATCAACTTTATTTCTCTTACACACACATGTTATCTCTCTCTCCTCTCTCATCTCTCCTCTCTCCTCTCTCTTCAATCAAGATCATGATGAACACCAAACACAAATTTCGATCTTCAAGTTCAGATCTAAATCGTGTGAAAGAGAAAATGTTTGAAGATTGTTGTTTTAGAGAGAGAACGACGACAGGATGAAGGTTTTTAGAGAGATGAATTTTTTTTGTTTTAGAGAGAGAAACAACAATCTTCATCATGTTCATCTATAACACCAAGAACACACATACAAGTGTGTGAGAGAGAAGAAGTTTGAAGTATATTGTTTTAGAGAGAGAACGATGACACACGCACGAGTATGTGTGTGAGAAGAAGGTTTGAAAATCTTCTCCGTGTTCATCGGACGGTTATAGATCCGGTAAGTGTTCTTGAAATATCATTTCACACTTATTTTTTTGTTGAAATGGTTATTAATATGTTTTTGTGTGCTGAAAGTGTTTTAGTAATGGTTGTTAATATGATTTTGTATTTTAAATAAATCAAAAACTTTAGGATGAGATTTTGAACGGGTTTTTTTGTTGGTTTGGTTGCTTGTTAGGGGCTTTTGATCTTAACAGTAGTTGTTTTTTTGTTGGTTTGGGTTGCTTGTTTGGGTTTTTGATCTGAACAGTAAGTGTTTTTTTGTTTGGTTGCTTGATTCACAGACTCAGGCTCATAACATGTGTTAAGCCCCATGTTAGAATGTTATATAACGTGTGTTGATTTACAGAAACAAACCCATAAAGATATTCAATTGACAAGCTGGATGGATGTAGGCAAAGTTAATGCGTGTTCTAGTAATGGTTAATGTTCATGTATTTTAAATAAATCCAAAACTTTAGGATGAGATTTTGAACGGGTTTTTTTGTTGGTTTGGTTGCTTGTTTGGGGCTTTTGATCTTAACAATAATTGTATTTTTTGTTGGGTTGCTTGATTTACAGAGACAGACCCATAACATGTGTTAAGCACCTGTTAGAATGATATATAACGTGTGTTGATTTACAGAAACAGATCCATAAAAGATATTCAATTGACAAGCTGGATGGATGTAGGCGACGTTAATGCGAGGACATTGAATAAGTCACATCCTTTGGAAAAGAAGTCTTCGTTCATTTATAACATGTGTTGGTGGTTCATGCGGTAACAGAACACCATGATGTAACCTGACATGTGTTCATGTATAACATGTGTTAAGCCCCTGTTAGAATGATATATAACGTGTGTTAACCTTTTGTTAATTAAAAAAAACAAGTAATATCTATTTTATTTTTGTTGATGTTTAAAATATCCGATAATGTGGATACTGAGCGTAAAACTTGTACAAGTAATAAATGTACAAGTTAGTATGTAACGTGTAATATGAAACGAGCCATTTATGGTAACACATGTACCGGTAAATTTGGAATATATAATATGAAACGGGTCATTTGTTTTGCAAATTTTGGAATGTATAACATGTGTTAAGCCTCTGTTATAATCTTTTTGTAACCTGACATGTATTCATGTATAAGCTAGTGGTTTACAAAACACCATGATTTGTATATACTTATCTAACATGTGTTACAATTTGTCTGTTCGGAACATGTAATTGCTTAGCATGTGATAAGGGTGAAAACAGTCGACGGGGGCGATGAGTTTAATGGTGAGCTTAGTAAATATCGTAATCTTGTTGTAACCCCACTTGTACAATATCGTAATCTTGTTGTAACCCCACTTGTATACATATGATAACATGTAAGCATCCATTATAACCCAACTTGTATTCATCTATATGAAAGTGGTTTGCAAAACACCATGATGTGCATATACTGATCGTAACACGTGTACAAGTTAATATGGAACATACAAGTTAATATTGTAACACCGTATACCTGGGATAACATGTGTTAAGCCTCTGTTATAATCTTGGTTTAACCCAACATGGTGTCATGTATAAGCTAGTGGTTTCCAAAACACCATGATTTGTATATACATACTGTAACATGTGTAACGTGTGTTAAGCCTCTATTATAACGTGTGTTAAGACTTCCAGAATGGATTCATAAACTCCAATAGTAACTTAATAACAACATAGTATACCTGATATAACGTGTGTTAAGCCTCTTTTATAACGTGTGTTAAGACTTCCAGAATGTGTTAAGTCCATACCGTTTTAACATCATGTACTAGACAAAACAATAAGAGTCTCACATTACATATTACTAGTAAACGAAAATACATAGCACTAAGAAAATGGTGGAGCTTCCTTTGACAGTCTGCCTTAGCTTTTCAGCGGCTACCTATGCTGCCTTAGCTTTTCGGCGGCTACCCTTGCTTGTTTGGATCGGTCTTGAAACGGTTTGTAAACATGTGGGTGTGTGTATGCCAGGGAAGTTATAAAAATGTGTTTTCATGTCACACGTAACACGTGTTACGTTGTACATGGGCTACCCTTGCTTGTTTGGGTCGGTCTTGAAACGGTTTGTAAACATGTGGGTGTGTGTATGCCTGGGAAGTTATAAAAATGTGTGTTCATGTCACACGTAACACGTGTTACGTTGTAAATGGGTTTCATGTCACATGTAACACATGCATGTCTGAGAAGTTCAAGCTATAACACGTGTTAGTTGTGTTGTGCTGTAACATAAACATGGTCATGATCATTGAGCATCTGATCCACGTTTGACGAAACCAACGGTCTCGAAAATTGGATCTTATTTCCCTTGTATCCATCACCGTCCTAATAACAAAAAGATAAGATAACCGTTAAGTCGTTAACCAAACATAAATATTAACACATTCATAGCCAGAAAATCTTTTTTCTCAAATAACATCACAAAAACAGTTACTATTCAGATCAAAAGCTCCAAACAAAGCAACCAAACCAACAAAAAACAGTTACTATTCAGATCAAAAGCCCAAACAAGCAACCAAACCAAGCACAACTTTTTAACACAAAAATAAAAACCTGCAAATTACATAAACATTTACCCCTTTTAAGAACCATTTTAACAAAAAAAAAATCATGTTTCATCTCTAAAACAGCCATTACACAAAAACCTATTAACAACCATTTTAACAAAAACATCAAGTATGAAATGATTTTTTAAAATAAAATACTCAAGAGATTGTTGTTTCTCTCTCTAAAACAGCAACTTTCTCTCTCTAAAACACTTACCGGGTCTAGAACCATGCGATGAACACGATGAAGATCTTCAAACTTGCTTCTCTCTATGTGTTCTTGATAAACATGATGAAGATTGTAGAGCAAACATGGAACATTATCTTCATTGTAGAACACATCATCGTTGTCAAAGAAGATGTTTTGGGTTTTCATGGTCGAGCATATCAGAGGATCCTCCATTTTCCTTTAGATCTACCATTGTTGATGGATGCTCCATAGTGCATTAATGGCGGATCTAGTGTGAAATGAGTGGTTTAAGAAGATTAACATATTTTGAAAAAAAAAAAACTGGTTAATTTGAAATAAAGTAAACAAAATGGAGGATGATGGGTGAGAATGATGTGATGGGTGATAGTGTCAAATCAGGTTGGTCAAAATATCTTGGGAGTGGGGTATGAATATGTAAATTTACCAATGTGCCCTCAAAAGCTAAAAAGGATATGAAGGTGGCTGAGACACGTGGCAACATGTAGGCCATTAGATGGGTTTGCAAAGTTTTCTAAAAATCTAAGTTTTCTATAGAGCATTACCATATATATATATATATATACACTTTTTTTTAAATATATATATATATATATATATATACCTTTTTTAAATCTAAAATTTTATTTTAGGACGTTCCGTGGAGCTCGGGGTTCGAAGGGGCATACGGGCCCCTTGAAACACGAGATGTGGGCTTGTGGGCATGGGGCCCGAGCCCACAAAGGAAAACCCTTGTCTTTAAAACTTAAAAACCCTATCATCCTTTCTTTTACACACCCGCCGCACTCCCAACATTTTATTTCCCTCCTGTTTTCCTTGTCTGCTTCCAAAAAAAAACACTCGACACCTCCCTTTCACCCTCTTCTGGCCGATAACAACCCACCGGAGAACCAGCAAGTCAACCGGACTCTCGCCGGAACATCAAACTCGTCGGGAAAGTCGGGGCTTTGGCGGAGATACGTTGGCCTCGATTTCGTCTTCTCGCCAAAGGCATAAGAGTCCTACCTTGCACGTTCATCGGTGAAGAACCAAAGAATCGAGTTAGGGCCGAAGCCTGTAATCGAGGGTTTGGATCTTGTTAGAAAGCTTGGAGAACAATCCTGCAAAACAGAAAACCGTTAGGCTCACCGCAGAGATGGGAGGGCCCCTCTGCGACCACCCTTCGGCATGAGGATAAGTATTTGTAGAGAGAGAAAGTAAGGACGAAGGTTCAGAAAATCGTACTTGGCCTTGTACTTGATGGGGTATTTATAATGGTCAACTGAGATTGCGTCATTCGTCCAGACGCACTTAAATGGTGATTCGTCTTCGGTGTTTGCTCCAGTGGATCATGTCCGGTTCATACCGAAGGATCATGTCCGGTTCATACCGAAGGCTCATGTCCAGACTCGGATATGTATCTTCAAGTCCCCCAGTTTGTTAAGTTTCGTAAGGGACTTAATAAAGTGTTAGCATGAGTTTCTTTGCCCGAATGACGTGTTGCTTTTGGAGTGGTCCGTGTTGGATGACGTGTTGCGATTTTAATGGAGCTGATGTGGCGTCGGTTACTTTAATGACTTGACCGTCAGTCACCCATCCGTGACGGTTGTGAATCCCTGTGTTGGAATTCGTGAGACCCTGTTGAGGTGACGGTTCGATTTGACCGTCCCTTAACCGACTTAAAAAGCCCTATAAAACCAGCTTTTTCTATTTTATTTTTACTCTTTTTTTTTTCTCATTTTCTTCTCCTCCGTTGTTACCCTCTAGTTTTTACTTAAATCTCTTCTTCTTCTTCTTCAAAGGTGCGTCCTTTTTCACTTCTCTTTTTTATTTTATGAAATGGCTCCTGGTAAGGACAACTTGTCTGATAGTGTGAGTGTGCTCACACAACAACAGTTAAATAAGTTTATTCGTGAATATAGGATTCCACTAGATTTGAATCCGGTTCTGCCTTCGGAAAACGAAACCATTTACCCTTTTCGTCAAGGGAAGTTTCCCTTCTATACTCGCGTCTGCAACTTCGCGAACTACAGGGTCCCGTTTTCTCGTTTTTTTTATTAGGGTCCTTCAATTTGTTTGGGTTCATATTTGCCAGGTTAACCCGTTCGGCCTTAGTCGCATCAATCATTTCAAAATTTCCTGCAGGGCCTTAAATCGGAGACCGGACTTAGGAGTCTTCCGATATTTTTATGAGTTTATAACTGTCGGAGATTGGTACACCTTCGCGCATCGGAAGGGCGTACCTTCCCCTTCCTCCAACGAGCGGTCCAGCTTAAAAATTGGAAAGATAACTTTTTCTGGTTGGACGATCGCTGTCTTCCGGAGGGTATGGGCTGGCGTTTTAAGGATCAGACGATGTCCTTTGATCTGGGCGAAAACTTCGTTTTTGACCAAGAGCTTGCTCGCGCCCTAATCGAGCACAAGTCCCCAATCCGTCCCCTTCCCGAGCATTTCCTTTGGTTAGGTTGAGTCAGTTTTTCCTGGGCCCAAGGGGATAGGGATTGGCCGATTATTCGCCGAAAGCATGATCGTAAGTTCCGGCCTTTTGCATCCCCTTCGGCACCATTACTTTGCTATTTTACTAACTTTTTTCTTTGTTTTGAAAATGTAGGTGCCATAATGTCTCTTCTGGATGCTCTGAAGGTTCCAAGTTTGGACGTTTTTGACTTTGATTTTGCAGATCAAGGCGAGGACGAGGTTCCTCTTATGAAGCAAGTGGCTTCTTCGGCTCAGGAGATTCGGCCCATGATTCCCCAAGACGTACCTGAACAGCCTACTGCGGAGGCCACTTCTTCTATTCCCCCAAGCACACATGATCACACCGCCGTGGAAGTTACTTCTTCTATTCCAACATCTTCAAAGGGTGCTATCGGTTCCTCCGGGTCGCAGGCTGGTAAGAAGTCAATTCTTGAGGATGTAGATAGCGATCCGGAGGTTCGTAGTTTGGACGAAGCCCTTCAATATCGTCCCTCTTCTACTTCTTTGAAAAGCAAGTGTACTGTGCATGAAATAGATCAACAACCTCTTGTTCGGAAGAGAAAAACTGGATCTATACAAATTCGTTCTTCTGACCCACTTCCGATGCCGAGGATGAAGAAGACTAAGAAAAGTTCATCACATTCAGGCGGTGATGTGATGGATGAGCTGGATGAACATCTTACCGGTGGTAAGTTTTCGAGGGAGGAAGCCGCAAGGGCTCGTACTGAAACAACTCCTGCCTTTTCTGGTGGTTTCCTTCCTACAAATGAAATGGAGAGCATGGAGACGGAGGTCCCAGAAATTACGAGCAAGGAAAAGGAAAAAACTCAAGGTGAGCCTAAGGTGGTGACTTTTTCAGGTACGAACTTTGACTCGTCCTTGGGTCCGGACTGTTTTATTGATGAAGAGGAAGACCAACTGTCTTCCCTTCCTTCGTCTTGGTTCGGACCTGAGCTGATGTCCTTTTTTCGATATGCAGATGTTTTCTCGGATGATATGGAGATCGATCCGGCAACGGCGGAAGAGAAGTTTGTTCCGGATTGGGATATCCGGAACAAGGATTCTGTGATGGACGAGTTGGTTGCTCGCACCTTCCTTTTCAATATCAATACTCCGTTAGACCATGCTCGAAGCCGAAGAATGAAAAACCCGGACCTGGGTGCCGTGGTTCTAACTAATCAAGCCCAATCAAATATCTTTGTGACGGAGCTCTATCGGCGGTGGGTAGAGGCGGAGTCGGTAAGGGAGAACTTGGAGAAGGAGACGCGTTCTTTGAAACGTAAGATCCAAGGGACTCCGGATATGGAGAAAAGAGTTACGCAACTCACTCAGGATCTTAAAGCCCATCAAGAGAAAGTTAAAGCCTTGATTTCTCAGAATCAATCATCCCAGGCAGCTGCGGCCTCTGCCGCGGAGGATCGTGACAGGATTGCTACGGAGTTAAAAAATTTCTCCGAGTCGATGAAAAAGAAAGATGAAGAGCACAAGACGGTTTTGGCCAAGATGGAGGAGTCTTTTAACAATGCTCGTCTGGCTTATGCGGGCATGATGGCTGGTACGTCTTTTACTTGATTAATTTCTTTTTAGATTTACCATTTCTCTCTAACACTTTGGTCAGAGCGGGATACGCTAAAATCAGGAGAAGCCGAGTTGAAGACGCGGATTGAAGAGATGAGAGGACATGAGGAGGAGATCAAGATGGAGAATGCAGCTTTGAAAGCTCAGGTAGAGGATCTTCAGGCTACTAAGGCTTGGATGCTTTCAGAAGGGGCCAAGCTCCTTGCGAAAAACATTCACAAAGGCCCAGAGATGACCGCTGCTGTTGCTGCTGTTAACAACGCAATGAGTGCAGTAGGAGTCAACTCTGGGCTGCACAACGGCTACCTCCATGCTCTAAAGAAAAAGACACCTTATGCCGAGGTTCCGATGCTAAACCGTAATGCAGCGGAGGAACTAAATGCGGCAGTTGCTTGCTTCGATACTCTTACATTCCCGGTGGTAGAGGATCTTCAGAGACTTGTCAACGAACCACTTTCTGAAATCAAGAAGGCTTTATTCTTTGCTGGTGGTGGTTCTCCGAAGGAATGAGGTGGACATGCCCGGCTCCTTGGGGTATGCACCTTGGAAGTTTTTAACTTGTTTAACTTTTTTAGAGGGTGGACATATCCGGCAGTTTGGGATATGCACCCTATTTTCTGAATTCGGAATGAATGTAATGATGTTCTTACTTGTGTTTGACAATTATCCTTTTGATATGTAAATGTTTTTTTGTATCATCCGGCTATATAAGTCCGGTTGATTTTGATGTAATCACTTTTGTGCATGCGTCCATGCTTGTGTTTACGTTTCTTCTTTTTTAGAACGTTCTCTTTCGTGGTACGGATCCGGTTTTGTCTTACTTTCTTTAGGATAATTTTAAGTGAAGGGAAGAATACGAACGAAAAGCCAGTTCATTCTTTCCTTTTAGGGTTAGCATCCCTAGTTCGGCCGAAAATATTTTTATGTTGCAACTTTATTAGTGATAGAAAATTTTTGTTAATCTATTTATCCGATCCGGAGTTAAATTTCTCCGGTTAACACATGGTAAAAAACATTTCAAATAATCCGCGGGTAAAACCCTCCACGGTTCTTGGAATTGTAAAATTGTTCGGTGCGGGCAAAAACATCCGCGTTACAAGGAAAGCGAAAGGTGACGGAGGCCGTAGCTTACGTTTTACAATTTTATTTTTAAAACAGGAAAAAATTCTTCAAAGAAAACACTTCTTGAGGTGCGCTCCGTTCCAAGTGCGAGGGACGATGGTTCCGTCCATCTTTTTGAGCATGTAAGCACCGTCCTTTCCTGCAGTGTTGACTTGATAAGGACCCTCCCACTTTGGAGCCATTTTCCCGGTACCTTCAGCCAAACTCGCCTCGTTGCTCCGCATAACGTAGTCTCCGACTTTAAACCGGACCTCCTTTACATTAGATTTGTAATGTTTTTCCAACTCTTTTTTATATTTTGCTTCCCGGATAGCCGCAAGTTCTCTTCTTTCTTCAACCAGGTCGAGGTTTAAACGGAGTTCTTGTTCGTTCTCTTCTTGGCTCTGTTGCATGCGAGTGGTAGGTATCCCTACTTCGGTGGGAATGACTGCTTCTGTGCCGTATGTTAAGCTAAAGGGAGTTTCCCTGGTGCTTGTCTTTGGCATCGTCCGGTGAGCCCACAGGACGTGCGGTAATTCATCGGCCCATGAGACGCCTTCTTTCCCCAGGCGCTTTTTGATGCCCTCCACGATGCTGCGGTTGGCTCTTTCTACTTGCCCATTGGCTTGGGGGTGTGCAACCGAAGCAAAATTTTGTTCAATATGCATTCTTTCGCACCAAGTTTTGAACGGTTTTTCCGCAAACTGCTTTCCATTGTCACTGACTATACAAAGTGGCATTCCGTATCTGCATACTATGTTTTCCCAAACAAACCTCAGTACTTGATCCCCTGTGATGGTCCGGAGGGGTTTGGCTTCGATCCATTTTGTAAAGTAATCGATGGCGACCAACAGGAACCTTACCCCTCCGGTGCAAACAGGGAAAGGACCGACAATGTCAATCCCCCATTTCTGAAATGGCCATGCCGAAGTTACAGGGATGAGGTTATTTTTGGCTCGGTGACTGATGGGAGCGTGCCGCTGGCAGTCTTCACATGCTTGTAGTTCATTAACGGCGCTTTGATACATGCCCGGCCAGAAGTAACCGGCATTCATAGCCTTGGCCACAACCATCCTAGGTCCGGCGTGGATGCCGCATATCCCCCAGTGAATTTCTCTTATGACATAACTAGCTTCCTCCGGAGTTAAGCATTTTAGGAGCGGACCTAGGAAAGTCTTTCGGTAAAGTTGCCCATTATGAATCTGATACTGTAATGCTTTCAACTTTAGCTTCCGGGCCTGAGCTTTTTCTTCCGGCAGTGTGCCATCTTTCAAATATTCTAAGATCGGAGCCATCCATGATCTTTCTTGTACGGAGATTGACATTACGGACTTCGTATGATGGATGGCTGGAGTTTGCAAAGTTTCAACTAGGACTTCCTTGGACAAGTGACAGAAGGCTACGGACGCAAGTTGGCTCAAGGCATCCGCCCTTTTGTTCTTGCTTCGCGGTATGTGGACTATCTTGCAAGAATCGAATGAGGAGATCAAACTGTTAACTTGGCTTAAATACCGGATCATGTTTTCTTCTCGTGCCTCATACTCTCCGCTAACCTGATTGGCGACTAGTAGTGGATCAACATGAGCTAGTACGGAGGTCGCACCAGCCTTGGCCGCGGTTTGGAGCCCTGCAAGGAGAGCCTCATATTCTGCTTCATTGTTTGACGTTTTAAATTCAAATCGCAGAGCATAAGTATACTCTATTCCCTCCGGATCTATCAGAATTAGGCCGGCACCTGACCCTTCCTTGCTGGAGGCTCCATCCGTATACAAATTCCATACCCTGGGGAGAGCGGACTTTTCTTTGGTGCTCTCTCCAGTTGGTACCTCCGTGAGAAAATCTGCCATAGCCTGGCCTTTTACCGGACCTCGGGTTCGGTATGTGATATCGAAAGCGCTAAGTTCAATTGCCCACTTGGTAAGGCGTCCGGATACCTCCGGCTTTCTAAGAATTTGCTGGATCTGAAGATCGGTTTGTACTTCTATATTGAAAGCCTGAAAATACCTTCGGAGACGCCTGGATGCATGAACCAATGCAAGTGCCAACTTCTCTATTATTGGGTACCGGGTTTCATAATCTTTCAGAATGCGGCTTACGTAGTAAACCGGTATTTGTGCTTGATCCCGGTGCACCACTAGTATGGCACTTATGGCGAAATGTGAAGCGGAGAGATAAACAGTGACGGTTTCTCCAGTGATTGGTGCGGTCAAAGTGGGTAAGGACCCAAGACAAACTTTCAATTCTTGGAATGCCGAATCAGCCTCCGGTGTCCATTCTATTTGACCCTTTGCGGTTCGCTTTATTAGGACATTCATGAAAGGAATGGTGCGATCGGTTGCTTTCGAGACGAAACGATGGAGAGCTACCAGTTTACCGTTCAATGATTGGATTTCTTTAACCGTTTTCGGAGGCTGCATGGAGATTACCGCTTTGATTTTATCCGGGTGCGCCTGTATTCCGGACTGTGTTATCCATACGCCCAGGAATTTTCCTTCTTCTAAACCAAAAGAACATTTTTTGGGATTAAGCTTGAGATTGATACTCCGAAGCCTGGTGAAGGTTTCGAGTATGTCGTCGATCATGTTGTCTTCGGCTTAACTTTTTATGACCAGATCATCCACGTAAATTTCCAAATTTCGTCCGATCTGATCTTTGAATGCCTTATCCATCAACCTTTGGTATGTAGCTCCGGCGTTCTTCAGCCCAAATGGCATTTTGGTATAACAGAAGAGTCCCTCATTTGTTACGAACGCCGTCTTATCTTCGTCTTCCAGAGCCATCTGTATTTGGTGGTAGCCTTTGTATGCGTCCAAGAAGCATTTATGACGAAAGCTGGAGAGGGAGTCTATCTTTAGATCGATTTCCGGCAGAGGATAGCAATCCTTCGGACACGAATTGTTCAGATCGGAAAAATCGACGCACATCCTCCAAGTTTTGTCTTTCTTGGTTACCATCACCGGATTGGAGACCCATGTTTGATACCGCACTTCTCTGATAATTCCGGCGCTGAGCAACTTTCGCACATCTTCGGAGATGGCTTTGTTACGGGCTCGAGCCATGTTTCTTTTTCTTTGAGCTACCGGTTTTACTGAATTCGACACTTTCAGTTTATGTTCAGCCAAACATCGGGGAACTCCGACCATATCAGAGGTTTGCCATGCAAATACATCAAGTGAATTGGACAAAAGCTTCATCAGCTTCTTTTTGGTACGTTCAGGGAGCTGGGCCCCGACTGCAATTTTTTGCTCCGGAAAATGCGGGTGTATAGCCCATTCTTCTGTAAGGAGGTTCGGAGGTTGGATATTACCGCTGCTTTGTCGTATTTCAGCTACGCAGATTGTTGACTCAGAGTGCAAAGTTGCCACCCCTGCTTCGGTGGGGAATTTTAACGAGCCATGGATGGTTGAACTGATGATACCGAAAGCACACATGCCTGGTCTTCCTAGTATGACGTTGTGGACGGATCTTGCTTCCACCACCAGGTATGTCAAAGCTACAGTTCGGACCATACTTCCCTCTCCCAATGTTGTCGGCAAAGTGATTTGCCCGATGGGCTGTACTACCTCTCCGGAGAAACTCACCAACGGCATAGAGACTCGTATCAATTTTGCTTTGGTTTGCGGAGCTAGCTGTTGGAAGCACTGCTGATACATGATCTCAGTAGCACTTCCGCTGTCAACATAAACTCTCCGGACCTTGTGACCTGCTATTATCGCAGACACTATGATTGGTCCATCTTTGATTTCTCCGGGAGTGATAGGAGGAAAAGCGATTGGTTGTTGCATCCAGGCAGCCATATGGTGACTGGATCGCTTGATGCCCTGGTTACCTACTTTCCTGATCATGCAAATTGCTGGTTGATTGTTCGGATTATCCGCCGAATTCCCTGAAGACTTGCCTTCCTTTACTTCTTTTATTAGGTGCGACAACTTACCAGACCGTACTGCTTTTTCTATTTCTTGCTTCAAGGACCAGCAATCGTCCGTATTATGGCCTCGCGCATGATGATAATCACAGTATTTATTGGAGTTCTTGTCACCTGGATTTCGGAGCTTTGGTGGGGCGGGGAAGCTTGCACCTTCGGCGCTGAGGATTTCACTGGGAGTTTTGGAATGATCCGATAAATTATAAAATCTTGACCCGAAACATCTTCCTCGTGGAGATCTGTCATTCCTGTTGTAAGGGTGTGATCGTCCCCTACTTCCGGACGGAGTTTTATCGAATACAGACCCACCGTTTTTCTTCCAGGAGGACATCTTATGATCTGACTCCGGTGCTGGATTACATGCGTTTTTTCCTCGAGCGAAAGCTCTGGCTCGCTCCATGAGTACTTCCATTGACTTCGGAAGGTTTTCATGCAGCTTTTCGACCAATTGGTTGTTCCGGACACCGTGACAGAATCCGGAGATCCTTAACTGGTCAACTACCCCACTGATCTGCATACTTTCCTGGTTGAACCGGTCGATGAAACTATCCAAAGATTCCCCATCCTTTCTCCGGATGTTATGAACTTCGGTGATTTCTTTGGAGTAGTGCCGTTGTTGGCTAAAATTCTGGAGAAATAATCTTCGGAACTCCTCGAAATCGTTGATCTCTCCTTCGTTCAGCGCATCAAACCACACCCGGGCAGCCCCAGTTAGTGTTTGTGCGAACATGAAGCACCACGCCGGCATCGGCCATTGTTCTACTCGTGCGGCTCCATCGAAATCAAACATATAATCATCTGGATCCGATGTGCCATCATACTTTTTTACCGTGGTTGGCATTTTGAGCTTCGGAGAAAGCTTGGCGTGTGTGATGCGGGCGCTGAATTTGGACTTAGCAGTCATGGAAACTGGGTGATATGGCTTGGTGAGCTCCGGATCGTTAATTACTTCATTTCGTATCATCATAGCTGGAGATGGTCCGGAGGACCCCTGCACCTACCCACTATAAGTTTCCGAAGTAACAGCTGTGGAGAAAGTAGGAGGGGTGAATATCGTAGGACCTATAGTCCTTACCGGAGTTTCTTCCGGAAATAACCTGGTTCGTAAACCGAGGATTTGTTCATCTCTAGCCTGTTGTGCTTTCAATCTTCGTAGAAGACTTGCATTTTTGGAGAGAAACTCAGCATCAAACTCTGATGTTTGCGAAGTAGGAAGTAGAATAAATGGCAAGGTTGTTCCCGGTCCCGAGCTTAAAGGAGCTGAGATTGCAGAAACAGTGCTTGCTGGTGCTGTAGTTTGTGTACTAACAGCCGTGGATCCCAGATTCACAGAACCTGAGGCGGCCATTTGTCAGTTTGCTACTCAAGAAATTCACCAAGGTGAAGGACTGTGAGCTATGAGATCGGATGGCGCCAATTGAAGAACCAAAGAATTGAGTTAGGGCCGAAGCCTGTAATCGAGGGTTTGGATCTTGTTAGAAAGCTTGGAGAACAATCCTGCAAAACAGAAAACCGTTAGGCTCACCGCAGAGATGGGAGGGCCCCTCTGCGACCACCCTCCGGCGTGAGGATAAGTATTTGTAGAGAGAGAAAATAGAGAGAGAAAGTAAGGACGAAGGTTCAGAAAATCGTACTTGGCCTTGTACTTGATGGGGTATTTATAATGGTCAACTGAAATTGCGTCATTCGTCCAGACGCACTTAAATGATGATTCGTCTTCGGTGTTCGCTCCAGTGGATCATGTCCGGTTCATACCGAAGGATCATGTCCGGTTCATACCGAAGGATCATGTCCGGACTCGGATATGTATCTTCAATCGGAGTTCGAAACACTTGCCCGGAGATCGAGGAATTCTTTCGGAATGAACAAGACTTCACCAACGAACGGACTCTCTCCGGAGGATTCTCGTTCGGTATACATCCCTTCCCACGCTTCATTTCACTGTTTCTTGCGATTTTATGTCGATATATTAAACTGTTGTTAGTGTTAATCAAGAACACATTATGGAAATCGATGGGTGGTTGCTTATGACTGGGTGTTTATGCTGGGTTAACATAATGAAGAAGAATATAAGAGTGGGTGATGTCCATTGTTTTGTTTTTATGAAGATGATGATGATGTTCTGTATTATTATAAAATAAAACCAACAAATTCTTTTATTTTCTTTCCTTTGTGGGGTTTGAATGTAGGAAGTAATTATACTAATAAGGGAAATCAGGAATTGAAAGTTACAAATACTTACACACATGACAGTCTAATCGATTGTTTCTTTTTATTAACAAGATATAATATATGAATTTCTAATTCATAAATAATAAAAGGATTAATTATCCAATAAATAATTAACGAGATCTTTCTAATTCTTTTAACATTAAGGTTAATAGTGTGATAAAATATAACCATTAGGGATTATATTTAATCTACAATGTTTAACGGGTTCGTTACGTGTTATTCTAAACATCTAGGATAATCGCCCTCGTTCGTCTCTTGGAATTCTCCATCCTTACTCGTGCGTTATTACAAGAAATCGCAACGCAACCAATGTGAGCATACTCGATCCCTTTTTACGCTTTATTACCTTTGGGATGCAATACATGTTCTTTGAATCAAATACATAAACATGCTAGGATTTTTAAACAAATAATCTCTATATATGCTCATACGTGTTATACTTGTAATCATATGTGTTATACTTGAAATCTTACGTGTTATACTTGCAATCTTACGTGTTTAAATTCATATGCTTATAATTAGTTATTGCCATGAAAGATCTGTTTAAAACATTTTTATACTTATAATCAAACTTGTATGCTCGCCAATACTATTTGTATTGATCTATGCTTTAACATGTATTGCAGGATTTGGATGATGCAAGGAATCTAGTAGGATTGCCTAGAAACGCATTTAAATTCTAATACCAGTTGTAATGTATTCTATTTTTCAAACATGTTGTAATTTGTTTCCAATCTTTGTATGAGACTATTAATCAATGAGATGAAACTTAATTACTTGAATACTCGTATTTTATTTATTTCAAACTTGTGGCATTTCTAGTTCAAACGATGTAAAAAAAAGTAATTATTAAATACTCGTCATAATTAGTGTTATGAAGTCTCTTGCAATCTATTTCGTCTCACTCCGATGTTTCCGCCATCGGTTGGGGTGTGACAATTTCAACAACAAAGAAGAAAAGTATCGAGACATTTTTGAAATAATTAATAGAAGGTGGGATTGCCAGTTACATCGGCCTTTACATGCAGCGGGAAACTACTTGAATCCGTCTTTGTACTACAACAATATCGATATTGAGGATGATGAAGAGGTCAAAGCTGGGTTAATGGCTTGCATTAAAAAGTTGTCATTGAATGAAGATGAGCAGATGAAGATTCATCTTGAGCTCCCATTATATAGAACCGCTGAAGGGATTTTTGGAGAACCGATGGCAAAGAAAATGAGAACAAAACTTGCTCCTGGTATACTTTTCATATATATATTACATATTATTAATTATTAATTAGGAAATTTTACATATTTTTTTCTATGTTATTTTGTTAGCGGTTTGGTGGATGCAATATGGATCATCGGCACCGACTCTAAAAAGGTTTGCGGTTAAGGTGCTTAGTTTAACATGTAGCTCGTCGGGGTGTGAGCGCAACTGGAGCGTATTTGAACATGTAAGTAACTCTCTATTTAATATTTAATATAAATAATATTTATTAAGTTATTATATTTTATTTTTGTAGCTTCATTCCAAAAAAAGAAACCGACTCGAGCAAAAAAAGCTTAATGATCTTGTGTACATTAAGTATAATCGGGCTCTAAGAAGAAGGTATGATATGCGTGATACGATTGACCCGATTATCTTAGATGATGCAAATGTACAAGATCCGCATGAGTGGTTGATGGGAGCGTTAGAAGAGGAGGATGAAGAAGATGTCCCGGTGGTCGAGGGTGAAGATTTGACATGGGGTCATGTAAGGGATGCTACTGGGGCAGAAGAGGCGCCCTATTCAATAAGAGCACGTGGGAGTAAAACGGGTGCCAAGAATACCGCATCGAGCCCAAGGGCAAAAGGAAAAGGTTTAGTTGATGAAGAAGTGTGTGATGATGTTGAAGAAAACGATGTTGGGGCTTATAAAGATTTTGGCCAACATCGGATCAAGATGACGATCCCGACGACCCGGAATATGAAGAGTTGGATGAGTTGTGATTGACTATTTTAGCTATTTAGGTGTTTGAATGTTTATTTATTTTGGATGTTTGAATGTAAAACAATTTCTTGAATTTTCGACTACTTTATCGCTATTTATAAAATAGCCGTAGATATTTGTCGCTATTCGCTACGTAGCCTAGCCATGCCTTGTCGCCATTTGTCGCTATTCGTTATCGACAACTATGGTTAATATAAATCCAAACACTTATTAGAAATTGCTAGACTAGGACTCGACAAAAGTTTAGAATCGAGAGTCGCGCCATTGTGTCCACGGATTGATACTCGGTGTAACATTCCCATTTTTATCATATAAAGAATTATAGGTTTTTTTAAATTTATTAACCACTAGTAACTAGTTTATTTTTAATATAATTATTTAACCCAAATAGTTTTAAAAACTATTTTATATATAGTTGGTTGAAATATTATACTAATTAATTAGCCTGTATATGGGTGACCTTTCTAAATAAAATAAAAGTATATAAAAACTTATATTATTAAAACGGGTAGATTACGAGTAAGTTGAATATTAGAAATATGAAGTAACTAGACGAGCTTAGAAACCGTTTAATAATTATATTATAAAAATACATTATATTTGAACCTACTTCATTTTTAATAAAACTTAGTTCAAAATGTAGATACAAATATTCTCCTCCTAATGGCATATACATTGTTTTATAAAACGTTATATTTTAGAAGTTCTAAGCGCCAAATAAGTAAAGCAGTTGAATTAATTATAATATATAAATTAATAAAATAATAAATAATAAAAATCAAAACTTAAGAATTACCTATGAAATAAAAAAAATTAATAAAATCAATATATAAATAAAATAATAATAAAACTGACAAATAAAGTGCATATCTACGTGTATGGAAATATAGATGGTCATTGAGTAGGTGTCCTCAAAATTCAACATTCATGAATTCATTCATGTGTACGTGGCTTCAAATGGGAAAAACTTAAAATGAATCTTGACTAAAGTTTCGTGAGCACCATTCAACTATAAATAGAACTGAACACCTCAAAAGAAAGGCTGCTCATGCTTTTCCTTTTCTACTACCTTTCTGTCGCCCATCTTTCTCTCTCTAAAAATTCTCTAGTGTTTATTTATTTTTATTTATAATAATAATAAAGCCCTGCCCCGTTTTAAGTGTTTTAACTCCCGATCACAGCTACCCTTTCCGATTGATCTGGAGCCCATAACGCATGTCAAGCCTCTGTCCGACTAAGTTCGTTGGGGTTCTGTCTAACCCTAATCCATATCAAAAATCAAGAAAATCAGATGTTTTGTCTTCTCGCGGGCCGCGTAAAGAATAGGCAGGAGGCCACGCGGGCAGCGTCAACTTGAGAGTTGACCGGATAAGCATCCGGGGCTACGTGTCATCCACGTGGCACACCTACTCGTGACCCAGCAAGCCTACACGTAGACTAGACCTCCTCGCGGGCCGCGTAAGGTTTGTCTTAGGGCTCACGCGGGCCGTGACAACCCCAGAAATCAGCTATAAATAGTTTGGTCATGAGCAGTTCGTCTGTGTTCGACAAATTCTCTCAAAACGAAAGTATACTGCATAAAATTATAATTTTCATTAGGGAGGCGCTGCTACGATACCGGGTATTAACTCGATCACTGCTACGATTCAATATCCGATCCGTTGAAACTATTCGACGGGATGTTTAAGTGCTGCCCAACTTCGGGCTTTCCTTTGTCATTAGTCGTGAATCCGACAGGATGTTTGAGTGACACCCGAACTCGGGGTATACTTTTTCATTCGTCGTGAAAACGGTGGATGTTTAAGTATTGCACTCTGTCATTGGTTGCGAATCCGATGGATGTTTAAGTGTTGTACTTTGTCATTCGTCGTGAGGGTTTTAATCTCGTGAGTTATCGTAAATGCTGTATTAGTTACTTACCTAGTTTCGTGTGCATTGTTATTTAAACTAGGTATCAAGGCTAATCAGTAGGCTAAACTCTGCCTGTTTAAACTTGCAATGTGAGTCATTCTCTTTTATCAAAAGTATTTTACAATACTCCATTTTCAAAAGTTATAATTACAGGGATTAAGTCGTGGTTATCTTGAATCACTGGCTAGTGGGGTATTGTGCACATTACTAATTTCTCACGGTTAGGCTAATAAATTCTAACAGTGATAATCATCACTACTTGGGGAATGACCCAATAGTGGTATGACCATCGTCACCAGGTGACACGGTACCAGATAAAAATAAGATAGAAGCCATTGTAATCACTCTTATGTTGTAATTCATAACTAAGGGTCATTTTATAAAACCTGAATGGACTCACCAGTATTTCCTGCTGACCAAATATTTTTAAAACGCGTTTAAGGTAATTACAGTAGATCGGAATTAGAGTTGGATACGGCACCAACAAGGCTTACAGAAGTGGCTTATTTTATCAATTAAATTAAATTAAGAAAAGTTGTTTTATGTATTCAAATTTATCCTATATTAAAGCTACCTTTTAAAACATGGTTTTATCCCATCTATTTAATAAATAAAAATCCGGTGTTTTCTAAACTCTGATATTTTTCCTAACTCACGGTCCTGACGAAATTTCCGCTGCACTACTTTTCAAAATAACCACCGGTACCACTTGGCTGCTCACGGCTCCCGATTCCGTCCAGGGTGGGGTCGGGGGTCGTGACAGAAGGTGGTATCAGAGCCACTGATTTAAGCCAATAGGTGTTGTGATAATAATACCTAAGCTTAAATAAAAGAGTTAGGAAATTGCTATAAAATGGTAGCACACTTGATAACATTTAGACTTGAACTTAAGGAAAGATGCCTTAGTATAAGCTTCAAGATAAGCTAAAATACTTGTGTAAATAAAGTGTGGTAGGTTTTGGTATGCTGTAAGGATAATAACTAGAACGTTGCAAGTATAATAAATAAGCAATAACACTTGACCACTATTATTTCTTATTTATTAGTACTACTTTGTTCTAGAATATGATCTGTCATGTGAAGACTAATTTGCTTAGTCTTTGTTGAAAGTCATAATACACTTTCCAAATCATGATTTAAGAAAGATCTATTTATGGGAAATCTAAATTTCTTCTCCGGCAAGACTGGGTATGGTGTAGCAGACTCTCCAGCTTGTCCGGATATAACGGGGTTACCTCTCCGGCTAGAACCGGGTAAGAAGGTATATCATATGTCAAACAAGTGACAAGATTTCCCTAAATAGTATCATGACCTGATATCTGACTTGTTTTTGGAAATAAGAATCTGTTAAATACATGGACCTTATGAAGGGTATGTATATTATAGCATGTGAAATATATGATTATATAGATATGTATATCTATAAGGAAATCCAAAAACATAAGGATTGACAATTTGGAATAAAGCACAAGCATATGTGTCAATAATAAATCTAGATTTCTTTATCAGGAATCTCTGGCATATATCTATAATTCCAATATCAAACATTATTTCGTTTGATCATCTACCACGTAACTCGTGCGATAATATAAACACTGGAAACCCTTTAAGTTGGTACGCCATCAAAAGTATACAAATTTTCAACGCAAGTAAGAAACATGTAAAGTTGTGCTAGTGCACAAAAATACACATGAAACTTAAACTATACGCAAGCAGACGTTGAAATATATCACACACAACTTTCAAGGCAAGACCTTTGGAAAATATAATTGGGCACGACGACACCAATGCGAATTCCGTCAGTAGAAGAACTACTAATCAAAAAGCAGCACTTTGCCACGTGATCCTACAAACGACCTGAATCTCGCTGAGGTACATTGGAACAAGATTTCACAATCATTGGTGCATAGTCTAATCAGACTCATAATTACTGGCGCTGCAAAAAGGAGTCACATACCTTTGCAAATCCCCTATTTCATTTCATTCAACATTCCTTGGTAATGTCACTTAACAACGGTTATCACACGAAATTCCAGATAAAGTTCTTATATTTCTTTCATTGAAATTCTGACTTCTGCATATAATGAGTTGACTTTCGTGTTTCTACTTCCTCTAATGGTCATCATACCATGAGGATTTCTTTCATAGTAGCGAATATTGATTTATTTCATTTCTTGGTAAATTCACACGTTACACATGCATTGTTTGTTGCGCATGTGGTTCGTTTGATTTATGAAGACCACTGGAGGACTTCATTCTAATTTGTCGTTTTATCCAAACTCAAATATCATTTCGCTATACTTGATTTTTGCACTGTGAACCGCATTATTGCAAAACGATGACTCTTTGATATCGAGTCAATGAAATTTAAAAAAAATTCAATTTTCTTTGGCATACATGGTTTTCGTTGTGACCATGTCCAAACTTTCTTATTAATACATGAACTCGTTTTGTTTAAACCAAGTTCAATTGTTTGAACTTGCTCGTATTACGTATTCAATTCAAAGTCCCATATGATGAATTGGAGCCATCATCTTCGGAATAATCCTAACAAGCACTTCATTTGTTTTGAACCATAACATGCTTGTTTGATCTTCAACTTCATTGAATCGTTTCTTTAATCACGATCACCTTATGGTGACGTTTTCATAAATCTGAAGCTCACGCTAATCTCGTTTGCACACCTCATATACGGATTTAATTATTTATTTATTTATATTGAATCCCCTTTGTTGGTTTATCCTATAAAAGCAATCTTAACACAATCGTGTGCTAAGATAATGATACACAAATTCATGTCATATTTCAGTGTATCTCTTAATGGTTCTTACAGCATCAATCGAGCCTTTCGTGATAATTATTGCTTTATCATCTTTAATCGAAAAACATTATTCAATTGTTTCAATTTTAATCGAAAATCCTACTAGATTTGTTTGAAACAAACATTCGAACTTACTTCGTTGAACTTTCATTTAATTTCAAACACGGTGAACTCGTCCGGTCACCGTTATTATTATTATTTCAATCACTACGACACCTTGTCGGTATAGACTTGTAGCTTGAGCTAATATACCTTTCGTTTGACTCATCATTGAAAGTGGTCTTAATACAACTATGTGTTAAGACAATGATACACTAAACTCTGTTGTATATCGGTGTATCCTTGTAATTCGATAAATGTCAACACATTGATTTTTCTCATGTCATGGTTCGATAATTGACAAATCATTTCTGTGCTTCTATTTCATTTGAGCTTGTTGATTCTGAGTCTTCCTCAGTTAACAATCAAAGTAATTTTTCCTTTGACAATAAATTTTGTTTATTCTAAAAATCATTCACAACTTGTAAACATTCGATTTAGACATTTATTGATCATATATCTCTGTTGGCTTGAACCTAGTCACTTTGGAAATTATATCATTTCATCTCGTTCATTTGACATTGATTTTTTTCAAATAAATCCATTGAACCATTGCGTCCTATTTATTGTACAACTCATATTCACAAAATTTGATGTTTTGATTCTGTATCATTTACCTTAATATTAATTTTGTTGACTAAGACATGACATAACTCTAAAAGAGATATTATAGCCCAAATCTCGAGGACGAGATTTAAAACAAGGTGGGGAGGATGTAAGATTCCCATTTTTATCATATAAAGAATTATAGGTTTGTTTAAATTTATTAACCACTAGTAACTAGTTTATTTTTAATATAATTATTCAACCCAAATAGTTTTAAAAACTATTTTATATATAGTTGGTTGAAATATTATACTAATTAATTAGCCTGTATATGGGTGACCTTTCTAAATAAAATAAAAGTATATAAAAACTTATATTATTAAAACGGGTAGATTACGAGTAAGTTGAATATTAGAAATATGAAGTAACTAGACGAGTTTAGAAACCGTTTAATAATTATATTATAAAAATACATTATATTTGAACCTACTTCGTTTTTAATGAAACTTGGTTCAAAATGTAGACACAAATATTCTCGTCCTAATGGCATATACATTGTTTTATAAAACGTTATATTTTAGAAGTTATAAGCGCCAAATAAGTAAAGCAGTTGAATTAATTATAATATATAAATTAATAAAATAATAAATAATAAAAATCAAAACTTAAGAATTACGTATGAAATAAAAAAAAATAATAAAATCAATATATAAATAAAATAATAATAAAATTGACAAATAAAGTGCATCTCTACGTGTATGGAAATATAGATGGTCATTGAGTAGGTGTCCTCAAAATTCAACATTCATGAATTCATTCATTCATGTGTACGTGGCTTCAAATGGGAAAAACTTTAAATGAATCTTGACTATAGTTTCGTGAGCACCATTCAATTATAAATAGAACTGAACACCTCAAAAGAAAGACTGCTCATGATTTTCCTTTTCTACTACATTTTTGTCGCCCATCTTTCTCTCTCTAAAAATTCTCTAGTGTTTATTTATTTTTATTTATAATAATAATAAAGCCCTGCCCCGTTTTAAGTGTTTTAACTCCCGATCACCGCTACCCTTTCCGATTGATCTAGAGCCCATAACGCATGTCAAGCCTCTGTCCGACTAAGTTCGTTGGGGTTCTGTCTAACCCTAATCCATATCAAAAATCAAGAAAATCAGATGTTTTGTCTTCTCGCGGGCCGCGTAAAGAATAGGCAGGAGGCCACGCGGGCCGCGTCAACTTGAGAGTTGACCGGATAAGCATCCGGGGCTACGTGTCATCCACGTGGCACACCTACTCGTAACCCCAGCAACCCCAGAAATCAGCTATAAATAGTTTGGTCATGAGCAGTTCGTCTGTGTTCGACAAATTCTCTCAAAACGAAAGTATACTGCATAAAATTATAATTTTCATTAGGGAGGCGCTGCTACGATACCGGGTATTAACTCGATCACTGCTACGATTCAATATCCGATCCGTTGAAACTATCCGACAGGATGTTTAAGTGCTGCCCAACTTCGGGCTTTCCTTTGTCATTAGTCGTGAATCCGACAGGATGTTTGAGTGACACCCGAACTCGGGGTATACTTTGTCATTCGTCGTGAAAACGGTGGATGTTTAAGTATTGCACTCTGTCATTCGTTGCGAATCCGATGGATGTTTAAGTGTTGCACTTTGTCATTCGTTGTGAGGGTTTTAATCTCGTGAGTTATCGTAAATGATGTATTAGTTACTTACCTAGTTTCGTGTGCATTGTTATTTAAACTAGGTATCAAGGCTAATCAGTAGGCTAAACTTTGCCCGTTTAAACTTGCAATGTGAGTCATTCTCTTTTATCAAAAGTATTTTACAATACTCCATTTTCAAAAGTTATAATTACAGGGATTAAGTCGTTGTTATCTTGAAGCACTGGCTAGTGGGGTATTGTGCACATTACTAATTTCTCACGGTTAGGCTAATAAATCCTAACAGTGATAATCATCACTACTTGGGGAAGGACCCAATGGTGGTATGACCATCGTCACCAGGTGACACGGCGCCAGATAAAAATAAGATAGAAGCCATTGTAATCGCTCTTATGCTGTAATTCATAACTAAGGGTCATTTTATAAAACCTGAATGAACTCACCAGTATTTCCTGCTGACCAAATATTTTTAAAACGCGTTTCAGGTAATTACAGTAGATCGGAATTAGAGTTGGATGCGGCACCAACAAGGCTTACAGAAGTGGCTTATTTTATCAATTAAATTAAATTAAGAAAAGTTGTTTTATGTATTCAAATTTATCCTATATTAAAGCTACCTTTTAAAACATGGTTTTATCCCATCTATTTAATAAATAAAAATACGGTGTTTTCTAAACTCTTATATTTTTCCTAACTCACGGTCCTGACGAAGTTTTCGCTGCACTACTTTTCAAAATAACCACCGGTACCACTTGGCTGCTCACGGCTCCCGATTCCGTCCAGTGTGGGGTCGGGGGTCGTGACACTCGGTCTTACCGACTTGACTACATAACGACCGGTTCACTTGCCGATTGTGTGTAATTAAGCTAGTTTGACCATTTAATTTGGTGTTTTAAAAATATATTAAACGTTTTACACATCACCTCCCCAATCCGAATCCGAGAATGCATTTAGTTCCAAGGGATAATGTCGATTAAAATAGACCGTATAGTGCCTTTAAGGTAGCGAAGCAACCGTTTTAAAGCTTGCCAATGCGTTTGGGTCGGTGAGTGCATAAACTGTGAGAGTTTATTCACCGCAATAGAGATGTCGGGCCTTGTGAACGATAAGTATTGCAGTGACCCGACAAGCTTTCGGTAAGGAGTCGGGCCCCCGTTGGGAGTTTCATCAGTGTGTGTGAGAACTTGAGAAGTGCTCAAAGGTGTGTTGACAGTCTTTACTCCATCCATACCATGTTGAGTAGGTAAGTCACGGGTGTGACTGTGTTGAGAAAAAAAAACAACCCATGTGATGTAGAGATTATTTCCACACCTAGAAAATTACTAAGTGGACCAAGGTCTTTAAGAGAGAACCGAGAAGCAAGATTAGACACAAACTTTTTAATGAAAACAGAGTCATTTTCCGGTTAGGACGATATCGTCGACATAAACCAAGAAGTAGCATGTGACCCGTTTATGATTATAGACAAAAAGAGATGGATCTGCTAGAGACTTTTCAAACCCAAAATCAATGAGAAAGGAGGTTAATGCCATATACCATGCGCGTGGTGCTTGTTTAAGGCCGTATAGAGATTTTTTAAGCTTACAAATGTGATGTGGGTAGTGAGAATTGACATATCCCGGGGTTGAACCATGTAAACCTCTTCTTGTAAAGTTCCGTGCAATCAAGTTGACGTAGTGGCCAACCTCGAGATAGAGCAATGGAGAGAACTGTTTGAATTGTGACGGGTTTGGTAACGGGACTGAAAGTGTCAAAATAATCTTTCTCGTATTGTTGTAAAAAGCCCTTCGCCACAAGGCGGGCTTTGTACTTTGCAACCGAACCCTCCGAGTTTCGTTTGATACGAAAGACCCATTTGCACCCAATTGGGTTATGATTGTGGGATGGAACTAGCTTTCACGTGCGATTATGAAGTAGAGCATTATATTCCGCATCCATGGCTTTGCGCCAAAGTGGGTCTTTGGAGGCTTGGTTATGGGTAGTTGGTTCAAGAGGTATCGGAAGCGGGTGAAGAGTGGTGTGATCAACATAGGTAGAACCATAGTTTTTAGGATTAGGTTTCCGTTGGCGGGGTGGCAACGGTGTGCTAGAGGAGGGGTGAGGTTGGAGCACCGCTGCACCGGCTGGAGTGGAAGTTGAAGGAGCCGATGAATGTTGAGTGGATGGTGAGAGATTTTGAGAGTCTAACAGAGTAGGTGAGTGAATTGGTGATGTGGGAAGGGGTATGGTGACAGGAATGGCGGGCAGTTGTGAGTTAGCTAAAAGGTGAGGATGGATCAAGAGACAAGGTTTGTAGGGGATTGGTAGTGACAGTGGGTGGGAAAAAATCAAGATTTATGGGAGATGGTGAGATTGATGAGGAAGGGAATGTAGATGATGTAGGTTGCATGGGGTGGGAAAGAGAATCATGCATGGGTGGGGTGATGTCATGCAAAGGAGGAGATGGTTGAGTGGAGGACAAAAAACTATCTACTGTGGGAATATTGTTCATGATTAGAGAATGGTTTTTGGATGGAAATATATTTTCAAGAAACTCCACATGTCTAGAGTGATAAAGACGGTGCGTATTTGGGTCAAAACATTTATACGCGGATTTGGCCGAGGAATAGCCTAAAAAGATGCACGGTTTGGATCGATGTTGTCGTTTTGATGTGGAGTAGGGTCTAAGCCATGGATAACAAAGAAATCCGAAGGGTTTCAATTTTGTGTTGTTTGGTGTCGTGAGATAGAGACATTGAAAAGGACTTTTGGATGCAAGAACCGCGTTTGGTAGCCGGTTGATGAGATAGACGGCGGTTTGAAAAGCATGAGACCAAAATTTGAGAGGAAGTCCCGCATAGAGAAGTAAAGCAAGATCGGTTTCGACAATGTGCCTATGACGACGTTTGGCAACACCGTTTTGTTCCGGTGTGTGTGGGGGTGCAGTGTAGTGCGAAATTCCCATGGATTGAAGAAAAGGAGCAAGTCGTTGATATTCGCCACCGTTATTGGTAAAGATGGAGATAATTGGAGTTTGAAAATATTTTTCCACTAAAAGTTTAAATTGTGGAAAAATTTTGGCGACGTCGGACTTGTATTTCATGGGAAACAAGCAAACAATTTAGAAAAATAATCAACAAACACTACATAGTATAAATAACCATCGACCGATTTTTGAACTGGTCCCCACACATCCGAGTAAAGAAGTGTTGAAGGTGATATGGTTCTCCGTTAGAAACCTTTGGATTTTTCAACACTCACGTGTGTCATGGTCCGGAATAGAGCAAAACTGACAAAAAAAAAATTGGATCTATTGTTGTTGCGACCGGAGAAACCCGCTGGAGTGTTGGTTGGTCGGCGTCCTCTGGTTGCTGGAGGATTTGGTGATGTACTACGGTTGGTCCAGTTTACATCCAATGAGAACCGAGATTGATGGTGACCTAATTGTCGTTGCGAGAAGTTCACGGTGGCCATTAAAGGAGCAGCAATGGCTTTGGTTTCTTTAAGTGTTCTTTCATAATCGACTAACATGTCAAAGAGCTCCGGGTATGTGATCGAGTGCTGTCGAGTTTTAAGAGCGGCATTGAGTTGACTGTATTCTTCATCAAGTTGGCTAAGAATATGAACAAGGAGATCTTCCTCATGAACCGGGCTCTGAACTAGAGCTAAGTCGTCGGCTATGGAGCATGTTAGAACAAAGTTAAATTCTATTATGTTTATGTTTTATTTATGTGATATGTACTCAATTTAGACATGATAACTTATGTATTTGGTTGATAAGCGGGTTAGGATATAAACAACTGCCGGAGCAGTTTTCCCGCCAAATCAACCGCCAAAACTATCTATGTATTTATATGACTTTGCCGGCAATATGTTCGGTATCAAGACAGTTTCTATTCAAACCGAAATTGTCCACCCTTGCAACCGTTCATATTCTGCAACCTTTGTTCTTGTTAATTTTCTGCACATTCCCAAAGAAAGATATGTCCATGAATACGAAACAAAACAAAACTTCCGCTGCAAATGTATCGGTTTTCCAACATAGTGGTATCAGAGCCACTTCTGGTAATCGTGCAGAAATCAAACCAAACTCAACCACTTTACCATGCCAACACTGCACTGACGAACAAAATGAAATAGACCGATGAACCCCTCGCATAAAACTTTGCTATTATTGTCACTCACCAGGCCATCAAATTTACAACTGCAAAGTCAAAGAAAATGATGAAGTGACGCAATTGTTGAAGCAGGCCATAAACACCAGGATGAGAAGACAGGAAGGAGATGTACACTGCCAGAACGAGATGATTGTCACCGGCACTGAAGGTGGACAGTGGGCAGATATCTGGTATGTAAACCCGACGTTTGATCATCACTTTACGGGTAATCTTAATGTTTTCAAAAGAGTGAAACATGTGATGGGTGTAGAAACAAGATCTGGAATGAATAATTTTATGTTTATAAGAGGGGTAGGATCTGTAGAGATAAAAACTGGGAATGATACAATGAGAATACACAGCGTATGCTATTCACCGGAAATTGACCGGAATGTTCTAAGCCTTGATCAGTTAACCCTTCAAGGTTTCACGGTCAAGAAATCCGGTGATATGTGCAAAATATTTCCCATGTTCTCATCTCCAGTAGTAAATACGGTAAATGAAGTGAGTGGGTTAACAAAAGAGGAAGAATTGGGATTAAACGAGAAACAAAGATTGCTGAGTTTGTGTTCGGTAGATGATGAATTCAAAGAAAATTATTTGAATTCATATTTCGAAACATTAAATGTTTCGAATGATAGTGAGAATGACTGGACTCGTATGATCAGAAGAGCACTTGAATTTCATGAATTTACTGATTGTAAAGCACTGCTCGACATGATTGATGATCGAGATTTCATATTTAAATATAAATATGATCTCGAAATAAAGTTTGAAGAAATGGTGGGTTGGTTCTTGAAAGAAAAGATGGGAATATCATCAAGATCGATTCCCCCACTGTTGAAAGATGGTAGAAAGATAAACTTGTTTGGGTTGTATGTAATGGTTGAGAGAGATGGTGGCTACCGAAGTGTCACCGTTGACAACTTATGGCCGGCAATAGCGAAGGATTTAGGCTTTGAATATCAAGACGGTGACTTTATCAGAGTCATATATGCCATGTATTTGGATGTTTTGATTTACTACTACAAGTTTAAATCCACTGAAGAGAAAGTGCAGAACAAAGAGATGATGGAAGAAGGAGAAACCTCAACGGCAGGCAATGAACGTGGAAGAAGTAAGAGTGCGGATCCAATACCGGAGGATGCTGCAACGGAGCATTATGCTCTCTATGCCGGAAATAGCTGGGAAGGTTCATGGAATCTGCACAAGAAGCGCCGTCGATTCAATTTCAACGAAGCTCGGAAAGCCGTAGATGAAGCCAATCGGAGTGTTATGATGAACTACCGCAAAACATAATCGAATTTAAGGGGGATTATGTTAGAACAAAGTTAAATTCTATTATGTTTATGTTTTATTTATGTGATATGTACTCAATTTAGACATGATAACTTATGTATTTGGTTGATAAGCGGGTTAGGATTTAAACAACTGCCGGAGCAGTTTTCCCGCCAAATCAACCGCCAAAACTATCTATGTATTTATATGACTTTGCCGGCAATATGTTCGGTATCAAGACAGTTTCTATTCAAACCGAAATTGTCCACCCTTGCAACCGTTCATATTCTGCAACCTTTGTTCTTGTTAATTTTCTGCACATTCCCAAAGAAAGATATGTCCATGAATACGAAACAAAACAAAACTTCCGCTGCAAATGTATCGGTTTTCCAACAGAGCACATGCCATTCAGAAACTTGACCATTGATCGATTTCCTTTCGGGTTTTTTGCAAGTTTCGATTTCAAGGAGATGATCCTTGATCGAGAAGAGCTGGCATAGGCGGCCGTTAGACAGACGATTCCAAGCCTCTTTTCCAGTGGAGGCAGAAGCTATCAATGGTTGAATTGCGTCAGTGCATGATCCGAGAATGGCGGAAAAAACGATTTGGTCTTGGCGAAACCAAGCCGTGTATGTGGGATTCGTTTTGGTTGTGTCTTTGTTAGCAATGGTTTTGGTCGGTGGATTGTAATCACCAATGATGTGGTCTTCGAGTTTGAATCCGATGAGAGTGGATTGAACGTGTGTGCGCGAAACAGAAAAATTCGTAGATGTGAGTTTGATGGGAAAGTGATTTGGATTAAGGGCTTTGAGATTGCCATGGTATTAGTTTGGTGAGAAAGAAGAGTAGCAGAAGGAGTAGGATCGATTCACTCGCAAGAGCATTAATAAAAGCTCTGATACCATATTATTGCATGGAGAATATTCGGCTTGAATAATTCATTCTATTCACAACAATATATATATATATATATATATATATATATATATATATATATGGAAGGTTCAAATGAGAACAATTTTTTTGTAAGAAGAAAAAAAAATAAGTTTCAACCAATAAGAATACTTCATTTTACTTCATTTAATATTTGCATTTAATTTTAACATAAGGGTATATTGGTAAACTTACAAAAAACATTAATTTGTATTATTTCTCTTTAATGACTAACTAAATTAAATTTGTAACTCCTTTTCAAAATATATACTTTTTTCCAAATTAAAAAACCAACTTAATTTAAAGTGTAGAATAAATTACTAGTTGTGTAGGATAAATTACGAGTTGTGTAGGATATATTTCGAGGTGTGTAGGATAAATTTCGACTGTGTAGGATAATATTATATAACGTGTAGGGTATATGTAGGAAAATTTTGATATGTGTAGGTTTTGTAGATTATATGTAGGATAATTAATGATTAGTTGACTAATTAATTAAAGAGTAAAAAATTAATGATATGAGTTATAAATGAAATAGTATTTTACTAATATGTCATTTCTTCTCTTTCTTCTCACATTAAATTTCTTCTCAAATGAACCTTCCCCTATATATCCTACACAAAAAAATTGTTCTCATTTGAACCTTCCACTATATATATATATATATAGGGGAAGGATCCACTAAAAAGGAAATTTTGCCTAAGTAGCCTAAGAAGGATTGTGATGATGACATGTGTCACTCCTAATAAGTAGGAATGAAGGACATTTTGGTCCTTATAAATAGGAGTGAGAATGGCATGTGGCACCCCTTTTGTTTTTTAAAAATACAACAAAAAAATCTAGTACAAAAATCTAGCACAAAAAATTTAGTACAAAAAAACATAGCACAAAAAATATAGCACAAAAAAATCTAGTATAAAAAATTATAGCACGAAAAAATTCAGCAAAAAAATCCAGCACAAAAAATTTAGCACAAAAATAGAGTACAAAAATCTAGCACAAAAATGTTATACAACATAGAAATACAACACATTTTAGTGGGATTTTTTAGTCTTCATATTTTATATAGCAATATGGTACTCAAATTAAAGATAAAAAGACGCTCGATTTTACGGTGAAATTTTTATAAAAAATAATGTTGTATAAAAAGTTATTAACGTTTAAAAAATGGGGGTGGAATATGCATGTGCCTTGCATGTGGAGAGAGAAAGTCCATAAATAGGATTTTCCCAAGATACCATTTCACTCCTCCTTTCTCCTACACTTTCATCTTAACCATTGATTTGAAAAATGAATGATTAAGATTCCTTCTCATCCTACTTAGGCAAAATCAACCTTTTATTTGATTTTACCCCTATATATTTAAGAGTAATACACGTACAGCTATAGCAAACATTTAAGAGTAATACATGGAGGCACCATAACAGACTTTGACTACATTTGAGTTTTAAATAATTTGAACTAGTGTATTTACCCCGCGTTATGCGGCGGGAACTCGGTTAGTGTTGGTTTGGTTTGTTTCGTACTTTACACCAATCGAAAACCGTAAAAATGAATACCGGTTTTGATACTACCGATACCGGTACCAATGTTGTTTTGTCGAAATTTTCATGGTACTAATATGGTGTCGATATATGTATAGTTTACTATGAAAAAGAATATGTTTTTAATACAACTCCCTTTTTTAACAAAATTGTTACCGGCACTCGTATACTTTACGATACAAAATAATACGTTATTATGAATCCAACTCCGTTTTCAACAAAATTTATACCAAAATGTCGAGAAACAATTAAGCACAACTACGTATTCAGTTTTTTTAACAAATTAACAAATGCAAATTATTAGCAAAAAAATCAAATTAAATTATAAAGCAATTAATATTCAAAATATAAAAGAAAATATTGAAAGTCTCTATTCATTCGTATTTAATATTAACATATGTTTATAACGAGTTAACGCTTACCCGCGCGTTGCGGCGGGATCTTAAACCAACTTAAATTTATGTCGACACATACATAAAAATAATCACGTAAGAAAATAGTATGTTTTTTTTAAAGTCGAAGAATGATAAACCTAAAATTTTAGAAACTCGAAGTGGGTAAAAATGACTTTTTTTCAAAGTTTTTTTTTTTTAAAAATAAAAAGGAATGGTAAGTGTTGATGTGAAAAATTGAGAGGTGAACGGTGCGATATTTAAAAGTAGAAAGGATGTTAGTGTTGACTGGACGCTAAAGCAAAATAACAGTGTTATAAAAATGATGCTGAGAAAAGAAAAAAATTAACTTTCGTGTTCACATCCATCTATGGAACATTAATGTACAATATTAAGACGGTTTCATATCAAATCAAGTTCTAAAAATAAAAAGATGATAACTGTATTTTTGTTTGAGAACTGAAAAAAAGATTCAGTTCCCATCTTAATTGGAACATTAAATTACGATCTATATTACGATAAATAATTATGATATTCTTTGAGTTCTAAATTCAAAGTTAATAATAATTTACAAAAACTAAATTAAATAATATTTAAGTTCTAAAATCAAAATTAATAATATTTTACAAAAACTAATTAAATAATATAATAAGTTACCATAAATAAAAAAAACAGAGAGATTCAAAACCCATATGAAATATCTTTAATTCTTTTCACCAACAAAATTCTTAAATCCTCTATTTACTCTCTCGGTAACCGACTCTTAACCCCTTCAAATAAAAAAAAATCTACAAACCCTAACCTACGCTTAGATCTCTAAACCTTCCCCCAAATTGGTTTCACATTTTTACAGATCTCAGATTCAAAACAAACAAAATTTGTTTGAGTCATCCAGATCTAACGATCAAACCGATGGTTGTTAACGGCCGTGGATTGAAGAGGATGAAACATCGAGTAAAAAAAGATTTGTTTACGGATAGAGTTTGAAGAGTGAGAACGGGACGTGCGGATTTGGTTTCCGTTGAAGCGGTTCTGCTTTGACTTCGCGATTTTCCGATCAAAACAGGTTGACTTCTCTTAACCCAACCCAGACACCCATCTCTGCACCTCCATACTCGCCACTGTTGCCGGCACGGCCACCGCCACGTCTCCACTTGCAGCCTCCAAAACGATACATCATCTCACCTTTTTTTTCTTCTCCTTAGTCCAGATCCATGGTCGCCGGAGGGGGTCGAAACCCTATATCTATATCACCTTCAATCGCCGGAAACGACCATCATCGGTAATCCTAAACACCGCTCGAAACCTGGTCTAGATCGAGACATGCAGACTCGTCGTCTGCCTCGTATTGGTCGGAAACGCAGCCGCCTCACTCCTTGAGGTCCACCGCCGATGGGTCGTCGTTTTAAAGTAGTGGTTGCACCGGTGAAAATGGGGGTAAACTCGAGACCCTGAGAAAAACCTATTATACCAATATCATCAATTTTTGTGATTTTTCTGGCAAGGAAACCCTAAATCATCTATATATAGATATATGTTGGGTTTGGAGGAGATATGATGGTTGAATGTTGGTTTTTGTGACGATTGGAGGAGATACGACGGTTGCTTGAATGTTTTGTGATGTTTAGTAGATAACTGCGGTTATTTGACGGAAGGGAAGATGACGGTTGCTTGAAGGTTTTGTGATGATTGGCAGTTAATTTTTCAAACGGTGCGCCGGACGCCGTAGGGTTGTGTAGCATTTTTGTAACTGTTGTTAAATATAATTGAAACAGTGCGTCATGTCATGTGTGCGAGGTAACTGAACCAAAACGTCATCCCTTTTCTGACCGACGTTTGTTTTTAACCGGCACCGGTTGGTTTTTTTATATGTATATATTATAATAATTAAGAAAGGGTATGTGTGTGTGGTTTGTTAAAAGTCATGACTTTTCATTTTCTAAAGATGTAACCTAAGTTACTTTTTGTAGGGTTATATAATTAATTATTAAAGTTCCCATCTAACATCTTAACAATAACAATCAATCATCTTATTCTTATAAAATACTTTAATAATTATAAAATTAATAAAAGAACTAATATATATAGTAATGTTCATGAAGACTCTAAATTCATATGTATAATAATAATGTATAATATAATAATGATATTACAATTTAGTCCCTGAAGGTATGTAGTTTGTTATACATCCTGTGTCACTTGCTCCGGGAACTGAGAATGATGGTTTATGCCATGAGTGCGGAGGCAAGTTGCAACCCCAGATAGTGCTTACATTGTAACTTTGCTTGCCATTGCTACCATGAGCTTACATATTATGCCCCAAGATTTGTTTATATATTTGGGGGAAACAAACGTATGATAAAGCTGCGAGAATCTCAAAAAAAGCTTAGAATTTTATCCAAGTGAAATGATGAGACCAGAGACCCGTCATTGGAAGGTTGTTGATGATATCCAATAACTCTTATTGCCATATCATGTGTTTCACCATTTACAGAGGACAACCTGAGAGAGTTTAAGTTTGAAGTGGAAGCACAAGAATTTAGTGAGACTGCTTGGGTATGGTGCTGAAGGGGCTCAAAGGTAAACCTTTTAGGCTTTTGATTGCTGCATTTTCAATTACTTGACTTTGATGTTGATTTTGACTATGACTTTAAATTGTGTTCGTATAATTTGGATACCTGTTTAGAATCCTTGTATATGAGTATGTAAACAATGGGAACTTAGAGTAATGTCTTCTTAGAGATGTTGGACCGATTCGTCCTCTTACGTGAGTAATCCGTTTGAACATTGTACTTTGAACGGCTAAATGGTACTTCCCGCAATCCAAAATATGAATCTATGTTAATGAAATTGTCGCGCAAGTAATTTTAAGACTTCATGTGAACTTCCAGGTTGATGTATCTGCACGAAGGACTCGAGCCCAAAGTTGTTCACCGAGATATTAAATCAAGCAATATATTTCTAATGGCACCTTAAAGTTTCTGATTTCGGTTTAGCCAAACTTTTGGGCTCGGAGAAGAGCTATGTCACCACTCGAGTTATGGGAACATTTGGGTAACTCAATTTTCTGATTCATTGTATCGGTTTTTATATATTTTAATCACATATGTAAGTAATATATACAAGTTAATGATATTCTTGAATTTGCTTGTTAGATATGTTGCTCCCAAATATTCCAGTGTTGGTTCAGGCCCCACTAGCACAAACACTACAACTCACTTGTGTATGATAAATGTGAAGATGTATAATGTGCAGAAGATAAAAACGAAGAAGACTGTTGTTTCGATTATTAAAGAAAGGGTACAAACAAACTATTTGTCAGAAACACGGATAAAATGAACCAACAGATAGAATCACTCAATCAAATATATTAAAGAGATGAACCAGTCATCACAGTTTTACAAGAATCAAAAGGATCTCCAGAAGGATGATCAATACAAACAAGAAACCCAACACCCACGAATGAAACGTGTGAATGACAGGGAACCAAAACAAGCAGCCAAGAAGAGGTGCACGAGACAATGATGAGATCGAGTGCACTGATCTCTAGAACCAGCAGCCACTTATAAGGGGCAAACCCTAAAACCAGCAGCAAACCACAAACGGCTATAAGCCCACTTCGGAGAGCCCAGCAGCACGGAAGCCCGAGACAAAGATAGCAAGGATAAGCCCAACACACCAAACCTCAAGGAGAAAAATATAAAAGGAATTAGGAGGAGAAATATAAAATAAATAATAAAATATTAAAAAAGAAATAATAAAACCATTTAAACTGTAATTTTAACACCCCCCTCAGTTTAAATGAGTAAAGAGATTAGTGATCCCCAATGACCTACACATTTCGGAGTGATCTTTCGGCAGCAAGCCTTTAGTGAACATGTTGGCCAACTGATGCTCAGATTTGACTCCCATAGTTTTAATTAAACCTGAGGCTATTTTCTCACGTAAGAAGAAGTGGTCAACTTCAAAATGCTTTGTCCTGTCGTGAAAAACTGGATTGGCAGCAATAGATAAGGCTGCTGTATTGTCACATTCCAGCACAACAGGAATGTTCACATCAACTTTCAATTCCCGTAACACGTTTATTAACCACAGAATTTCACATGTAGCACTGCACATGGACCGTTACTCAGCTTCAGCGGATGATCTTGAAACAACACTTTGTTTCTTGCTTTTCCAAGAAATCGAAGAGTTGCCAAGAAAAATGCAAAATCCCATGACAGATCTGCGTGTATCAACACACTTAGCCCAGTCTGAATCTGCAAAGGCTGTTAGATGAAATGTACTTCCCTTTTGAACAAATACCAGTACCAGGGGCACCCTTTAAATATCTTAAAAGTTTGAAAGCAATTTGTGTATGTGCCTTAGTCGGCTTATGCATGAATTGAGACAGGTAGTGAACGGAATATGCGATGTCTGGTCTAGTGTGAGATAGGTAAATTAATTTACCTATCAATTTTTGGGATTGAGTGACATCGACGTTTTTAGAATCTTCCGTAGTTAATTTTGTCAAAACGTGATTTTGTTCTATGGGACAACTAATGGGCTTACTCCCACTCATTCCATACTCGTTTAATAGATCCATGCAGTATTTTCTTTGTGTGAGACAAATATTATCATTAGCCCGAATTACTTCTATTCCAAGAAAAAACTTTAACAAGCCAAGATCTTTAACTAAAAACTCAGTTTTCAAAAGGTTCTTAATCTTATTTATCTCATGTTCACAATTACCAGTTAGCACAATATCATCAACATACACCAAGAGAGCAATAAAAACAGTTTTTTCAGACTTAATAAACAAGGAATGATCACATTTGGATTGAACAAAGCCAAATTTAACCAAGGCTTGAACAAGTCTTTCATTCCACATTCGTGGAGCTTGTTTTAAGCCATATAGAGACTTGTTTAGTTTACAAATTTTATTTTGATTTTCAACAGTTAACCCTTCGGGAAGAGTCATATAAACTTCTTCCCTAAGGTTTCCATAAAGGAAAGCATTATTTACGTCAAGCTGATATAGAGGCCAATTGTTTTGAACAGATAGACTAATGACACACGTTACGGTAACCATTTTAACAACAGGAGAGAATGTCTCCTCAAAGTCAATACCCTCTCGTTGATTGAACCCTTTAGCAACAAGTCTAGCTTTGAACCTATCAATTTCACCCGTAGATTTGTATTTTACTTTAAAGACCCATTTACACCCAATAGGTTTTTTATTACTTGGGAGGTCAACAATATCCCAAGTGTTGTTTTTATATAAGGCAGACAACTCATCATTCATAGCATCAATCCATCTTTTATCCTTAAGGGCATCTTTATAATTGCAGGGTTCAGAGATTTTATTAACATTAGCAGCAAAACAAACATTTTCACAATGCAAGTTTGAGTAATTAACGACCTTATCATAACTATATCTAGCATTGCCAACAACATAATCATCAAATTATTTAGGGGTAAAAGTAGATCTCGAGGATCTTCTAGTAGTTTGAGTACCCTCAGGAAGGTTTGATACATCATTAACACTACTTGACTCAGCCCTCACAGGACCAGTTTCAACACTCATAGACTCACTACTCTCAGGCAAGTCATTTGTCCCTGATGACTACTGAGCATTGCTATCAATGGTAGATTCAACTTCATCACTGTATTGTTGAGTCACAGTAGTTGAATCAATAGAACCCTTCTCTTCATCATCGGGATTTAAATCACTTGAAATTTCAAAGTTATCAAAAAAGTTTAACAGATTTACGTTGTTTGGATTGTGTAGATCATGGCAGGAGTCTTTTTCAAAGGGGAATACAGTTTCATGGAAACTGACGTCCCTTGAAAAAAATGAACTTCTTTTGATCTAGACTCCAAACTTTATATCCCTTTTTGAAATTTGAGTATCCCATAAAAACACATTTCTCATCTCTTTCTTCAAATTTATCAGAATTATCTAAAACAGTAAAAAAGCATAGGCAGCCAAAAACTTTCAAGTGATCAAGTGAAGGTTTAAAGCCAAATAGCATTTCATAAGGGGAACAACCACGTAGCACAGAAGAAGGAAGCCTGTTAATCAGGTAAGAGGCAGTCAGCACACATTCAGACCAATACTTAAGAGGGACTTTAGACTGAAATAATAAAGCTCTTGCAATATTCAACAGGTGTCTATGTTTTCTCTCCACAACCCCATTTTGTTGTGGAGTATATGTGCACGAAGTTTGATGAATAATTCCCTTTTGTTTGACAAAAGCACTCATTTGAGAATTAATAAATTCTGACCCATTATCACTTCTAAAGACCTTGATGTTTACCTCAAATTGAGTTTTAGCCAGATTGTAGAAACTTTGTATATTTTCAAAAACCTCAGATTTTGATTTCATTAGATAAACCCAGACAGACCGGGTATAGTCATCAACTACGGTGAGAAAATACTTGTACCCTTCTATACTAGTGACTTTGTATGGCCCCCATACATCAAGGTGAACAAGGTCCCCAACTTTAGTTGATTTGTGGTCACTAAGTGGAAAAGGGACCCTATGTTGTTTAGCTTTGTGACACATGTCACAAGGTTTAATCTCATTAGACTCAGACTTGATTTGCAAAACATTCAACACCTGTTCAGCAGGATGACCTAGCCTGGAATGCCAAAGCTTTATATTTTCGGTCTTACTTAAGCATGAAAAACCAGAACTGACAGAGTTACCACTAAAATACAGACCCTCAGTCTGTTTACCAGTCACGAGGGTTTTCTTTAAGCATAAATCCTGAATATAACAAGCATTTTCATCAAAAATAACTCTAAGCTTATTGTCCTTAGCTAATTTATACACAGAGATGAGATTCACACAATATTTAGGAACAACAAAGACATCTTTTAGAATCACAGAATCTGACAGTTTAAAACAGCCAATTTGTGTTACTTTAGCATCAGTTCCATTAGGATGTTTAACAGTGATATTGTATTCAGACACATCAACAAGATTAAAGATGTTGTTGCTGGTCATAACCATATGTTGGTTTGCACCAGAATCTCTTATCCGGTTCAGATTCTGTGTTGAGGAATACTTAGAATTAAAACAGAAGGTGTTTTTGTAGCAAACAGAAGAAAAGGAATTAAAACATTTACCTCCTATGTTGGATTTACTTGAGTCCTCAGTTTTATTTTCATTCAGCATCCCTAACAACTTAGAAAACTGATCAGCAGTCAAGGAGTTCAAGGAACTAGCATTTTTAGCATTCACAGAATCATTTATGGAGGAACTAGGACCACTACTGGTAGAGTTGTTGGATCTAGTCCACTGATGATTATTTGGTTTTTGCCTATAATTTGAGGGATACCCATGTAGTTCAAAGCATTTATCAATAGTGTGACCAATCTTGTTGCAGTGGGAGCACTTAAGATTTTGATTAGGTCCTTTGTTAAACTTTTTCTTATTATCATTATAGTTATTTGATTTAGCAACAAACCCAACATTTGGAATTTTTGAAACATTATTAGATCCCCTATGGGATTCTTCTCTAGAGATAATAGAAAATGCAGTTTTGATAGTGGGTAATGGGTCCCTTGTCAACAGATTGGTTCTAACAGGTTGATAAATGTCATCTAATCCCATCAAAAACTGCATAAGCTTGATTAATTGATTGAATTCATTAAACTTAGTGGAGGAATTGCAGGTGCAAGCAGGTAATTAAAGCATGGCATCAAATTGTTTCCACATTGTGTTAGTCTTATGATAATACTCAGAGACACTAGCACCATTTTGACTCACATAGTTGATTTTTTGAAACAGACCAAACACAACAGGACCATCAACTTTATCATAAGTGTCTTTTAAATCATCCCAAACTTCAGATGCAAGTCTAGAGTAAACTTGTCCAACATATAGCTCTTCAGAAACAGAGTTCAAAATCCATGTTAACACAATAGAATTGCATCCGTCCCATTGACTAACTAGAACATCGTCAGTTTTAGATTTAACACAGGTACCATCAATAAAACCTAACTTGTTTTTACCCATAAGTGCAAGTTTCATAGCATTTGACCAAACCACGTAGTTTTCAATTCCTTTCAATTTTATATTCACAACAGTAAGACCACTAGAATCACTGGCATGGAGATATAAAGGATCACTAGCATCAAGCTTACTAACCAAATGACAAATGACTCAGACTTATCAGTCATTTAAGCAGATAAAAATCAGACAGTAACACAAGAACAGAAGCAGGCAGCACAGAAGCAGGAAACACAATAAGCAAACACAGTCCAGACACAACCAGCAATATGCAAAAAAAAAAAAATTGACCGGCGAAGCCTGGACAGAGGTCCGATCAGAGGTTCGTCACTCAAGGTGCTTCCGCACATGTAATCCAGGGAGCCATGACACAACTGACCAACTAAATGCAACAGAGTGTACCCTCTCTGTGTCCCAATATCAAACCGGTCTTGCCTAAAACCCGATATCAAGATGCCTAGACACAACAGACAAAACGATGCAAGGAAAGGTAAAAGGAAGAGATGGAACGAACTCACAGCGGGTGCAACAAACTCCGGAAAATCAGGCTTGTAACCTTCACTTAGGGTTACAAGCTTCTGATCAGAAAACAAGCACAAGATCTGTTGGTTTGCCCAACGAGACTCTTCTCCCAGAGCAATACAAAACCCCCAAAAGCTAGGGTTTCAACCTTCAAGATCAGATCCATCTCCAGGAAGTCAAAAAGCTTCGGAAACAGAACAAACACCAAACCCTAGAAATTAGGGTTTCAATCTTCTCGATCGGCGATGAGACCAGAAATTGAGCAGCGGAAGAGCACCAGAGCACCGTCTTAACCTCGGGGCACTGATACCATGTCAGAAACATGGATAAAATAAACCAACAGATAGAATCACTCAATCAAATATATTAGAGAGATGAACCAATGATCACAGTTTTACAAGAATCAAAAGGATCTCCAGAAGGATGATCAATACAAACAAGAAACCCAACACCCACGAATGAAACGTGTGAATGACAAGGAACCAAAACAAGCAGCCAAGAAGAGGTGCACTAGACAATGATGAGATCGAGTGCACTGATCTCTAGAACCAGCAGCCACTTATAAGGGGCAAACCCTAAAACCAGCAGCAAACCACAAACGACTATAAGCCCACTTCGGAGAGCCCAGCAGCACGAAAGCCTGAGACAAAGATAGCAAGGATAAGCCCAACACACCAAACCTCAAGGAGAAAAATATAAAAGGAATTAGGAGGAGAAATATAAAATAAATAATAAAATATTATAAAAGAAATAATAAAACCATTTAAACTGTAATTTTAACACTATTACAACTACTCCCTATTTATATTAAATAAACAACAAAAAACACATGTTAAATAACCCACTACTTGTTGAATTTTAGAGCTATTATAACGATTCCCAACTAGGGGTGTTCATGAGCCGATCCAATCCGATCGAGGGTTTACTCAAGCTCGGATTGAATTACAACCGATCCGATCGGATCGGATTGAATTTGCAAAACCGAGCATAAAAGTGATGCTCATGTTGGGATTGAAGTTGAATCGAGCGGATCGTTTTCGCTCGGTTTTTCTCAAATCCTAACTAAAATTGAGCGGATCGTTTTCGCTCGGTTTCGCTCGATTGAATTATAAGGCTACGTTCAACAAAAACAAATCCTAACTTATTTAAAACATGTCCAGCACCTTACTAACAAAAGCAATACATAACTAAAATCATGATTCTAAAAATGTTCTTAACAATATCAAAAAGCACAAAATAAAGTGTGAAATACAAATTGTTATTTAGCTCAAAAGCCATAAAGTTCTTTAAGCTTGATCATCTTCATCCACAAAATTCAACTTCAAATCAAATATAACCTATAAACACAAACAGTAAACAAAACCATTAAGTTCTACACATTACATAACAACTTTTATGGTTTGTTAATTAAAATCTATAATATATATATATATATTAATTATTGATAAAAATAATTCGAGCGAAACCGAGCGATCGACGAGCGAGCGGACCTTTGCTCATGCTTGGATTGAATTTGAATCGAACCGATCCGAGCGGCTCATTTACAAACTGAGCGGGAATCGAACGAGCATTTTTCGAGCGATCGTCGAGCAGTTTGGACAACCCTATTCCCAACTCACAAGATCATGTGCAACAAACCCGGTCAGCCTTGACCAAGTTTTAGTAATTAGTAATTTCCGACATGATATTTCTTCCATGCAACTTTTAATTCTCACGTAAACCATTGAACTTTTAACTTATTCCATGCAACTAATTAATTTAACCTCCTTCTAATTTTACTTGACTCGTTAGCTACCGAAACCGTGACCCGCTACCCACGAACAAACCCGAATAAAGCCAACAGCCAGCACGGTCTTGTTGAATGAAAGAAGTGATGTTTACAGCTTTGCGATTCTTATAATGGAGATTATTAGCGGTAGAACCCTGTAGATTATAGCTGGCCTCCGGACGAGGTTAGCCTGGCCACTTTTGTCTAAAAATTGAATGGAGAGACTCTTTGTAGGTGAATCTTGTGGATTGGCTTAAAACGATGGTAACAAACAGGAACGCGGAAGGGGATTTTGGATCCTAAATTACCCGAAAAACCATCTTCAAAAGCTTTGAAGCGGGCCCTACTAGTAGCCTTACGCTGCGTGGATCCAAGTGCTCAAAAGAGGCCTAAAATGGGTCATGTGATTCATATACTCGAGGCTGATGATATTCCGTTTAGAGATGTTAGTTTGTGTGTTAAAACTTGTATATTTGGGTGCATTTTTCATAGTGAATCTGGTAAAAAAAACGTTTGGACTATAATTCACTCACAAAATATCAAATTTGGGCTATAAATATCAAATTTTGTTAACCCACCTATTACTGAATTCATGAATGAAACTTTTGGCCCAAAATATCAAATTTGGGCTATAAATCCAATAACAGTCATTCAAATAAGTTGGGTGTAGTTCAGTTCGGGTTTGGAGTTCGGTTTAGATTTCGGGTAAGGTATAACCAAAACCAAACCGTAATATTCCATTTTTAGAAGAAAAAGAACTCGAACCCACCATGCTTCTATTTTGCGTCGGTTATTCCGGTTCGCCTAATTGGTCTTTTTACTCATTCACATCAACCTCAACATAACTTTTTTTTTTCCATTCCAAACCTAACCTAGTGAAATGTCATCTTTCTCATCTCTGACCATCCCTCAACCTTTTTTTTTTTTTTTTTACAAATAAAGCATTTAAATTAAGTGAAATAATTAAAAAAATTTCATAAATAAAAATCTTACAAGGCTAAAAATATATTTGGTTAATAAAAACATTGGAATGATCTTTAGCTATTCCACATACTGCCATATGGGCAAACAAGGTGCCGATTATCAAACGGTATTGGTCATTAGTCATGTTAAAAAGAACGGCTTCACTCGTATAAATTCTCCTTTCATTGTTGCAGAGTACATTAAACCTCGTCAAGTTACGTCTCAAATCCTCCACCTTGTGTTAAGCTAATGGTGTGAACGATATTCATCTTGTCGCATTATAGTGTGAGAATGATGTGAAACATGCACCTAAAAACCGATGGGATACCCACAACCAAAGAGGAGGAGGAGGAGGAGGAATATGGGGTTGGGTAGTGATGGGTGGTAGTGAATTAGTGATAGTGGTGATTTGAGGTTGAAGAAGAAGTGGGGTGGGACTCACAAATATTTAAATATTGTTTTAATATATAATTATTTTTTATTTTTATTCTTTTTAAATAACTAAGGGTACTTTGGCAATTCAACATAGACTTAACTAGAAAACTTAATATTAGTTAGTGATAAGAATCACCCGAGTGCAAAAATTACAACCACTGGGACCAACTCTGTAATTATTGAAGCCTTAGTACCAACTCTGCAATATCTACAAACCACAGGGACCTACCAGACATTTAACTCAGAAAAGAACGAAGCAGGGAAAAGAAAGAACAACGTCCGACCCTAGACCTGAGATCCTTCCCTGATTGATCATTCCCCTTCGTTGGCATTGACTTTACCGGCCACCAATTACCCTAATTTTGGCTAGATTCTCACCGCATGTAATGTTTCTTTCCACCATATCACTTATTTGTTTTAATTTATTTGATGTTTTTTTGTTGTTTCTTTACAAGTTATGACTTATGAGTTATGAATTTTAGATTTAAAACATTGTTTTTAGTTTGTATAAGTACTTGGGTAGACGAGTAGTTAATGTGGACTAGAATCAAAATTTATAACTAGGGTTTGAAACATTGTATGTGTGATCATGTGAGAATCAAGGTAAATTGGTTAAAATTAGATTATAAATTGGTTAACCACGATGTATCCATGTAAATTTAACAAATTTTTTTAGACCAAAATATATTCAAGAAATTAAAAGAATACATAATTCATTATTCTTTATCCAAATACAAATACAAATAAAGCATAATTCTTTATGTAAATATAAAAGAAAAGTATAATTCTTTATACAATTATAAGACAAAGAATGATGTTCTTTGCTTTGATTCTTTAGCTAGGTATATTTAAATAAGACAAAGAATGATGTTCTTTGCTTTGATTCTTTAGCTAAGTATATTTGAATAAGATAAAGAATGATATTCTTTGCTTTGATTCTTTAGCTAGGTATATTTGAAATAAGATTTGTCCTTACCCACTATATATATAACGTATGTCATATTCAAGTTCAAGTCACATGTATTATAAAATCATCAACAATCATTAAGGTACACATTTACTTATTCTTCATCTTTTAGCGTTTCAAGTAACTCTATAGCAGATTATTATAAAATCATCAACAATCATTAAGGTACACATTTACTTATTCTTCATCTTTTAGCGTTTCAAGTAACTTTTTAGAAGATTATTTATAAATAAGGGTTTAAATAGGTAAATTGAATTCTAACCAATCTCAAGTTTGACTTATTAAAAGAGCTCAAGTTCAAGATCGATTCATTTTACCAGCTTGAATAGCGTAATATATACTATTAATTTTTTTTATAGTTAATATTGTTTAAATATCTAATTTATATATGCGTGTTCATTGCAGCATCAAATTTAATTAATGAATTACATAACCTCACAAGCATGCGTGTACATAATGTATGCAATACAATCATATGTAGTAAGAGAGAAATAGAGCCATCTAAAAAGTTATGGTACGGGTCACATTTATTACAATACGTATGAGTTTCTATGCGGTTCTTTCCTTCATCTACTTCAATTTGCTCATGTATTGAATATCAGTCCAAAAATATATATGTCTATGCATTATTTAGTTACGTAGTCATACTTATAAATATAATAATATTCTTTACTAAAATAAGTTTTTATCATACAAAATGGGATTATTATATTCATATAAATAATAATGCCGCCTAAACTCATCAACTTAGTCAAACTTGGTATATAAAGCCCGAGCTAGTTTAATCCTAGTATGATTCGAGATTTTAACATGTCTATCATGAATAGTTTATGAATGACTCGCCTAGTTTACACATTTTATTTAATATTTCTGGATTTTCATTATATTTTTTATATATATTTTATTTAATATTTCTAGATTTTCATTATGTTTTTTATATATATTGTATGTTACGCTTTGAAGTAATCAGACGCCATGTATAGTAAACTGGAAGAAAGAAACACCGAAATTGAAGTAAGCAGCCTAACCGTAGAAGAGCTTCAACATGAGCATCCACTCACGCTGGTAGATTTGCAATTGATGCATCGAGACTACATAGAAGACGATGACGAATACAATGACAATGATTTGATCATGACGCAAAACTTCCACAGCACGTGTAATAGGTGTGATAGACGAATAGACTGGTACCACCGTTATTACTATAGGTGTAGCATATTGTCATGTAATTACTCCCTCCACAAATTTTGTGAAGAAATTCCAACAACCTTAAAATTCCAAGGTCACCCTGCTCATACTCTTATCCTTGTAAGAACAACACCTGATGAGAAATGTCACGCTTGTTTCAAATCTCGAGATGGCATTGGTTATCATTGCGCAACATGTGATTATGCAATTGATCTACTTTGTGCCGCCTTTGTGGAGCAACACACGATCCATCACCCTATCCACCCACACCCATTAATCTCTATTAGTGTTGAACCTATTTTGAGCAAGTGTTTTGCATGTGGGAAGAAACATGAAGGACATTTCTATCATTGCACCACATGTTTTAACTTCTTAATACATTCTGATTGTCTTTCCCTTCCCATAAAGTTATCACTTCAAACTCAAAATTTTAGCCACCGTCACTTGCTCACCCTTTCATATTCGTTTTTGGATCAATTATATGACTGCGAATGTAGGATTTGTGGTGTGGAATTAGAAAATGATCATTCGATTTACAAGTGCAGTAGATGCATGTACTATGTTCACGCAGATTGTGCAACGCAAAAGATAGAGCCTTTCATGTTTGTCTTCTTACCAGGTAAATCTCAAAACATACGCATGTGTACATGTCACTTCACTAATGACTTTTTTTTTTTTTTTTTTTTTTACAAATGGGCAAATTCTAAAGATTGTGATAACGTGAGGGTTCTTTTTTTCATAAATGGCTATGCCTGCCACAATCTAAGACTCTCACATCTCCATAGAAAAATTAATGTTTACTATCTAAAACTTGAACATGTGTAGATTGTAAACATTTGCAAAGATAAATGAGTCATCCAAACTAAATCTAGTTCATTAAAACTAATTACTCATGTCAGTAAAAGTTTCACACAAACTAGTGTGAGCCTTTTCAATATCCGCAATTTAGGCTTTTTTATTAGTTTTATACAGTTTTGTTTTTAATCTGTAGGTGCCAATTAACTCAAATTTTAATTCATTTATACATACTACAAAATTTCATTATTTTTAATAAGATTTTATATAGTATGATCACAGTTTATTAAATCTCTATGTATCAGGCTTAGGAAAAACAAAAAAGAATTTTAAAGATGTTGATCATCCCGAACTTCTTCACTTGCCACTGGATGATGAATCACACGTCTTGTCACATCAATTTAAAGGCGAGACTTGTGAGCCAGTTAGAGATCCTTTTCTACATGGCGAACCGTTAGTCCTAATACATGACGAAATAAATAAAGATAAAATCACCTCTCTTCACGATCCAATGAAGAGGATTAAACTATTATGCAATGCTTGTTCAAGACCAATTACAAAAATGCCATTTTACAAACGCTCCACAGATGATGATTATGTTCTCCACGATTGGTGCGCCCGGCTACCCAAGTTTCTAACTAGCCATTCGGCTCACCCAGAACATAAACTTTGGGTTGCTCGATTACAATATACAGGTTCTGGAGCCAAATGTAGGATTTGTGGATTGCCTTGCAATGGGTTTATATACTATTGTAAGGACTGCGAATTTTTAACTGATGTTAATTGTGCATTTATGCCTAAAGAAATTACACATGAAGCACACGCGGATCACTTACTTACAAGAATAGAATCAAGCCGTAGTGGTGTACCTAAGAAGGATTGTCGCGCATGCCATGTAAGTATTGGTGAAAGTGAGACTTATTTTAAATGCAATTCCTGTGATTTCTATTTGGACTGCCGGTGTGCTTTGCAATTGCCTAAATCAATTATGCATAAGTTTGACAAGCACCCCCTGCAACTGAGCTATGCACCGATTGAGGACCACAAAAGTCAATACTTCTGTGAAGTTTGTGAGGAGGAGCTTGATCCTGGAAAGTGGTTCTATCATTGTGTAGGGTGCGCACAATCCATTCACTCGGCATGTGCTCCGTTAATACTTCAGTCTGAACAAGGTGTTAATTCTTTCGATTTAGAAGGTGTTTATAAGTTTATTAACATCAAGTTTGGGCGTGTAGAAAAACGACCTTTTCACCAACATCCTGTGTTATTTGCTCCGGGGACTGAGAATGATGGTTTATGCCATGAGTGCGGAAGCAAATTGCAATCCCAGATGATCTGGAAGTGCTTACATTGTAACTTTGCTTGCCATTGTTACCATGAGCTTACATCATTAATCGGCCCCGATGCAGTCAAAAGAATCTATTATATATTTGGGGGAAACAAACGTATGATAAAGCAGCGAGAATCTCAAACAAGCTTAGAATTTTATCCAAGTGAAATGATGAGACCGGAGACCCGTGATTGGAAGGTTGTTGATGATATCCAATAAGTCTTATCGCCATATCATGTGTTTCACCAGTTGAATGTAAGGGATTACTTTTTATTGCGATTAATGTACCATAAGTCAAACAAGTTTAGTATTATTTATTGTAGTTTATTTGTATTCATTTGTAATACTGTGTTTTCTAGATTAGCTCCTTTTCGGTTATGTAATACTTTGTATATATTCCTTTCAATCAATGGATGTGTAATTTTTATATATAGTTCTTTCATTCAATTGAATAGTCATTGGTTTGTGTTTGTGGTCATTGGTACACTTTGAGAGAACCTGAAGTACAAACGGGTTTTCAGTTGGACTTTTTCGGTTAATTCGGTTTCGGTTAATTTCGGTTCGGTTATTGCTCACGCGTGTTCGTCACAAGAATTTAGCTCAAAGGTATACCTTTTGATTGCTGCATTTTCAATTACTTGACTTTGACTTTGAATTATGTTTGTATATTTGGATACCTATTTAGAATGCTTATTTATGAGTATGTAAACAATTAGAACATGGAGATGTTGGACCGATTAGTCCTCTTACATGGGAGATTCGTACAAACATCGTACTTGGAACGGCTAAACAGTTCTTCCCGCAATCCAAAATATGAATTTATGTTAATGAAATTGTCGCTGCAGTAATTTTAAACCTTGATATGAACTTCCAGGTTGACGTATCTGCACAAAGGGATTGAGCCCATAGTTGTTCACCGAGATATTAAATCTAGCAATATATTACTAAATAGACAATGGCACCCTAAAGTTTCTGATTTCGGCTTAGCCAAACTTTTGGGTTCAGAGACGAGCTATGTAACCACTTGAGTCAGGGGAACAAATGGGTAACGATGGTAACAACAGGAACGCAACCATCTTCAAGAGCTTTGAAGCAGCCTACTAGTAGCGCTACGCTGCGTGGATCCGAGTGCTCAAAAGAGGCCTAAAATGGATCATGTGATTCATATGCTTGAGGCCAAAGATTTTCTTTCAGAGATGTGAGTTTGTATGTTAAAACATAGAGGGAATCGGGAAATGGAAAGGGAGCGGTTGATGGAAAGGAGATACGTTGAGACTGGTGACAGTAGCGGTTATGAGAGCAGTAGGGCCGGCCAACGAGATGTCTAATTAGCGTTTTGGTTAGGAAGCTTGGATATGTATATAACGTTGTTCATTCTTTCTTTTCGTGTAATTTATCTGTTTTAAGTTTTACTTAGTTCGTAGTTCCGATTTGCGAGTTCTATGGTTTTCCGCTTGTGTTAGATCATTGTGGACGAAAAATGAGAACTAAAGTAGACCCTGTTAGTCTGTTATATTAGCTCTTTTTTTATCAAATTAACTGGCTCGAGTGTTGCTACCATTGATGTTAGGGTGTGCATAAGTTGGTTTTTTTATCAAACCGAAGCATGACCAAAGTTTCAGTTTTAAAAACCGAACGGTTTGGTTTTCGGTTCTTTGTATGGGTTCGGTTGTGGATCAGTATTCCATTATACATTTAGGCTTGAAATGTATGAGCTTCAAAGAACTGGTCCAAAATAGTGACTGGCTTAAAACTTTTGGCCCAAAATATTACATTCGGGTCATAAATCCAATAACAAAATTTGAAACAAGTATGGTTTGGTTCGACTTTGGAGTTCAGGATTTCGGTAACTGAGGCGAGGCACAACCAAAACCGAACTGTAATTTTTGGTTTTCAGTAAAAAGGGAAAACTAAACCCATCATTTTTTTTCGCTTAATTAACTTTTTACTCGCCCTAATTACTATTATGTAAAATGTTTGATAAATAAGGTGGGGGAGTAATCTTTTTCATGACTCTCATCACCAACATTCTCTAAGATCGTAACACATTAGCGTCATATCAACTTTTCCAATTTTGTATCTAAACTAGTGAAATGCCCATCATTTGCATCCCTAACTATCCTTCAGTTTTTTTTTTTTTTTTTTTACAAATAAAGCATTTAAAATAAATAAAACCCAATAAAATAAACTAGCTTATACAAATAAAAAGCGTACAAGGCTAAAAAAAAACTTTGGAATAAACTAGCTTATATAAAAATAAAAATCTTAGAAGGCTAAAAGAACAATAACATTGGAATGATCTTTAACTATTCTCCATACCATCATATGGGCAAACGACATGCCAATTATCAAATGGTATTGGACATTAGCCGTGTTAGAAAAATCGGTTTCACATGTTCCTATTCTTACTTCATTGTTGTAGATGACACAAAACCTTGTCAAGTTCTGTCTCAAATCTTTCCACCTTGAGTTAAGTTGGTGGTTTGAACGATATGATATTCATCTCGTTGCATTAGGATGCGAAACACACGTCTAAAAACATCGGCAGTTTGCGAGTTAACTAAATAAAATAATTAAAAACATTAAAAACTAAATAAAAGTGATAAAACATGATATAATAAACATTACATGTATCAACATTCTCCGAAATAGTGACCTATGAAGGCGCTAAAGCCACTTCCACAATCATAGTCCTCAATGTATTAATTTTAAAATAAATTTTTAAGCACTAGTCATTGGAGCAAACATCGGGTCTCAAAGGTTGTGGAATTGGTTTTTAGATCGGTTAATAACTTGTGTAATTCAACATATATATTTGGTGCAGTGCCAAGTGTAGAGATGATCAAGTCACTATGATCACCTTTTTCCTTCTTAAGGCCCACATGATTTTTTTGCTTTCATATGCTAACATACATGTCCAAGAAATGCTTACGTGTTTGGAGTGGACCATTTTCATTCTTAATGTGTTATGATGGCTTTTTACTTATTTTGTTTTCAACCTGGAGGCTTGCCTACAGAATGTTTAAGTTGAAGCATGTTCTCGGTTTGATCAACATCTTATTGTTTCCAAAATCTTCCTTCTTAATGGCACACTTCGTGTCAAAACATGGAGTTCTAACTAGATCTAAACACGATTCAATAGAAATCACAAAAAACCCTTCAAGATTTCAATACGAAAATAACTCCATCGTTTAATCACACGAATCTCAAACGATTACAACAAAGTATCGAGACTAAACAATACAAAACTCTCAAGAACAAACACAATCAAATTAACATAATCTGATATATAAATCTAACGGAAGAAAACAACTCTAACTAAGAATTGAAACCCTAGACCTACTGAACGAACATTCTTGAGAGAAAGTGTTAGGTGACTCACTAAAAATATCTGAGATCAAAACACAAATGAACCAAACTCCTCCCTTTTATATCATCCTTTTATCCTGAGCCCATTATCAGTTATAAGTCCACAAGCCCACGAGCGTAACAAGACTCTCCAGTAGCCCATATAGACTCCATAGCAGCTAGCACACGAGAGGTCCATTTAATCAGCTACATCCTACAGCCCACGATGAAATCCTTAACCGGCTAGCCCACAATCAGCCCATTAGTATTTGGAGGATGCGTCGGGTCGTGTCCTGGCCCAAACGTGAACCCTGTACACACAGCTCATAACTTTGTACCAAGCCCATTATTGTGAACATGTGACATAAAACATAAAACCGTAAGTATAAGTATCAAACATATATAAAAGTGAAATAATAAGAAGTGTTATTTTTAACACTTCGATTTTTAGGTTCCTTGATTATGATCATCATGGGGAGACCGAAAAACGCCTAAATCGTGACTAGTTAGTTAAACGCATTTTATCACCACCTTTTACATCTAAAATTAATTGGCAAATTGGATTTAAATAATCCGTAACTGGCTGTTTTTTGGCCAATAATAATCTCAACTGAGTTTTTTTTTTTTTTCCGACAATGGTCCCAACTTTTTTATTTTGTTTGTATAATGGTTAGCTGTTAAAAAAACTTAACGGAGTTAAGTTTTTTTTTTTCAAATTACAAACAGATGCTTTCGGGCTTTTGATCAGAATGAGGATACGATTCGATTGATTTAAAACTTACCTCGAAATAGTGCTCCAAACGACGAAAACGGTGCTTCAATTTGCGTGTTTAAACTTTCAATTAACAAAAATTAAGTTATTTGGAGCACCGTTTCGAGGTAATTTTTACATCAATCAACTCGTATCCTCGTTCTGATTGAAAGCTCTAAAACATCGGTTTGTAATTCGGAAAAAAACTTAACACCATTAAGTTATTTTAACGGCGGACCATTATACAAACAAAATGAAAAAGTTGGGACCACTGTCGAGAATAAACACAGTTAGGATTATTATTGGTCAAAAACAGTCAATTTGAATAATTTAAATCCAATTTGCCAAACTAATTTAAAAAAACCACGCAACCAACCCTTAGCCCCACCCACCAATCGTTCGACCCAGTTCTTCCCCAAGAACGCACCCCCCCACCCCCTCCAAAAAAAAAAACGCGACTCCAGCTGCACACAATTCTCCTATCGTCACAAACTGCCACATCATCCTAAAAACAACAAAAAAAATCTGCTATCGGAGATATAAGAATATGTGTGTTTTGTTTGTTGGTGTGTTGGGTATAAGATTTTGGTCTAGGCATCATGATGACAATTTATTGGTTTTATCTTTTATTTCACATGATCATTTGTTTTGTAGCATTATTAGTTTTCTGGCATTCCAATATGACATTTTGAAGCTTTACCTTTGGTTACGTTTTAAAGAAATTGCACTCCCCATCATGTTATAGTAGCATTATATGAATTAGGTATACAAGAGTTTAACATGGTTTTGAAACATGTCCATCTCGGGATTGGGCCATCGGTCTACCTAATTTTGTGGGTTTGTTTGTTTTGTGAATCTTTTTCCATGTGTGGCCTTGGATATATAAATTAAAAGCAGAAACGTCATAATATGGAATTCTTTTGATTAATTAGTGGTTTTGTGGCAACATATTAGAGGTAGTAATTAATCAGTTTGGAAGTAGTAATCTTAACTTTGACCTATTAGCGATGATTGATTCCAACTCAGGAAATATTGACCGACAGTTTCAACTTTGAACATACTTTCTTTAGTGAAGTTAACCTAGTTAGTTTTTGTTAACGTGGACTACCACATAAGCAGTGCACGTCATTAAAACTTTGTCACATAAACAATTCAGTCATCAAAACTTTTACTTATTTTCCACATATGCAGTCCACGCTAGTGCCCACTAACACCGGAAAAGCGCATAAAACAATTGAAAAAAAAACCGAAGAAAATAAATAACCGAACGCAAGTAGGCGTAAAAGCGTTGAATCACGCACGCCCGTTGCAACGTTTTAATGTGCGAAAAATCAGACCGAAACGTAAAATATAGAAAAAAATGGTAAATTACAGTTTTCGTCCTTTATGTTTGTACCGGATTGCAATGAATACCCTTTAACTTCAATAATTACAGTCACAATCCTTATTTTGTTAAAAGCATCACACCTTACGTCCTTTGACCCTAGCTTAGTTAAAATTTTTAGAGTACCCGTAGTGGGGCGTTTTCTTTAAAAAATTTTCGAAAATAACGCCGTAAAACGCCCCGGTCACCATTACAGGGGGCGTGACCGGGCGTTTTTTTTCAAAAAAAATCACTTTGGCGTTTTTAAAATAACGCTGAAAGTTTGCGAGGATCGAGGAAAAGGACCGTTGTCAAACGGTCAAAAGTTGTTTTATTTTTTTTTTAATTTAATAAATTACCCCACTATATATATCAACCCATTATTTATAAAAAACCCACTTTATCTCCTACTCTCTCCCACTTTTCTTCTATTTTTTATAAAAAAAAACACCCACTTTCTCCTACATTTTTATACAATCATGCATCCATTTCGACTCCCTTTTGGTGTCCCCGCAAGACCCACGAACCCGAACACAACTCAACCGCAAAACCCGTATAACCTTCAAGACATGGACCCGAGCTTTTTAACGTACGCGGCTTACTTGAGTGGCGCCACTCCGTTTGTGCCTCCCACTTTCCCCTATGGTCAAGCCGGCGGGTCTCAACCGTCACGACCCGAATCCGAACCCGATGTCGAAGTCGTGCCGGAGACGCAACCCGAACCGGTGCAAGAAACATCGAGACACGGCAAAAGGTCGCATAAGAAGAAGGAAAAAGACGCACCACGGCGTACAAAAAATATCATTAAATGGACGAAGGAAGAGGAATTCACGTTGACTCGGGCGTGGGTCGACGTTTCGGAGGACGAAGAAACGGGTAACTCTTTTATTATTATTTTTTTTACTTATTTTTTACTTTTATTTTTAACATACAACTTATTTGTTTACTTTTTTTTTAATTTGTAGCAAACTTTCAAACGGGTCCCGTTTTTTGGGATAGGGTTCGTGCACTATTTTTAGCACCTTTGGTGAAGGCGAACATCGGGACAAAGATTCCATTTCTAGCAAATGGACCGACATCAACAACAAGTGTCACGCGTTCCAAGAAGTTTACCAACGTAACTACGATAATCGCCCGAGCGGTGAAAGTGACGTCGGGGTTTTAACGAGGACTTTGGAGGAGTTCGATAGGACGAAATGCCCTTTCACGTACTATAAGTGTTGGGAACTACTACGAAAAAGTCCAAAGTGGGCGCTAGTTAATCCAATGACGTCTAGTAGTAGACGTCGAGCTAAAAGGTCCAAAACATAATCCTCCGTTGACCCTTCAACTCCGACATCGGATGCCCGCAACGTCGATTTAAATGAGGTGGTGGACGTTGACGAGGAACTTCAAGAAGAGTTGAACCGACCACCCGGTAGAAGAAAGGATAAGCGAACCGGGAAAAAAACGGTCGAGTCGTCTTCCGATCTCGAGTTAAAGGATGATTTCGAGGAGATGAACCGTCGTCTCCAAGACATTCGCGACCTCGGCCACAAACGTTGGGCTATTATGCAAGAACGAGTGGCCGAAACCAAAAAGTTTAACGAGATGCAAGAGGCGAGGCAAATGGAAAAGGACATTGAGTTTTTGTCCAAATCAATCGACCACCTCCAAGGCGACGCGTTGATCCTTGCGCAAATGCGTCGACAAAAAATTCGAGAAAAATATGGACTCTAGATCATATTTTTATATTCGGTTTTTTTTTTCTGTTTTTTTTATATTCGGTTTTTTTTTCTGTTTTTTTTTTATTTTCGGTTTTTTTATTTTTCTGTTTTTTTTTATTTTCTGTTTTTTTAATTTCAAGTAGTGTAATTTTTTTTTTTAAATTAATGAACTTTTTTATGTTTTAAATTAAAAAAAAATAATTGTGAAATGATTGTGAAATGATTGAATGGGGTTTATTGGCATAATGCCCCACTACGCCACTTTTGCTATAATGCCCCATCGCTGACTAGGACGCCACGTGTCGGATAATGCCCCATGGTGGGGGCATTATAACCCACTACCACTACACATGGTCTTAGTTAAGTGAGGTTATGTGGTCCCATGTAAGAGCATCCACAATAGGTTGTTTTTTGGTGTTTTGAAGGAGAGAGAAGATGATGTGGAGGAGAGAGGGGATGAGTTGGAAGAGAGAGAGTGTAAATATGTATGTGGTGAAGAATGAGAAAAAATGAGTGTTGTGAGTGTAGGAGGAGAGAGGAGAGAGAAAAAGTTGGTGTTGTTTTTATAGAGAGAGGATGGGATGTGAGTGGGCAAGAGTGAGAAAATGATGGGCAGGTGCCACATCATCCATTTTTTCTCCACCTTATTGGTGATGGTCTAAGGGCAAAAATGTCATATACCCTTCTTGTTTCACTTCAAATAAAATCAACAGCACTTGGCAACCCTTTTCTATTTATCTTTGTTTCTCTCTCAACTCACTCACTGTACTATTCTCTCCATCCCTCTTCTATAACCATCATCATCATCAGGCCACCCTCCACCAACATCGTTGACCACTGACACCATCATCATTGACCTCCATAGGCTCGCCACCATCAAAATCCAGCCCCCCGTTTTTCGGTGGTGGGAAAACTCAGATCTGATGCAAGATCGAAGAGACAACATTCTTGTGTGGTCGAATTCATCTGCTTATTCAATTGTTTGATTTTGTTATATGGGATTTTATTGATTTTTGTGTTATTGTTTGAGAATTGAGGTTTTAATTTGAAAAATTGAAAGTTAGGGTTTTGTTATTCGTTGATTCTTTATTTGCACAGCGTTTGTTTATAATCTGTTATACAAGTTTATACAAGAAACTCTGAAATTTTTGGCGCTTTTTTTTTCAGTTTGACCCCAAAAGCTAGGGTTTTCTTTTTTTGGTGTGACATTTAGATCAATGAGATGGGAGAGATACGACGTCGAATCCCGACGGTTGATGTGGTGGTGGTGGGTTGGGAGAGATTTGGTGGTGTGCAAGGTTTGTGGCATGTTGGTTAGTTAAGATGAAGTTCAGGTGGAATGAAGAAGATGAGAAGTTTAAGTGAAGATGAAAGTGAAGGAAAGATGGAGGGAAAATACTTTACTGCCCTCACATGAGATGCACATGACCATATTTAACGTTTAAAATAAACTAGGTTAGTGCTAAACGATCTAAGGTGTAATGGGTTTTATAAATAAAGGATTATGACTGTAATTATTGAAGTTAAAGGCTATCCATTGTATTCACTTACAAACATAAAGGACGAAAAGTGTAATTTACCCTAGAAAAAAAATAATTAAGTCGATCTAGGACCCGCGTGTTGTGACGGGGTCGTTAAACGGAAAAATAGATGTAAAAACGTTGAACTACACACGTGTGATTATGAAGTAGAGCATTATATTCTGCATCCATGGCTTTGCGTCAAAGTGGGTCTTTGGAGGCTTGGATATGGGTAGTCGGTTCAAGAGGTATAGGAAGCGGCTGAAGAGTGGTGTGATTAACATAGGTAGAACCATAGTATTTAGGATTAGGTTTCCGTTGGCGGGGTGGCAACGGTGTGCTAGAGGAGGGTGAGGTTGGAGCACCGGCTAGAGTGGAAGTTAAGGGTGTCGATGAATGTTGAGTGGATGGTGAGAGATTTTGGGAGTCTAACGGAGTAGGTGATTGCATTGGTGATGTGGGAAGGGGTATGGTGACAGGAATGGCGGGCGGTTGTGAGTTAGCTAAAAGGTGAGGATGGATCAAGAGACAAGGTTTGTAGGGGATTGGTAGTGATAGTGGGTGAGGTATGAGTGGGTGGGAAAAAATCAAGATTTATGGGAGATGGTGAGATTGATGAGGAAGGGAATGTAGATGATGTACGTTGCATGGGGTGGGAAAGAGAATCATGCATGGGTGGGGTGATGTCATGCAAAGGAGGAGATGGTTGAGTGGAGGACAAAAAACTATATACTGTGGGAATATTGTTCATGATTAGAGAATGGTTTTTGGATGGAAATATATTTTCAAGAAACTCCACATGTCTAGAGTGATAAAGACGGTGCGTGTTTGGGTCAAAACATTTATACGCGGATTTGGCCGAGGAATAGCCTAAAAAGATGCACGGTTTGGATCGATGTTGTCGTTTTGATGTGGAGTAGGGTCTAAGCCATGGATAACAAAGACATCCGAAGGGTTTCAATTTTGTGTAGTTTGGTGTCAGTGAGATCAATGTTGTAGAAGGCGCTAGGCGCTAGTCGGGCGGTGAGGTACCGCCTAGGGATTAATCGGGATTAATAGGGATTAATCGGGATTAATCGGATTGGACTTTTATATATAATTTTACATTTTTTTTATAAATATGTAGTTAATTTTATACTTTTTATATATAATTTTACAAGTTTAGGAACCATATGTAAACTATTGCAAGATGGAGGGGCTAAATATCAAAATACCCAAACTTAATAACCCTAATACCCACCCACGTTCTCATAAGCCGCCTCTGCCTCTTCGGATCTTCCTCTTCTCCTTCGATTCATCAGACACAAGTCCACAACACATACCAATTTCACTTCTTCTAGGTTGATTAATTCTTCAATGTTGTTCGATTTTGCAGATCAGATTCAAGTGCAGATCAAGTGCAGATCTTCCTCTTCTCCTTCGGATCTTCCTCTTCAATGTTGGAGACAAGTGCAGATCAGATTCATCAGACAAGTCCACAACACATACCAATTTCGCTTCTTCAAGGTAAGAACTCGTTCTAATTTGACTGTACTGTTCCGATTTCATCTCATTTTGATCCAATTTTGACCTCATACTTAACCGACTAGGCCCGATTTTAAGCGATTTTTGACCGATTTTTACGAGTTTGACCGATTTTGACCATTACCGCCTAATTTGGCCGATTTGGCTTTTTCCGGGCGGTGGACCTCCGATCAGCGACTAGGCGCCGATTAATCGGCCGCCTAATCCGATTTCTACAACATTGAGTGAGATAGAGACATTGAAAAGGACTTTTGGACGCAAGAACCGCGGTTGGTAGCCAGTTGATGAGATAGACGGCGGTTTGAAAAGCATGAGACCAAAATTTGAGAGGAGGTCCCGCATAGAGAAGTAAAACAAGACCGGTTTCGACAATGTGCCTATGACGGCGTTCGGCAACACCGTTTTGTTCCGGTGTGTGTAGGGGTGTAGTGTAGTGTGAAATTCCCATGGATTGGAGGGAGCAAGTCGTTGATATTCGCCACCGTTATTGGTAAAGATGGAGATAATTGGAGTTTGAAAATATTTTTCCACTAAAAGTTTAAATTGTGGAAAAATTTTGGCGACGTCGGACTTGTAATTCATGGGAAACAAGCAAACATATTTAGAAAAATAATCAACAAACACTACATAGTATAAATGACCATCGACCGATTTTTGAACCGGTCCCCACACATCCGAGTAAAGAAGTTGTAACGACTTCGAAGCACTAAAAGAACTTTCACCAAATGGCAACTTGTGACTTTTATTTATGGAGCATGATTGACATTTGACAATGCAAAGATGAATTAGACAACTTAAAAACAAGACCAAGGTCTTTACAAACATGCTTGAAAGTACGTAAGCAAGGGTGTCCAAGTTTGTGGTGCCATTGAATTGGTGAAGTCGAAACAACTGAGTTGACTTGTGGGCTATGATTTAGATGGTTTATGTAGTAAACGTCATTTATGTTCTCCCCCGCATGAGAGACGCCCCGTTTTGAGATCCTTACAAGAAAATGAAATGGAAAGAATTCAACAGAGACATTGTTAGTGCGACATAATTTTAAAATCTCGTCCGAGCCACCATACTCGGAGACAGAGTGAAGTGAGGATGGACATGAAGTGAGATGGTGGGAAGCACCACTGTTAAACATCCAAGGTGTTGGTGACGATTGAGAGCCAGAAAAGGTTGCATTTTTCATGGGACTTAAAGGTGAGGTGTTGAAGGTGATATGGTTCTCCGTTAGAAACCTTTGGAGTTTTCGACACTCACGTGTGTCATGGCCCGGAATAGAGCAAAACTGACAAAAAATTGGACCTAATGTTGTTGCGACTGGAGAAACCCGCTGGAGTGTTGGGTGGTCAGCGTCCTCTGGTTGCTGGAGGATTTGGTGAACTACGGTTGGTCCAGTTTACATCCGATGAGAACCGAGATTGATGGTGACCTAATTGTCGTTGCGAGAAGTTCACGGTGGCCATTAAAGGAGCAACAATGGTTTCGGTTTCTTTAAGTGATCTTTCATAATAGACTAACATGTCAAAGTGCTCCGGGTATGTGATCAAGTGCTGGCTAAGAATATGAACAAGGAGATCTTCCTCATGAACCGGGCTCTGAACTAGAGCTAAGTCATCGGCTATGGAGCACATGCCATTCAGAAACTCGACCATTGATCGATTTCCTTTCGGGTTTTTTGCAAGTTTCGATTTCAAGGAGATGATCCTTGATCGAGAAGAGCTGGCATAGGCGGTCGTTAGACGATTCCAAGCCTCTTTTCCAGTGGAGGCAGAAGCTATCAATTGTTGAATTGCGTCGGTGCATGAACCGAGAATGGCGGAAAAAAACGATTTGGTCTTGGCTAAACCAAGCCGTGTATGCGGGATTCGTTTTGGTTGTGTCTTTGTTAGCGATGGTTTTGGTCGGTGGATCGTAATCACCAATGATGTGGTCTTCGAGTTTGAATCCGATGAGAGTGGATTGAACGTGTGTGCGCAAAACAGAAAAATTCGTAGATGTGAGTTTGATGGGAAAGTGGTTTGTAGCAGTGATTTGGATTAAGGGCTTTGAGATTGCCATGGTATTAGTTTGGTGAGAAAGAAGAGTAGTAGAAGGAGTAGGATCGATTCACTCGCAAGAGCATTAATAAAAGCTCTGATACCATATTATTTTGCATGTAGAATATTCGGCTTGAATAATTCATTCTATTCACAACAATATATATATATATATACATTTAAGAGTAATACATGGAGGCACCATAACAGACTTTGACTACATTTGAGTTTTAAATAATTTGAACTAGTGTATTTCCCCCGCGCTACGCGGCGGGAACTCAGTTACACTATGTTCCCGAGTTTCATTTAACAGGGGGAGGGGAAGGAAATTTTTCTCTCCTAATCTCTCCAATTTAGGAGGATGAATATATGGTCATATTTGGTCATATTTTCTTCCCTTTTCCCTCCTTTTCCCTCCCCTCCCCCTGTTAAATGAAACTCGGGAACATATTTTTTCATATTTTCATCTATTTTCCCTCCCCTTCCCCTGTTAAATGAGACTTGGGAACAGAGTGTTAGTGTTGGTTTGGTTCGTTTCGTTTCGTACTTTACACCAATCGAAAACCGTAAAAATGAATACCGGTTTTGATACTACCGATACCGGTACCAATGTTGTTTTGTCGAAATTTTCATGGTACTAATATGGTGTTGATATATGTATAGTTTACTTTGAAAAAGAATATGTTTTTAATACAACTCCCTTTTTTAAGAAAAATGTTACCGGCACTCGTATAGTTTACGATACAAAATAATATGTTATTATGAATCCAACTCCGTTTTCAACAAAATTTATACCAAAATGTCAAGAAACAATTAAGTACAACTACGTATTCAGTTTTTTAACAACTTAACAAATGCAAATTATTAGCGAAAAAATCAAATTAAATTATAAAGCAATTAATAGTCAAAATATAAAAGAAAATATTGAAAGTCTCTATTCATTAGTATTTAGTATTAACATATGTTTATAATTAATTATTAAAGTTCCCACCTAACATCTTAACAATAACAATCAATCATCTTCTTCTTATAAAATACTTTAATAATTATAAAATTAATAAAAGAACTAAAATATATAGTACTGTTCATGAAGACTCTAAATTCATATGTATAATGTATAATATAATGATATTACAGTTTAGTCCCTGAAGATATGTAGTTCGTTATACATCCTGTGTCACTTGCTCCGGGGACTGAGAATGATGGTTGATGCCATGAGTGCAGAAGCAAATTGCAATCCCAGATGATCTGGAAGTGCTTACATTGTAACTTTGCTTGCCGTTGTTACCATGAGCTTACATATTATGCCCCAAGATTTGTTTATATATTTGGGGGAAACAAACGTATGATAAAGCTGCGAGAATCTAAAACAAACTTAGAATTTTATCCAAGTGAAATGATGAGACCAGAGAGGTTGTTGATGATATCCAATAAGTCTTATCGCCATATCATTTTCACCATTTACAGAGGATAACCTGAGAGAGTTTAAGGTTGAACTGGAAGCACAAGAATTTAGTGAGACTGCTTAGGTATTGAAGGGGTTATGGTCCCAGATCTCGCGTCAGCATAGCCGCGAGTGACCATTACCCTTATCAAAAACCCCCACCAACAAGAACTTATCTGTGTCCGTGCGGGCACGCGCGAACACAGCGGTCGAATCCAATCGGTCAAGTGATGAGAAGACCTACCTTGTGTATGAAAATGGGTGTATACATAGCGATGCGGCCTGGCACCGCATCCTATGAACATTTTCGTCACGACAAGGGATCTGGATAACAGCAACAGTCACCACAAGTGGCGATGCGGCCTGGCACCGCATCCCGCAGTCTTCGCCAGAGTGGGAACGCGGAAACAACGGCAGTTACCGCAGGCAGCGATGCGGCGCAGCACCGCATCCTGCCCACGAGGCAAGTGGGACTGACACCACAGAGCAAGTGGCACCAATGACAGTTGCCTGTCAGCCCATGCGTAAGCAACAGACTGACACCGCAGTAGGACGTGGCTTCACCTCCACAACCGACAAGCCTGACACACCTGCATAAGGGCGGCACGTCGTCAGTCTGTCCACTCAACTACCCCCCTTCACTCCTCGGCTATAAATACCCATCCCAAACCAGGTTTGAGGTATCGCTTCTCAACTCTCTCACTACTACTACTATCACACACTTTGCTTCACAAGCAAATTACTGATTCTCACGCCGGAGGGTGGTAACAAGGAGCACCCCCCACCCCTTCCTCCTTGTTACGAGTCACGGTGTGTTTTCCTTGTGCAGGAGACAGCCCAGCTGACGGTCCAGCCACCGATCCTCGGAAAGAAGGGATTAACCCTACTTGACGAGACCAGTGAATTAACCTCCCTTGGTTAACCACTGTTTCATCATTGGCGCCCACCGCTACTCTTAGCACTTTTTTCCGCATCCTTTTCTTTCTTGAAGATCATGTCTGATCGTCAAAACAATCCCACCGGGTATAACCCCAACCCCGCAAACTTGGTACCCACGGGGAATATCGCCCCAGCACAGCCAATCGGCCACATAGGCACTTCCGCACAGGGGGGCTCTCCCCCAGTGTTCATGCCAGATTTTTCACAGTTCGGTTCTGTGATACCCCCGGGAATGAATCTCCATTCCAGGTTTTACCAACAATAGGCTGCCCTTGCGGCAGCCTACAGTAAAGCTTGCGCAGAAGCGCAAGTACACGGAGGACCCACCCCCGCACCATACACGTGCCTCGTATCTTGCAATACGAGAGTAGGGCACCCGTAAACACGCATTCCCGGGACAGGGTGGAAGAACGCGGATCCTCCTACTGTAGCGTCCGCACGATCGATGAAGGCGATTCTACATATGGATCCCGCCGTAGGGGTCCAATACAAAGCCGCCTAGGCCCGCATGGCGAAAATCGGCGGCAATCAACAGCCCACCGCGGCTCCGGCATCCACAGCCGTCTGGGACCACAACCCCACAACGAAGGGCATGATCGCACCGACCCAGACGACCACACGTATTGTGGGGAATCCCACTCGGCCAATAACCGACCGGGAGGATACAACTACATTCCTCCCACTCAACCCCGCACTACATACGTCCGCGCTGCAAAGCGCAGAACAACCCAACCCTACAGGCTAAGGTCCGTCACTGAAAACTCCAAATTCATACCAGAGATCGCCCATGCCGACGTAACTACAACCAAACTCCCACTTACGATTGGGAAATACAATGATTCATCCGACCCGGATGACCATATGAACATTTTTACTAGGGCTGGCATATCGTGTATACCCGTACACGATAAGACACGACACGATAAGACACGATACACGAAATCCCATACACGAACACGACACGATAACTTATCGTGTCCTTTTTTTCAAACACGAACACGAACATGACATGATTACACGAAAATTACCTGTTAATACCTGTTAACACGACTGTTCGACTGTTATACACGAAAATTACCTGTTAACACGAACAAAAACACGAACACGACATGCTATCTGAGAGTTACAGAGGGAGTTTAGGGTTTTATTTATTTTTTTAATTGAATGAGGAATGAAAATAGAAAGGAATTAAGGAACCCACACGCACATGGCTGATGAGTTTTATTTAATTTAATTTCTTATCGTGTACTAACGGGTATTAACAGGTAAACAGGTATTTAACCTGTTTATACACGAAAATTAACAGGTAATCTCGTGTCTACCTGTTTGGTACACGATACCTGTTAAGGCCATACACGATACCTGTTAACTTCGTGTAGGTTCGTGTCGTGTATTCGCGTATTCGTGTAAAATTGCCAGCCCTAATTTTTACCGGCGCTGGGTGCAATGGAAAGTGGGACGAGGCCACATGGTGCCATTTTTTCCCCTAGACCCTCACTGGATTAGCGAGGGCCTGGTTCGATTCTTTGCCAATTGGAGCACTGGCTTCATTTGAACAACTGCAAGCAAAATTTCTTGCACATTTCAGCCAACAACGACGTCACAAACGTGATTCAATGGACGTCATGAACATCTGGCGCGGAGACAACGAAAGCCTAGAATCTTTCGTTATCCGCTACAATAAAGAATGCCTTGAGATCGGTGGGATCACAGATCAAATGGCCCGTAACCATTTCATCTTAGCCGTCAAGGACAATGAAATGGTGATGACCATCTCAGGCAAAGAAGGCTTGCCAGAAAAAATGGGACGACGCCATGGCCGCGGTCAAGACGTACGCCCAAACTCAGCGGTCCCTCAAACCGCACACTGGCAAAGCGCAGCCCCAGGCGGAAGGTCACTTCTCCCGCCAAGACACCAAGCGCAACAACAAGCGTAACCGGGACACATGGAATCGCGGCAACGATTCCAAACCTCATGTCTCGCACGGTTACCAGCCCGACGCAAGGGCAACGATCAATGCCCAACGCGAACAACGGGCATCAAAGAAGGAATCTCGGGACCGCAATTGGACCGAGATCAACAAGTCGCCAATAGAAGTCCTCCAGACAGACGCACAGTTCTTGCGACCGGTCCAACCGGTGAAGTCCAAAAAGAACCAAGATCTCACTCTTTACTGTGAGTATCATAAGGACTCGGGCCACTCAACCAACAACTGCATCAGTCTCTGATTAGAGATTGAACGAGCCCTGAAAGAGGGGAAGCTGCAACATCTGTTGACAGCCGCGCAGAAGCAAACAAAGCGCATCACCCCTAACGACGAGGGCACTTCCACGGGCAAAAAGGCCATGTATGTGGCCTCAACCCACATGATTAATGGGGGCCGTGAAAGGCTGCGCAAGACGGCAAGAAGAGGGGATAACGACTGGAAATATGAACAAGTCGTTTTCCCCAAAGTTCGAGACGGACCGCGCGACAGACGCGCCGTCGTAGTCACCGGCTACCTAGCTCATTACTGCACAGAACGGTTGTTCATCGACCCAGGCAGTACTTCTGACATCATCTACGAGCAGTGCTTTAACCAATTCGATCAGGAAGATAAAGATCGATTACAGCCGGTAGACTACCCTTTGGCCGGATTCGCGGGAGAAATGGTATTTCCCCTAGCCAAATTACATTCCCCGTGCGCCTTACCAACGGTAAGCACACGCGGATCGAGGAGGTAAACTTCATGGTTTTACCCCACACCTCCCGATACGACGTACTTCTCGGGCGAGAGTCCCAAGGCGACTTTAACATGATTACGTCTGTCCCCCATTCTGCCATCGGTTTCCCAATCGAGACGGGGGTCGCCATAATTTATGCCCGCAGAGAAGTCATGTCTACGGACGAACTACATCCGACCAAGACAGCAAGGCTCACCCCCAACAACCAACCAGAGAAATGGGTTCTTAACGCAAGACACCCAGAACAGACGGTGACATTGGGTCATGCCTTGTCTAACAGCACAAGGGCGCGCCTGAAGCAACTCCTTTTCAGGAACCAAGATATCTTCGCCTGGACACCCGCAGACATGACAGGTGGGCCACGTGAAGTCGCGCAACATTTCTTGAATACCCTACCAGGTATCAAGCCAGTGATCCAAGGCCAACGCCACCTTGGATCCGAAAAGAACGAGGCGATGAATGAGCAGGTCAAAGAACTGCTCTCCGCAGGCATCCTGCGGGAAGTTAAATACCAGACTTGGTTGTCTAACCCAGTCATGGTAGAAAAAGCAACCGGGGGCTGGCGCATGTGCGTCGACTACAAAGATCTCAACAAAGCCTGCCCCAAAGATTGTTACGCACTTCTAGAAATCAACGAGAAAGTCGATAACCTCGCCCCATTCAGATGGAAGTGTTTCCTTGATTGTTATAAAGGCTATCACCAAGTGCAGATGGCAATCGAGGATGAAGATAAAACGAAATTCCGCACCCCTAAGGGGAACTACTGTTATACAAAGATGCCGTTTGGGTTGCACAACGTGGGCACAACCTATCAAAAACTGATGAACGACACTTTCGGCATTCAAATCAGCAAGAGTGTCGAAATCTACATGGACGACCTAGTCGTCATGAGCATGGAGGAGGATACCATACTCACAGATATCGAAAGAACATTCCAAACTCTACGAAGCGTCAACATGAAGCTCAACCCAGGGAAATGCTCGTTTGTAATGGAAGAAGGCAAGTTCCTTGGATTTATCGTCACAAAAGATGGATTCAAGGTAAACCCGGAAAAAGTTCAGGCGATCGAGCGCATGCCATCGCCTTCTACGATAAAGGAAATGCAACGACTAGCCGGCTGGCTATCCGCGCTGAACAGATTCCTAGCCAACCACGCGGCTAAATCTTATCCCTTTATCAGCACTCTGCGGAACTACTTAAAAAAGGAACAGTTCCAGTGGACCGCAGAGGCAGAAAACGTTTTCCGGGAGATGAAAGAGTGTTTGATTCAACTCCCAACTCTCACTACACCACACAAGAAAGAACCGCTCATGTTATACCTATCAGCCGCTGACAACGCGGTAGGTGCGGTGCTCATCGTGGAACGAGAAGGAGTCCAAACACCAATCTATTACGTCAGCAAAATGATGAACGACCCAGAGACAAGATACTCCATCATGGAGAAGTTGGTACTCGCACTGGTACACGCATCCAGACGGCTACGCCGTTACTTTGCAAACCACGTCATCACCGTGCTAACCAACTACAGGATCGGGCAAATCCTCTCCAAACCTGAAATCTCTAGGAGATTAGTAAAATGGGCCATTGAACTGGGCGCACACACATTGGTTTACAAACCGCGCCCAACAATCAAAGGCCAAGTTTTAGCTGACTTCGCCGCGGAAGTACCGGCGAATCGCATTCAAGAATGCGAAGACGAACAGACCCCTATACCTCCACCATCTTCATCAGACATCTGGGCACTATTCACAGATGGTGCGTCCAACGAAGAAGGTGCGGGTGCAGGTCAGCGACTCGTAAGCCCCGAAGGCCAAGAGCTCACTTATGCCATTCGCCTCGATTTCAAAAGCACAAACAACGAGCCAGAGTATGAGGCTCTGCTGGCAGGGCTACGTTTGGCAGTCAAGCTCGGCGTCCAGCATTTAGAAGCACACGTCGACTCACTACTAGTTGCAGAGCAAGTGCACGGTGACTATGCCGCAAAAGGAGATATCATGATCCTCTATCTCGAACAAGCCATGCAACTGAAATCCAAGTTCACGTCCTTCAATATCCGACATATCAACAGGAGTGAAAACAAATCCGCGGATGCACTCTCAAAACTCGCATCCACCAGCTTCCAACACCTGGCAAAGGAGATACGTATTGAGATCTTGCAAAATCCCTCAGTACCCCTACGCCAAGTCAACGTCATCCAGTACGGTGCAACATCCTGGATGACACCAATTATTGCATACTTGCAGTCCGGTGTTACTCCCGAAAGTAAAGCTGAGGCACGCAAACTACAATACAAAGCGTGCCATTATCAGATGGGAGACGGTATTTTATACCGCAAATCATACCTGGGCCACTCCTACGATGCGTCAACCCTCAAGATGCCACATATCTTATCAGAGAGATACACGACGGAATATGTAGCATACATGCAGGCCCGCGCATGGCAGTGGCCAAAATCATGAACGTTGGGTACTACTGGCCTGGCATGCACCTGGACGCGGTCAAAGTCTTGCGCAAATGTTTTAATTGTCAACGACACGCACCAAAGACTTTGCGCCCAAAAAACAACCTCGTCCCTGTAACCACCGCATGGCCTTTTCAAAAATGGGCAATCGACGTGGGAACACATCATCTGCCGTTTCACCAAATGGGTAGAAGCAAAACCGCTAGCCTCTACCACCGCTATGATAACAAGGAAATTTGTCTGGGAACACATCATCTGCCGTTTCGGTTTACCAATGTGCATAGTAACCGATAACGGCACCAACTTCGCGGCCGAAGATTTCCAAAACTGGCTAAAGGAACTAAACATTGAACATGTCTTCTCCTCCGTGGCGCATCCGCAAGGGAACGGTCAGGTCGAGATCATCAATAAAAGTTTAGTTGAAGGTATAAAGGCACGGTTGGGAACAGCCAGACGCGGCTGGGTCGATGAACTCCCAAGTATCATATGGGCCCATAGGACTAACCCGAAGACAAGTCACGGGGAGACACCTTTCAGCCTAGTCTATGGCTCTAAGGCAGTGATCCCCGCTGAAATCGGTCTCCCTTCACCCCGAATGTTAGCTATCAACAAAGTTGACAACAGTGACGAGCGCAGGCTTGACTTGGACCTCTTAGAAGAAAGGCGCGAAAACGCCGCAATCAACGAGGCCAAGTACAAAAGAAAACTGGAAAAGTACTACAACGCGCGCGTCCTCATCTGCACATTCAACCCGGGAGACTATATCATTCGGGACAATGAAGCCTCTAACGCAGAGCGCCCTTGGAAACTCGCCCCCAAGTGGGAAGGACCCTACCTCATCCAAGAGGTCTTGGGAAAAGGCGCATACAGATTACAAACGTTAGAAGGTGAACCCATCGCAAGAACATGGAACGCACAGCAACTTCGACGCTGTTATATGTAAGCTACGTTTACATTTTCCATGTAACCTACTGGCCCGCAGGCCATCTTGCCAATGAATAAATGAACGATTTAATGCAATATTGTTTGTTCCCTTCTATTACAAATGTGTATCCCAATTCGCGGTATCTGCAAAAACAGATTGGCAAAATCTTCATTCGCGATACCCACACAAAGTGGTGACCACTGATACACTCTAATTTACACATATTTTAGTCCCCCGTTTTACCCCTATTTTATGCGTTTTTGGCCGTAAAACCGTCATTCGGATACTTATTTATCTACATTTATGTTTACAGGCCTAAAACAGCATACCAGACAAGATGATAGCGAAAACGAGGACTTTCCGGACAAAACGACGAAGCTGCGGACATTCTGTTAAGGAAACTGATCTGGGCCTGTGGCACGGTCGTGCCATCTGAAGAACGACCGTGCATCTCCGACAGTTAAAGATTTGGCCGGCATTGAACGAAGGTGCGACTAGGCGTGCAAGGCATTTACGATCAGCTCGGTGATGCACGGACATGCCATCCGAAGAACGATCGTGCGTCTACGATGATCCAGCCTGATCTCGGTGATGAACGCCCGGCCAGCAGCTCGTGCAACAAGTAACCCGGAACTGAACGACCGTTCCACGTGAAGAACGGTCGTGCGATATCGTATCCGGTCAAAGATCTGAAGACGTATGCAGTATGGTGACCCATCCCTAATAATTGCATAAAGTGCACGGTCGTGCCATATGGAGAACGACCGCGCGACAGCGAAAAATATAAAAACAGAACAGAAACCTTCTGTTCGACATTCTGGAATTTTGGAGAGCTTCACAGGCGATTTTCAGGCTCCGGAGGCAATAGCTTTCACCCGGATTCAAGCCACATTGTCCCGTTTAGCTCGATTACTACCCGGATCCTTAGTCTAGTACTTGTTTATGGTTTGGTTTTCTAATCTTTCCATGATTTTGTTAATCTTTCAAGTACTTAGATTATTGTTTATGTATTATTGTAGCCTTTGGGCAAAAACACAACAATCCCTTGCTAGATTATAACCATTAGTTTGTTAAACTTTGTTTGTAATGACACTTTGAAGTATTTTCTATGATTATCTTTGATGATTAGTTTGCAACCTTGTTATTGATATTGATTTCTTGATTATAAGTAATTATGTTGGATGATTGATGCTTGGTTAGTTAAGATAGTTGAAAAATGAAGCCTAATTAATCTTGTATTAGTAAACTTTGAACTTGGTTAACTAGATTAGCTTGGTTTAAATGTATGCATCATGATACTAGAAATGGTTAGTGGTTTAATAAAATGTAATTATTGTTAATCAAGAGAGCTTGCCGTCACGTAAGGACCTTAACGGGTTAGATGGTGTCGTTATAAATTCTTGGCATGATTTATTAGCTTAGATAGTAGTTTAGGCCAAAATTGCTTTCTTGGTGAATTATTGTGCAAGATTTGTAAAATGAACTTGGTTGTGATTTAATCTAGTTTATGCTTGTCTCGGTGGTTGCATTGTGTTTATCGGTGTCGCTTTCCTTGATTAAGTGAGGTTAGAATAATCCTAACGGCTGACTAACTTATTTTTAAGAGATTTTCATAGACATTTATCAATTGCACGTTAAAGAACAATTTTAGGTGGTTAAAGTGTGTTTATCGTTTTAACTTTCCGAATGATTGTCATGTTAGGATTCCCGAAAGGGATACTAATTGTCTTAAAATGGAAAATTGACCGAATGCTTCTAGTGCCAAAACCGACTTAGTTGACATGCTTTGGTTGTGTATTAAGCAAGGCTTTTTATCTATTATCTTTTATGTTTTTATTATGTATTTATTTATGCTTACTTTAGTTTAGTTTAAATCAAACAAACCTATGTTTTTACCGGTAGTTTAGTGACAAAGGTCTAGTATTATTTCTCCGCCCATTTCCTTGGATCGATACTTGGTTCTTACCGATACTTTATTACATATATGAGGGGTACACTTGCCTCTTTCGTGTGTGTTTTAATGTTAAAGTAATAATCACTTTTATAAATTTAAAACCAAATCGTGTGTAATTTCATTGCAAAATTATGTATATATACGCACACGTCAAGTTTTTGGCGCCGTTGCCGGGGAAAATGGCGAGTTTTAGGAACGACCCGAGTCATTGTGTTATCGGCGTATATACTTGTTAATATTTGTGTATACTTTCTTGATTATTTATTTGTTTATTTATTTGTTAATATTTCTTGGTTTTAATTCGTTTTATTCGTTTTCCAAGTCATTTTTGTATACTTGTAAATTTTTGCTCCATTTATGTATTTTTATCCGGATTTATTATTATTTATTTATTCTTTGATTTTTCGGCTTCGGGAAACCATTTTTGTATTAGCCGATTCATTTATTTTTATTGTGTTGATTTTTATAAAATTTCGGGCCCATTTTCGAATTTTTATAAAATTTTCAGCCCATTTCTAATAATATTCTGCTTCTATTCAGCTGAAAAAAAATATATATATATATATATATATATATTATTATTTTATTAATAAAATATTCACCGTGTCAAATTTTCGTTTGCAGGTTAATGTTCTCGACCCCCGCTCCAGAACTTGTTGAACCGTCAGACGAGCCCGAACGTGATCTTAGGAGACGTCTACGCGCGAAAGGTCGGGCGGTTGGGCTACTGCTCGCCAGTGGTGGGCCGGAGTCGGTGGTACCTGCTGAAGCCGAGGGCTCAGGAGGAGGCGTAATCATGGCAGACGATAATCGACCGTTGAATGAGACGAATCAGCCTGGAAGAACAGGCCTGGAGCCGAGTATCCTTCAACCTACTATTGATGTACCTGCTTTTGAAATTAGATCTAGTATTATAAATATGGTACAAAATTCAGTACAGTTTGACGGACGTGAGCACGAGGATCCCGGGAGGCATATTGCTGCGTTTCTCCATGTTTGTTCTACGTTTAAGATTACAGGTGTTTCGGAGGTTGCGATTCGGTTGAGGTTGTTTCCGTTTTCGTTACGTGACAAAGCTAGAGCTTGGCTTATGTCACTTCCAGCCGGGTCCATCAGGACCTGGAATCAGTTGGCGGAGCAGTTTATGCAGAAATATTTCCCACCTGAGAAAACGAACAAGCTACGGAACCGAATTGTATCTTTTCACCAGGACGAGGGTGAGTCGTTGCATGCGGCGTGGTAGAGATTCAAGGATTTGTTGATTGATGTGCCACATCATGGCTACTCCAAGAGACAGCTGGTTTTAACGTTCTATCAGGGGCTCAGTTACAACACACAGGAGCGGTTAGACGTGAACGCGGGAGGCGATCTAGGAACTAAGACGCCGAATGAAGCGTATGATGTTATTGAGAAAGCCGTGTTGAAATCCAGCTCGCGTCGGGAGGGAGACAGAGGCCGGGCATCATCATCATCATCTCGCACAGGAGTCCATGTTGTAGACGACTACACGGCTATTACTGCACAAATCTCGGCTCTCGCATCGAGATTCGACAGGTCCCAGATGATTGCGCATGCGGGCTCAGGTTGTGACCAGTGTGGAGTGTCACACGAGCCCGGGGTATGTTTTCAGGGAGTCGTATACGAGGGCCATGAAGAGGTAGATTTCGTGGGTAATCAAGTGCGGCCGCAAAACAACCCTTACAGTAACACCTATAATCCCGGTTGGAGAAATCACCCAAATTTTGGGTGGCGTGCGAATACAGGCAATCAAAATCCTTTGGGATTTACTCCGCGCGCTCCAGCGCAACAGCAGGGTCATGGTCAGGGTCAGCAGTTCCAGCAGTACAACCAACAGTACCAGCAGCGTTCTTACCCGTATCAGAATCAGGGCTCTGGGAGTAGTTCCCAGCAGCAGGCCCCTCAGACTAGTTCTAAGCTGGAGGATATGATGGCCCAGCTTCTTACTAGCTCCTCGAGCGCGAATCAGTTAGCTGAAAAACGCTACCAGCAGAGCGAGGATCGTTTTCTCTCTCATGAGGGAGAAATGAGGAGCCACAAGGCCTCGATTCAGAATATAGAGAATCAGGTTGGTCAGCTGGCACAGATGATGTCAAAGAGACCCCAGGGTGGTCTCCCGGGCAATACTGAGACAAACCCGGGCCCGCACAGAGATGTGAATGCGGTGATGACCAGGAGTGGAAAACCTACCGGACCCGTCATATCGGACTCACCACCGATCACTGAAGCGGTCCCGACCGACACACCGGATGAGGTGCATGCCAGGCTACGCCCAGCAAGTACAACACAAGTCCAGGAGCCGGTCACAGGTTACACGCCTCCAGTGCCTTATCCAGGAAGGTTGAAGAAGCAGAAGATTGATGAACAAAACGGTAAGTTTCTCGAAATGTTTAAGCAATTGCATATAAACATACCGTTTGTTGAAGCTTTGGCCCAGATGCCAAAGTATGCCAAGTTTCTGAAAGACATCCTCTCAAATAAACAAAAGCTCGAGGACATGTCTTGTGTGGTTATGAATGAAAGCTGCTCTGCTATTCTCTAGAATCGCCTGCCTACAAAAATGGGAGACCCAGGCAGTTTCACGCTTCCTTGCCTCATTGGCAATTTGTCTGTCAGTAATGCGTTAGCAGATCTAGGAGCGAGTATAAACCTTATGCCCTATAAGGTTTTTACAAAGTTGGATCTAGGTGAGCCGTCACCTACGAGGATGAGTATTCGACTTGCGGATCGTTCTGTCAAGTATCCACGTGGGTTTGTAGAGAATATGCTTGTTAAGATTGACAAGTTTGTATTTCCCGTGGATTTTTTTATCCTGGACATGGATGAGGACTCGAGAGTGCCTCTGATACTCGGACGCCCGTTTCTGAACACCGCCCGGACGATTGTGGACGTGGCGGCGGGCCAGATCACACTCCGAGTAGATGATGAGCATGTGACGTTTGACATTAAACGTTCTATGCAGCATCCTCAGAGTCAGGACGACGCGCTCTATTATGTCGACATCGTCGACACTTATGTGAGCACGCATTTCCAGGGTACGATCGAGGAGATAGATTCGGACACACATCTGTTGTGTGGGGACTTAGATGGCATTACGCAGGAGGGCCACTATTTAGAGCAGCCAGTCTATCAGATTGGTGATGATGGTCCCCAGAGTCCGGATCGATTCACAAAAATTGATCGCGAAATTGAAGTGAAGTCGAAGCCTTCAGTGGAAGATCCTCCTACCTTGGAGCTTAAAGAGCTCCCACCGCACCTGGAGTACGCATTTCTTGATGAGGAGCGTCATTTGCCTGTTATTATTTCATCTGGATTGGCGGGAGAAGAGAAGAGCAGACTGCTTAATGTGTTGAAACTTCATAAGAAAGCAATCGCCTGGAAAATCATGGACATAAAAGGAATAAATCCCTCCTTCTGTACACATAAAATTCTAATGGAGGATCAGTTCAAGCCGTGTGCGCAGCACCAGAGGCGGCTGAACCCGAACATGCAAGAGGTCGTTAAAAAGGAAGTGATTAAGTTGTTAGATGCTGGTATGATCTATCCCATTTCCGACTCTGTTTGGGTCAGTCCTGTGCAGGTTGTGCCCAAAAAGGGGGGCATGACTGTGGTCACGAACGATAGGAATGAGCTCATTCCAACCAGGACGGTCACTGGATGGCGGGTTTGCATCGATTATCGCAAACTCAACGACGCCACTCGCAAGGACCACTTCCCGCTTCCATTCATTGATCAAATGTTGGAGCGTCTGTCAGGGAAGTTATATTATTGTTTTCTGGATGGGTTCTCTGGTTATTTTCAAATTCCTATCGCTCCTGAGGACCAGGAGAAGACCACATTTACCTGTCCTTTCGGTACATTCGCCTACCGGCGTATGCCGTTTGGGCTGTGTAATGCGCCGGCTACTTTCCAGCGATGTATGGTCGCCATTTTCCACGACATGATTGAGGATTCCATGGAGGTGTTCATGGACGACTTCTCGGTATTTGGGGATTCCTTTGATCAATGTCTGGAAAATTTGAAAAGAATGTTGAAGAGGTGTGAGGAGACTAATCTGGTCCTGAACTGGGAGAAATGCCACTTCATGGTGAAGGAGGGCATAGTTTTGGGACACAAAATTTCTCACGCGGGCATGGAAGTCGACCCAGCCAAAGTCGACGTTATTTCACGACTTCCGCCCCCACCTCTGTTCGAGCTATACGGAGCTTTCTCGGTCATGCCGGGTTCTATCGGCGATTCATCAAAGATTTTTCAAAGATCGCCAGACCCATGACTCGCTTGTTAGAGAAAGATGCTCCATTCGTGTTTGGAGATGATTGCTTGAGGGTTTTTGACCTCCTCAAGCAAAAGTTGATTGAGGCCCCTATTTTAGTCGCACCGGACTGGAGTTTGCCGTTTGAAATCATGTGCGACGCGAGTGATTACGCTATAGGGGCCGTTCTGGGTCAAAAGAAGGAAAAGCACTTCCATCCGATCTATTATGCGAGCAAAACTCTTCACGACGCTCAAGAGCATTACACCACGACTGAAAAAGAGCTCTTGGCGGTCGTTTTCGCATTCGATAAATTTAGATCGTATTTAGTGCTTTCGAAAACCGTTGTATACACTGATCATGCAGCCATTAGAAACCTCTTCAGCAAACAGGACGCTAAACCGCGTCTAATCAGATGGATCCTGTTGCTGCAAGAGTTTGACATTGAGATACAAGATAAAAAGGGTGCTTTGAATGTAGCGGCCGACCATCTGTCTCGGTTAGAGCACGGAGACATCGAGGATTCGCGTTGGGATTCAATCAATGACAAGTTCCCACACGAATCTTTGATGGGTGTTGAGATATGTGATGAGTCACCATGGTTCGCTGACTTTGCGAACTACCTTGCTTGTAGAATTCTGATTAAAGGGTTGACTCATCAGCAAAAGAGGAAATTCTTTTCAGATCTAAAGCACTACATATGGGACGACCCTTTCTTGTTCAAGGTGGGTGCTGATCAGGTGATCAGAAGATGTGTATCAGGATCTGAGGCGACCGATATTCTGCGCCAGTGTCATGAGGGACCTACCAGAGGCCACCACGGAGCCAACTTCACCGCGAAGAAGGTGTTGGATTCTGGGTTTTACTGGCCGACCATTTTCCGTGACGCGCAGAGTTGGGTGAAAGCGTGCGATGCTTGTCAGAGGGCGACGAACATATCGGCACGCGACGAAATGCCCCAGAACTGGATACAGGTATGTGAAGTCTTTGATGTTTGGGGGATAGACTTCATGGGACCATTTCCCCCATCACGTGGAAACAAGTACATACTCGTGGCTGTTGACTATGTATCAAAGTGGGCGGAGGCGCAAGCCTTACCCACTAACGACGCCAGAGTAGTTGTGAGGTTTCTTAAGAGTTTGTTCGCCCGATTTGGCGCTCCGAAAGCGCTCATTAGTGACCGAGGGACTCATTTTTGTAATACACAGCTTGAAAAGGCTTTGTCCCGATACGGTGTACATCACCGTTTGTCCACGCCCTATCATCCGCAGACGAGCGGGCAGGTGGAGGTCACGAACAGTGGGCTTAAGCGCATCCTTGAGCGGTCTGTTGGAGCGAACCGCAAGGAGTGGTCGGACAAACTTGAGGATGCATTATGGGCATTCCGTACAGCTTATAAGACCCCTATAGGGACCACCCCCTTTAGGTTGGTATACGGAAAGGCATGCCATTTACCGGTGGAGTTGGAGCACAAGGCTATGTGGGCTTTGAAAACCGCGAATTTGGACCTAAAAACCGGAGGTGAAGCCCGGTTTCTCCTAATTCATGAATTGGAAGAATTGCGGCACCAAGCCTATGAGAGCTTCGTACTCTACAAAGAGCGCACGAAGAAACTTCACGACAAACGCTTGAAGGACCATAAAGAATTCCAAGCGGGTGATCTTGTTCTTCTGTACAATTCAAGGCTGCGCTTATTTCCTGGGAAGCTTCATTCACGCTGGACAGGACCATACACGGTTAAGGAAGTATTCCCGTATGGTACTGTTGCAGTAGAGAACGCGGATGGCGTTACATTTAAGGTAAATGGTCACCGGTTGAAGTTGTACGTTGCCGGGCCGATAGAATCGGCGGTGGAGGTGATTGAACTCCAAACCCCGCACACATCATAAGTGTGGGGAGGAGAGAGTCTACGCTACTGACTCGCGGATCAAAAATGTAGCAAGAGCGTATTTTGCGCTTTAGGGGTAGTTTAGTCTTTTTTGTATTTTTTTTTTTAGTTTTAGCTTTGAGTCTTGCTATCGACTCGTCGACAAAAATTTAGCATGAGTCTACGCTGCTGACTCGCCGACAAAAATGCAGCAGGAGCGTCTTTGGCGCTGTAAGGGTAAAATAGTCCTTTTTTGTATTTTTGTAGTTTTAGCGTAATTTAGGTAAGTTAGGTAGTTTACGTTAGTTTGTTTAGTTTTCGTACGTGCCGGGCGAAGGTTCTGTATTGCAATATTGTTAGAACAGTTGGTGTGTCGAAAAAACGGCGAAAAACGGCCGAAACAGTTGCTGGAAATGGCTTCTGCGGAAAATTCTGTATCTGCACCTGATGCACGACCGTTCCTCGGGTCGCACGACCGTGCGATTCCGAGCAAGCGGGCACGGCAGATCGCACCTCCGGTGCATTTCCGAGAAAAGTGGTCTGGGTTTGAGCGACGCCGGTGACGCACGACCGTGCCATAGGTCGAACGACCGTGCGTCAGGCTGAGGGCAATTTTGTCATTTTGCACATTATATATACCCTCATCTGCTGCAAAATCCCTCATTCGCGAACCCTAGTCGCTGCAGGCCGTTCCAGGGCGATTCTTCATCATATCGCACGGTTTTTCACACGATCTCACACCCTTCTTCGCACGGTACGTTCCTAGTTGTAGATTTCTTGTTTTCTTGCTTTCTAGGTTAGATTTCTTCCGATTTTTCAAGGAATTTTTAGGGTTCTCTTCATAAACAAATCGAAACCCTAACCCTTGTTGAATCGAAGTATCGTGAACACCCGGTTGACTTTCAGACCCCTGTTGGCCCAATACTTGTTGAAATTTTGCAAAGATCAGATTGTTCTAAGTACAGGGGTCGAAAATCTGCAGACACGGAGTCGCACGGTCGTTCCTCGTGTGGAACGGTCGTGCCTCGCCGGCTTGTTCACGATATCCTCTGGGCTTGGTCTGTTAGTTGTCGGAGACGCACGATCGTGCGTCTCGCGGCACGACCGTGCCATATGCCCAGCTCAGTTAGATAGTTTCTTCATAATTTGCTGCTCGGCTGTTTTCAATTCGTTTCTCACCTGTTTCTGTCTTTCTAACAATTTTCCCCATTACAGATGAACCATCCCTTCCTACAGTTTGACCCCAACATTGAGAAAGAAGCTTTGTGCATACCGAAGCGCGACGCATTGTGGGCGAGACGGGGGCAGTTTGGAGTCCCCCGATGGTTAGATTGGGAAGTCATGCGCGAACTCAATCAGTATGATCGACTGGACGACATGATGACTCGCACGCTTGCAAATTTGGTCGGTTGCAACCGACCCGTTTACCGGGAGTTGACAATTGAATTCTTCGCTTCGTATGCCTATGAAAGACCGGTTGCACATACACAGCCCGATTTTCGCTACAGGGAGCGGGTGACCTTCAGGTTATGTAGAAGATGGCATACATGGTCGGTTGGTCGTTTGGGAAGACGGCTCGGGATTTATACTAGGGAGGACATGGATGATCCCGACGTCTTCAACGATCAGTTCAACTTCCCTAATGATGCAGCGCGGGATGCATTCTGGGCAGAAAACGCTATTGGGGAGCCCTACAACCCGAGGATGTCAAAGGCCTCGCGACTCCGAGACCCTCTGGTGCGAGTGATGCACCATGTTTTCAGCCATTCGATATGCGGTCGCATGGACAGTCTCGGTAACTGTCCCACACCTGACTTGCTTTTTCTATATGCGTTGGTTGACAAAGCACCAATCAACCTAGCCGCACGAATGGCTGAGTACTTTGTCAAGTGTTCGGGGCGGACCCCGAATAGTGAGATTCATGGCGGTCAGTACGTGACCGAAATAGCGTACAATGAGCACTATATGACGCCGGGGGTGCTTCAGGGTCTCACTTTGATTACTGAGGGGGTTCATGTCGATATTCGGTCACTGAAGTTCATGGAGGTGATTGTAGAGCTTGATAGGGGGGATAGGTTGAGAGGATTGAATAACGAGGTCTGGGACCCGTTGCCTCCAGCTGAGGAGGAACATGAGGGGGATGATGAGGACGTTGAGATGGGAGAGCAGCACCAGCACCAGCCACCGACACCACCACACTCGCCGCAGCACCATGCATTTCATCAGCATGAGGACTGGCCCACATTCTACCAGCAGTTCCAGGATATGCGTGTGACGCAGGAGCAGCATGGTACCTACTTTGACCAGATCAGATCCAACCAGGACGAGATTCGGGCCAGTCAGGCAGAGCTTCGGGCCACACATGACCAACTTCAGCAGCGCCAGGATACTTTATATCAGGGGGTCAGTGCGGGATTTTCTTATCTTTTCGGGGAGATGCATCACGCATACCCCGACTACTTTCAGCACCCTCCGGAGTTCCCACCGTGGAACCCCCCTGGCTATGGTGATCAGGGCCCATCTGGCACGAGACATGATGATGATGATGAGTAGTTGGCGGTGGTGATAGCATTTGGTGGTGTTTTCTGTTTCAGTACTTTATTTACTTTTGGGTGTTTATTTTGACTATTATTTAAAACACCCCGGTTATGTATTTCAGACAATTTCCTTTGTGTTTTGTTTGGATTTTAGTATTTATGTATATTATGGTTGTTTTGTGATTTTTCTATTTTTGTATGTTTTGGGTGCACATGTGACATACTCGCAGGTTTTAACTATCGGATCTTGGACCGGAGCACGTACCAGACACAGCTTCGGAAGTCTCGTGGCATCCACATCATCTTGAGGGGAGTATTTTTTATCCCTTTCTCTATATTTCGGGTCTCGCATTGGGGACAATGCGAAGTTCAAGTGTGGGGAGGGGGTTAACTTCGTTAACTTTGTTTGTCCTCTTATATCTAAAAAAAAAACAAAAAAAAAAATCAGAAAATCAAAAAAAATCATTCAAAAATACTTGTATTTTGTATATATGTTGGTAAATAAACCGGTTGGGTGTGTTTTAGAAAGCGTCGGACTTGATAAAAACTCGACAAGCAAAATATTTTTGAAAAAGGAAACCGGAAAGCGTGACAAACAAAGAAAGACTTGCATGATAGTTTTCACACTTTTACACATTCCTTCCGTTACGTGAGCATATTTGAGCCTTGATTGTTATATATTTGTTCATTTCGGATATAGGAGTGAGCCGGATGTTATGTGCAATTTAGAACTTGTCACTAGTATGCTTGTTAAGACCATGAACTTGTGAATTTGTGTAAAAGTGATAGAGGCACTTAGATTACCCCTTTGTTGTGTACTTGTTCTTTGTGTTGTGCTTCCCGTTCACCTTATATTACCCTTTAGGATTAACCATGTCGAGCCTTCCCGTTCACCTTTGTTTACCCACATTATCGCCCACTTAGCCAAATTTAGCCTTTTTATGTTTTAAACCCTTTTTAGTGTTGAAACTCGGTCAAAATAATAGTTTAACTAGCTTGTTATTGTTTATATTTCATTGTATTAGTTTAAAAAAAAAAAAAAAAAAACAGAAAAAAAAAAAAACAGAAAATAAAACACCCTAAAATAGGGTGAAGTTGATAGAAATCGAGCAATTTTGAATGCTTAAATGTTAAAATTTCGTTGATAAGCTCGATTGCGCTTTAGTCGCCTTTTTAAGGCGTTTGTATGTATAGTTGTTTTTGTTGTTGCTAGTTAAACGCTAAAACCGAGTTTTAACCATTTTCGCCACTTTATATGTCCACTTCCATACCCTTCGCCCAAGCCTAACGTTACAACCCGTAAAGAGCTCTTGATTTACACTTGTTCGCATGTTAGTTGGTGGAGACGAGATCTTATGACAAGCTTATGATATTGCACATTTCATTGACTAGGCATTGAGTGTGTACACATACACATTTTATGTATGTTTCATAAATAAAACCGAGTGTGTGAACATTGTGAGTCGTGTGAAGATTAACATGTGAGTCAATTAAATGTGAAGTCACGGCTTTTTGGTTGTCGCTTTAAAATTGCATATGCTTGTTGGGTTTGAGTCTTTTGATGTTGTCTTTCGACAAACCGGCTAACCGTTTATAGTAGTTTTAAATAAAATAGTGTGTAAATTATCGTTCTTGTTTGTTTATGTCTTTTATCGCTTTTTAGTTCAGCTTGCTTGAGGACAAGCAAGGTTCAAGTGTGGGGAGATTTGATACACTCTAATTTACACATATTTTAGTCCCCCGTTTTACCCCTATTTTATGCGTTTTTGGCCGTAAAACCGTCATTCGGATACTTATTTATCTACATTTATGTTTACAGGCCTAAAACAGCATACCAGACAAGATGATAGCGAAAACGAGGACTTTCCGGACAAAACGACGAAGATGCGGACATTCTGTTAAGGAAACTGATCTGGGCCTGTGGCACGGTCGTGCCATCTGAAGAACGACTGTGCATCTCCGACAGCTAAAGATTTGGCCGGCATTGAACGAAGGTGCGACTAGGCGTGCAAGGCATTTACGATCAGCTCGGTGATGCACGGACGTGCCATCCGAAGAACGATCGTGCATCTACGATGATCCAGCCTGATCTCGGTGATGAACGCCCGGCCAGCAGCTCGTGCAACAAGTAACCCGGAACTGAACGACCGTTCCACGCGAAGAACGGTCGTGCGATATCGTATCCGGTCAAAGATCTGATGACGTATGCAGTATGGTGACCCATCCCTAATAATTGCATAAAGTGCACGGTCGTGCCATATGGAGAACGACCGTGCGACAGCGAAAAATATAAAAACAGAACAGAAACCTTCTGTTCGACATTCTGGAATTTTGGAGAGCTTCACAGGCGATTTTCAGGCTCCGGAGGCATTAGCTTTCACCCGGATTCAAGCCACATTGTCCCGTTTAGCTCGATTACTACCCGGATCCTTAGTCTAGTACTTGTTTATGGTTTGGTTTTCTAATCTTTCCATGATTTTGTTAATCTTTCAAGTACTTAGATTATTGTTTATGTATTATTGTAGCCTTTGGGCAAAAACACAACAATCCCTTGCTAGATTATAACCATTAGTTTGTTAAACTTTGTTTGTAATGACACTTTGAAGTATTTTCTATGATTATCTTTGATGATTAGTTTGCAACCTTGTTATTGATATTGATTTCTTGATTATAAGTAATTATGTTGGATGATTGATGCTTGGTTAGTTAAGATAGTTGAAAAATGAAGCCTAATTAATCTTGTATTAGTAAACTTTGAACTTGGTTAACTAGATTAGCTTGGTTTAAATGTATGCATCATGATACTAGAAATGGTTAGTGATTTAATAAAATGTAATTATTGTTAATCAAGAGAGCTTGCCGTCACGTAAGGACCTTAACGGGTTAGATGGTGTCGTTATAAATTCTTGGCATGATTTATTAGCTTAGATAGTAGTTTAGGCCAAAATTGCTTTCTTGGTGAATTATTGTGCAAGATTTGTAAAATGAACTTGGTTGTGATTTAATCTAGTTTATGCTTGTCTCGGTGGTTGCATTGTGTTTATCGGTGTCGCTTTCCTTGATTAAGTGAGGTTAGAATAATCCTAACGGCTGACTAACTTATTTTTAAGAGATTTTCATAGACATTTATCAATTGCACGTTAAAGAACAATTTTAGGTGGTTAAAGTGTGTTTATCGTTTTAACTTTCCGAATGATTGTCATGTTAGGATTCCCGAAAGGGATACTAATTGTCTTAAAATGGAAAATTGACCGAATGCTTCTAGTGCCAAAACCGACTTAGTTGACATGCTTTGGTTGTGTATTAAGCAAGGCTTTTTATCTATTATCTTTTATGTTTTTATTATGTATTTATTTATGCTTACTTTAGTTTAGTTTAAATCAAACAAACCTATGTTTTTACCGGTAGTTTAGTGACAAAGGTCTAGTATTATTTCTCCGCCCATTTCCTTGGATCGATACTTGGTTCTTACCGATACTTTATTACATATATGACGGGGTACACTTGCCTCTTTCGTGTGTGTTTTAATGTTAAAGTAATAATCACTTTTATAAATTTAAAACCAAATCGTGTGTAATTTCATTGCAAAATTATGTATATATACGCACACGTCAACCACACACAAATATTGTAATAGGCCAGCAAAGGCAAAATATCAGCGTCTATCCGGCTGGATACGCACATACTGTTTTTACAAAACTTAAACAATTCCTAAACCCTAACGGGATAAAAATGGGAATTGACTAATACTCACACGACAAAGGTGTAGAGTATACTTAACCGCGCTTTACAGCCAACAGAGTTATCCATATACTTGCATATCACCTAGACATGCAAATGGCAAACAATGACTTAGTACTATTTACATGCGCCTGAAACATTGGCCTTAAATACACACTATTTCAACCGCGCTCACACAAAGACAAAGTAAATATTTTTTACTTATGAACTTTGAGCCGCACATACTTGCTTATCACCTAGATATGCAAATGGCAAATTCAGACTTGATGTTATTTACAAAAACATTAACTGACACACGATACAGGAGGAAAAAAGACTTGTACAAATTGATCAAAGGGGGTTAAACTTTATATATTCCAAAATATTTCTACATCGTTGCGGTGCAGAAGAAGTTTACATCAGTTCTCCTCTAAAAACATTTACATCAAAAAGAGAAGTCAAAAAGGGCACGCATGCCAACCTAGTCTTCTTTTGTACCACTGGTACCCGCATCTCCCTTTGCGCCACCAGCAGTCTCCTCCTCCTCTTCAGGATCATCATACAACAACCGCAAGCGGTCCACATAATATTCCGCCTCCAAGCATTTATCAATATCTTCAATGGCGGAAATGGACAAGCTGTTGTATGCGTTAACGGCCGCAACATACCTAGCCTCAGTATCTACACCATAGAATCCACATCTCTCATCAGTAAACTTGCTCTGGTAGAAAGGGTTCACATGGTTAAGGCATTCGTTGTAACCAGCCTTGAACCCCGCCTCCCGCGCACGCTCCTTAAGCTCATTAACAGCACTTGCGTTTTCAGGCGTGTCAAGAATGGTTCCAACAATCTGCAAAACACAAGCAACGCAGTTAAACAAAAGCAAAACCCTAAGATGACAAAGGCACCGGCTACTTACATGCCCGATACCGTGATTACGCATCCAATCACGGTCTGCCTTAAGCTGATCCAAAGAGGAAACCAGTCTATCTCTAGCCTCAGCAGCCTCCCTTGCCCACGCTTCTGCTTCAGCCGCGCGGGAAGTGACCTCCTCAAGAATGGCCACCCGGTTCTGCACTTCAACCTATCAAACAACAAAGAGTACACAAGTATAGAAGGATAATCAATTATACTTGTGAAACAAAGAACCAAACTCAAGTGTAAACGCAACTCATACCTTGAGGCCCTCGACAGCCTTGTTTAAATTGTTGCGGTCGGCATCCGCCTCTTCAAGAGCCTTGGCACCGCGTGCCTCCGCTTCTTTTGCCTCCTTGGCAGCCGCTTCAGCTGCGGCCTTGTCCTTTACCAAAGCAGCATTCGCCGCCTTGAGATAGGTCACCTCCTGACGAACACGGAAAAGTTTTTCATTTTCTCGAGCGCAAGCTTCCCTCCAACCCTTGCGCTCATCAGAAAGCAATTTGGCAAGAGTACGAACCTGTTTAAGGCCAGCTGTCGCAGCTCACGTTTCAGTCTGCTTTTGCTTCTCAAAAGCAACTTTCTCTCTTTCAAGCTGCTCCGCACCCTCCCGAGCAGCCCTTGCCATCGCCTCAGCCCGCAGGCGAACGATTTCTTCATCCTTGCGGCCCAGAACCTTGTAATCTTCCATAATAGCATTCGCCATTATGGAACTTCCAACAAGCATGGAGGAGAGTTGGTTTATCCGGTTTTCACGGGGTAAACCACGGGCACGAAAAACCTCAAAGGGAGTGCCCAAACCGCTCAAGATATCCCTGCAAGCCGAGGGATCATTGGAGATGTCATCCCCTTGCATAACAATCCAAGGAGGACTATGGTAGTTCACACCTCGGTTTTCCGTGTACGAACGATAATAGAACTCCAATTTAGTCTCACCAGGCTGAATAGACGGTTCTTCAAAGCCCGTACCCGCGGAGGCGGAACTAGAAACCTTCTCGGGAGCAGGAGATTTTTGCTTTTCAGCATCAGGGGACTTCAGTTTATCCCCTCCCTCCACATCAAGATCACGCGGCTCGATCAAATTGTCAGATGAATCCACCGTATCAAAGATGGTCTGACCCGCAGCTTTCTTCCCAGTATCCTCCGCATGCAGAGAAGGCGGAGTAACCACTTCGATAGAAGGGCTTCTCCTGAACTCCTTATTGGCTCCCGAATCCGCAGCCGCGTCTCGCGGAGGAGAAGAACGAGCCTCAAAAAAGGAAAAGGTTTCCTCACGCGGTTCTACAGCAAGAAAAAGAACAACTATAAGTTGCAAGCTAAAAATAACAAACACTTGTAAACATATGGTCAACTTACCAGTCACAACCGCAGGTTTTGGCTGCGAGATAGCAGCCGTCCGAGTCGTTCTCAACTTCGGACGTTTCTGCTCACCAGCACCAGCGGCATCTACCTTCCGCTTCTTCTTCTCATCAGCAGGTTTAGAACCTGCAGAGGACCCACCCGCAACCGCACCACCACCTGGAACACCCAAACCCTCAAGGGTGTCAGACACTACCATGTTATCGGTGTATCTGTGTAAACGAGTACGAGAGATACCTGCCACCTGCGGCACTAAAGGAGGAACAAAAGCAGGCTCATGCGTTTTCTTCTTGCGAAACCGCACGCCTTTCTCTACATGCTTTTTGGGAACACCTGTCGCATCAGGGTCTCCCAAAGCCCCAAGATCACCTGCGTTTCATTCATCAACAAGCAATCAGCAAGGCTAACTTATTTACGAAACAAATAAGGAAAGTATATTTACTATACCTTTGCCTTGCGGCAGTTCTGCCTCCATCGCCTCGCGATCAGGAATATGGAAGTTGTCACGAATGGTGAAGTTGAACCCTTCTGATAGCACATTTACAAAACTGAGTAACAAAAATAAGGAAGTAAGAAACCGCACAGGAAGGAAGGTACTTACCACCACTCTTCTCCCGCATAACCGGCCTTGCTTTCCTACTCATCCTTGGCAGCATCATCCGCAGCACCCACAACTGCGAATTGCTCAGTTTTTTCCACCCGATGGTCCGCAATCTCGGGAACCAATCCACTGTATCAACCCTGGGGACACTAATGGTCTCCGTTATGATTGTGTCTGTCACATTCCTAAAGGTCAACTTAGCAGTGACCGCAGCAGCCTTAATGTAGAAGAATTTTGTCTTCCAATTCGTAATACCCTTGGGAGGGACCATCAGCTTAGGGCTACCGTGTCGTTGACAGAAAGAGAAGAAACCCGTGTGCACTGTCATCTGATAAAACCACCGAAAGTCTCCGACGGTGGGTTCCATACCAAGAGCACGAAAGGTGTACTCAAAGTTTCGAACCCGAATCATCCCAAACGGGCTTAGTTGAGAAATATGGATTTTGTACCACTCCAAAATCTCAGCAACAAAGACAGTCAACGGGAACCGGAGGTTATAGTCACCGAAAAAATCTGCCCACATTGTGACATACCCCGCTGGAGCATCAGCGGCGGTATCACCCTCTTGTGGATTAACAGCCCCATATTCTTCTGGCATCTGAACAGCCGTCATCAGATTGTCGAACGAAGCTTTCGTCCATTTCAGAACCTGCAAGCCTTCGCCATGAGCATCACCCTCCTCCTCCTCCACCGCCACCGGCGACGAAGGGTCAGGGTTTTCACCCGTAGTGGAATGGGGATTAGATGGTTCAGCCATCACAGTGTAGAAGACAGAAGGTAGAAGATGAGTTCAGAAACTCAGAAACCTCACCGGAAAATCAAGTATTTGATCAGAGAAGACGAAGGATTCTTTCTTTCTCTCACCGGAAAATTTTGAAATTTCAAAGAAGTGAGGGGAAACCTCAAAACGGTTTCCCCTTTTATACTCATCGCAATTAATGCGAAACAGTAACCGAAACATCGTGCATGGAAAGAGCGAATTAGGCGACACCACGTGTACAGCGACACTTCCGCTGACGGTTACCACGCGCGAGTAGCCGCCCACGCGCCTGACAAAAGAGACTTTTACACTCCTGCTACAGTGCAGTGATTGCCTCGGGCAGTGCAAATGTCCTTTCGTTTCAGCACATGCCAGATAAATCCCACCAACTTCCACCAACTCGCACGTGCGGTCTACAACGTTTACAAAAGCTACAAATGAAGATAACTCTCATGTACGCGGCATGCGGTTTTTTATGGTTTCTCAAACCATAACCTAGACCGCATGTCGTTTTTTACATCCCCTCAAAAAATAGGAAAAATATATTTACACTATGTAAAGGGGAATAACCTATATCCTCATATACCCACGAGCACACGTGGAATATGCGGAGATGACACACACGAGCCCGCACAGGTGTGTCAGATACTCAGAACCAGCGTTGTTCTTCGGACTACGAAAACCGCTCCTCAGGAACAACAAAACTGCATTACCTTGAAGTTCTTCAAGCTTCAAATCCCGCGTGTCCGATTCACAACCACAGAGGGGACGCAAACAGCTTCTCCATAGGGAAAATGATAAGTATGATGAGCAACCGCACATCAGCAACCCTGACTCCTGATCCTTCAAGAGCTACATCAAAGAGAATCCCTCTTTTAAAGCGAGTCTTCTGCTACAAACCGCAGACACTCATGAGTAGCTGCGGCGAAACGCAACTATGCGAACGGTAGCTACGGAAGAGCCACGACTAAGCCATCACATGGTTTAGCAAAGCTACTTCTAGAAAAACTGCTTTCCAACTAAGCGTGAAGGAAAGTGGCTACAGAACGAATGCGGACGAGTTTCACCCAGATTCCTAACTATCTAGGGTAATCTCCTTGAGCAACAAGCCAAGCAACAAGCCAAGCAACAGTGGTAACAAGTCTGCTTATGACTTTGTTTGCCCACCCATGGACCGCATAGAATAAACAATGGTGGGCACTACCATACCTATGACCATGTTTATTTGCCCAGGGTTCAAGAGAACGATTCACATTGTTCGACCAAACATGGCCAACAATGAAACGGAACGAGGTAACCGCAAAGGACGTGCGGTTACTTGAGAGCTAAACTGGAAGAACACGAACACCCCACAAGATAGGGATCATCGTTACAAGTCCAGTTGATAAAAATAAAGAGAGAGCAAGGCACTTACAACATTGTATCCGCTTCCGCAGAGGTTACAACTAGAGTTGCGGCCACTGACATCTTCAGTCATGGTCTCAAAGGTTGGTTCGACACACCAACAGGTGGCAACCGACCCTGATGACATCAGAAAAAGGTAGACCATACTACCGGATCAAAATCCTCGGCTGAGAATTTCGCATCAGACGGAACTTGCTCACCGGTACGGAAGAGACGTCACATGACTCTACCGGAGCCATCAGCATGGCCTAGAATCTTCTCCAAACTCCAAAGTACCCAATCGACCTCATAGTCCAGTATTCCTCCCACATGCAACTTGCATGAGGAAACAACACTAGACTGGGGGACTTGAAGGGGTATGGTCCCAGATCTGGCGCCAGCATGGCCGCGAGTGACCATTACCCTTATCAAAAACCCCCACCAACAAGAACTTATCTGTGTCCGTGCGGGCACGCGCGAACACAGCTGTCGAATCCAATCGGTCAAATGATGAGAAGACCTACCTTGTGTATGAAAATGGGTGTATACATAGCGATACGGCCTGGCACCGCATCCTATGAACATTTTCGTCATGACAAGGGATCTGGATAACAGCAACAGTCACCACAAGTGGCGATGCAGCCTGGCACCGCATCCCGCAGTCTTCGCCAGAGTGGGAACGCGGAAACAACGGCAGTTACCGCAGGCAGCGATGCGGCGCAGCACCGCATCCTGCCCACGAGGCAAGTGGGACTGAGACCACAGAGCAAGTGGCACCAATGACAGTCGCCTGTCAGCCCATACGTAAGCAACAGACTGACCCCGCAGTAGGACGTGGCTTCACCTCCACAACCGACAAGCCTGACACACCTGCATAAGGGCGGCACGTCGTCAGTCTGTCCACTCAACTACGCTCCTTCACTCCTCGGCTATAAATACCCATCCCAAACCAGGTTTGAGGTATCGCTTCTAAACTCTCTCACTACCACTACTATCACACACTTTACTTCACAAGCAAATTACTGATTCTCACGCCGGAGAGTGGTAACAAGGAGCACCCCCCACCCCTTCCTCCTTGTTACGAGTCACGGTGTGTTTTCCTTGTGCAGGAGACAGCCCAGCTGACGGTCCAGCCACCGATCCTCGGAAAGAAGGGATTAACCCTACTTGACGAGACCAGTGAATTAACCTCCCTTGGTTAACCACTGTTTCATCAGGTATTGTGCTGAAGGGCCTCAAAGGTATACCTTTTAGGCTTTTGATTGCTGCATTTTCAATTACTTGACTTTGATGTTGACTTTGACTATGACTTTAAATTATGTTCCTATAATTTGGATACCTGTTTAGAATCCTTGTTTATGAGTATGTAAACAATGGGAACTTAGAGTAATGTCTTCATAGAGATGTTGGACCGATTAGTCCTCTTACGTGAGTAATCCGTTCGAACATTGTACTTTGAACGGCTAAACAGTACTTCCTGCAATCCAAAATATGAATTTATGTTAATGAAATTGTCGCGCAAGTAATTTTAAGCCTTCATGTGAACTTCTAGGTTGACATATCTGCATGAAGGACTCGAGAAAAAAGTTGTTCGCCAAGATATTAAACATAGAGGGAATCGGGAAATGGATAGGGAGCGGTTGATGGAGAAGAGATACGTCAAGTCTGGTGACAGTAGCAGTTATGAGATCTGTAGGGCCAGCCAACGGGATGTCTAAATAGCATTTCGATTAGGAAGCTTGTTTATGTAGATATCGTGGTTCATTCTTAAAATTTGTGTAATTTATCCGTTTAAAGTTCTACTAGTTCATAGTGCCGATTTTTGAGTTTTATGGTTTTCCGCTTGTGTTTGTTAGATCATCGTGGACGAAAAATGAGAACTAAAGTAGGCCCTGTTGTATTAGTTATTTTTTTATCACATTAGCTGGCTCGATAGTTGCTACCATTGATGTTATGTTACGGTGTATTTGTAGGTTTTGAGAACAAACCAAACCAAACCAAAACCGAAGTTTCAGTGTTCCAGTTTTAAAAACCAATCCGTACGGTTTTCAGTTTTTTGTAGGTGTTTCAGTTATGTTTCGGTTTTATATTTAGACTTGAAATTGTGGGCCTGAAAAGGTTCGTCCAAAATAGTGAATCTGGTAAAAGAAAACGTTTGGACTATAATTTACTCACAAAATATCAAATTTGGGCTATAAATATCAAATGTTGTTAACCCACCTATTACTGAATTCATGAATGAAACTTTTGGCCCAAAATATCAAATTTGGGCTATAAATCCAATAATAGTCATTCAAATAAGTTAGGTGTAGTTCACTTCGGGTTTGGCCGAAAGATTTTTATAAGCTTTTTTATATATGGGTTAAATTATTCTAAAAAAACCTCCTAATTGTAAGAAGTGTAAGAAGGATTTATAGAGTGACAAGTGTCTAATAACCTAAAACCTAAACCCGCTAATACACCACCACCCAAAACCTAAACACCCACCCTCACCCCACCTCCCAAAAACCTAAACCCTCCAACCCCCCCGGCGCAAAAAAATAATAATAATAATAAAAAACTATACCTCACCAAAAAACCCCCCAAAAAACCTAACCCCCCCCCCCCCCCCCCAAAACCTAAAAAAATCCTAAACACCCACCACCACCCAAAAACCTAACCCCCCCCCCCCCCACCCCCCACAGCCCCTTTTTTTGTGTGTGTGTGGGGGGGGGGGGGGGGTTAGGTTTTTGGGTGGTAGTGGGTGTTTAGGGTTTTTTTTTTTTTTTTTTGTAGTGGTTTTTTTTTTTTTTAATTCTTTGTACCCTTCTTACAATAAGGAGCCTTTATATTTGATCCTAATCCTTTTAAATATATACTAAATTATATATTTAATGAGTTAAGTTATTCTACAAAAACTTCTAAAAATAAGTAGTGTAAGAAGACATTATCTAGTGACAAGTGTCCAAGAATCTAAAACCTAAACCCACTACACCACCACCCAAAACCTAAACACCCACGCCCACCCCACCACCACCCAAAAACCTAAACCACTATATAAGAAGTGTAAGAAGGCATTGTATATTGACAAGTGTCTGGTCGAACCGGTTGGACATTTGACCCCGTAAGACGACCCGGTCGACCTCCGGTCCGGTCCTGAAAACATTGATTTGAGGTTGAAGAAAAAGTGGGGTGAGACTCATAAATATTTAAATATTGTTTTAATATATAAGTAATTTTTTATTTTTATTCTTTTTAAATAACTAAGGGTACTTTGGTCATTCAACATAGACTTAACTGGAAAACTTAACACTAGTTAGTGATAAGAATCACCCGAGTGCAAAAATTACAACCACTGGGACCAACTCTGTAACTATTGAAGTCTTGGGACCAACTCTGCAATATCTGCAAACCACAGGGACCTACCAGACATTTAACTCAGAAAAGAACGAAGCAGGGAAAAGAAAGAACAACGTCCGACCCTAGACCTGAGATCCTTCGCTGATTGATCATTCCCCTTCGTTGGCACTGACTTTACCGGCCGCCAATTACCCTAATTTTGGCCAGATTCTCACCGCATGTTTCTCTCCACCATATCACTTACTTGTTTTAATTTATTTGATGTTGTTTGTTGTTTCTTTACAAGTTATGACTTATGAGTTATGAATTTTGGATTTAAAACGTTGCTTGTAGTACTTTGTATAAGTACTTGAGTAGACGAGTAGTTAATGTGGACTAGAATCAAGATTTATAACTAGGGTTTGAAACATTGTGTGTGTGATCATGTGAGAATCAAGGTAATTTGGTTAGAATTCAGATTATAAATTGGTTAACCACGATGTATCCATATAAATTTAACAAAAATTTTTAGACCAAAAAATATTCAAGAAATCAAAAGTAATACATAATTCATTTCTTTATCCAAATACAAATAAAGCATAATTCTTTATGTAAATATAAAAGAAAAGTATAATTCTTTATACAATTATAAGACAAAGAATGTTATTCTTTGCTTTGATTCTTTAGCTAGGTATATTTGAATAAGACAAAGAATGATATTCTTTGCTTTGATTCTTTGGCTAGGTATATTTGAATAAGATAAGGGTGAGAGGGGCACTCCCCTAAGAGGGGCACTCCCCTCTTAGGGGAGTCCCCTCTCTTACGCACACCCAATCAGGTTATGCCACGTCAACTCCCCTCACACCCCAATTTGATGGCGGCACTCCCCTATTATGTGACTTGTTTTTTTATTCAAAAAAAAGGAAATAATTGATTGGTTTGAAAAGAGGGTGGCCCCACACTCTCCCCCTTCCTTCTTCGGTGAACTCACCCCGACCCACCTCCCCGATTTGGGTCACCGCAGGGATGGCGGCGGTGTTTCCGCTGGGGGAATAGGGTCACCGAGGCCACTCCCTGCTGGTGCCCCGGATACCCTAAAGAATGATATTCTTTGCTTTAATTCTTTAGCTTGCTAGGTATATTTAAAATAAGATTTGTCCTTACCCACTATATATATATCATATTCAAGCAACATATGTCATATACAAGTTCAAGTCACATGTATTATAAAATCATCAACAATCATTAAGGTACACATTTACTTATTCTTCATCTTTTAGCGTTTCAAGTAACTTATTAGAAGATTATTTATGAATAAGGGTTTAAATACGTAAATTGAATTCAACCAATCTCATGTTTGACTTATTAAAAGAGCTCATGTTCAAGATCGACTCATTTTACCAGCTTGATTAGCATAATATATACTATTAATTTTTTATAGTTAATATTGTTTAAATATCTAATTTATATATGCTTGTTTATTGTAGTATCAAATTTAATTAACGAATTACATAACCTCACAAGCATGCGTGTACATAATGTATGGAATATAATCACATGTAGTAAGAGAGAAATAGAGTGATCTAAAAAGTTATGATGGGGGTCACATTTATTACAATACCGCCAATACGTATGAGTTTATATGTCTTTGCCTACATCTACTTAAATTTGCTCATGTATTGAATATCAGTCCAAAAATATATATGTCTATGCATTATTTAGTTACTTTGTCATACTTATAAATATAATAATATACTTTACTAAGATAAGTTTTTTTATCATACAAAATAGTATTATTATATTCATATAGAGTAAATTGCCATTTTCGCCCCTGAGGTTTGGGCACATTTGCCATTTTAGTCCAAAATGACACTTTGGTACCATTTTGCCCCCCACGTTTGTAACTTTTTGCCATTTTCGTCCAAATGGCTCAAAAAGTTACTTTATTTTTGGACGAAAATGGCAAAAAGTTACAAACGTGGGGGGCAAAATGGTACCAAAGTGTCATTATTTGGACGAAAATGGCAAAAAGTTACAAACGTGGGGGGCAAAATGGTACCAAAGTGTCATTTTGGACTAAAATGACAAATGTGCCCAAACCTCAGGGGCGAAAATGGCAATTTACTCATTCATATAAATAATAATGTCACCTAAACTCGTCAAGTGAGTCAAATTTGGTATATAAAGCCCGAGCTAGTTTAATCCTAGTATGATGCGAGATTTTAACATGTCTATCATGAATAGTTTATGAATGACTCGCCTAGCTTACACATTCTTTTTAATATTTCTGGATTTTCATTATATTTTTTATATATTTTTTATTTTATATTTCCAGATTTTCATTATATTTTTTATATATATTGTATGTTACGCTTGGAAGTAATCAGACGCCATGTATAGTAAACTTAAAGAAAGAAACACCGAAATTGATGTAAGCAGCCTAACCGTAGAAGAGCTTCAACATGAGCATCCACTCACGCTGGTAGATTTGCAATTGATGCATCGAGACTACATAGAAGACGATGACGAATATAATGACAATGATTTGATCATGACGCAAAACTTCCACTGCACATGTAACAGGTGTGGCAGACGAATAGACTGGTACCACCGTTATTACTATAGGTGTTTGTCATGTAATTACTCCCTCCACAAATTTTGTGAAGAAATTCCAACAACCTTAAAATTCCAAGGTCACCCGGCTCATACTCTTACCCTTGTAAGAACAACACATGATGAGAAATGTCACGCTTGTTTCAAATATCGAGATGGCAGTGGTTATCATTGCTCAACATGTGATTATGCAATTGATCTACTTTGTGCCACCTTTGTGGAGCAACACACGATCCATCACCCTATCCACCCACACCCGTTAATCTCTATGAGTGTTGAACCTATTTTGACCAAGTGTTTTGCATGTGGGAAGAAACATGAAGGACATTTCTATCAGTGCACCACTTGTTTTAACTTCTTAATACATTCTGATTGTCTTTCCCTTCCCATAAAGTTATCACTTCAAACTCAAAATTTTAGCCACCGTCACTTGCTCACCCTTTCACATTCGATTTTGGATCAATTATATGATTGCGAATGTAGGATTTGTGGTGTGGAATTAGAAGATGGTCGTTCGATTTACAAGTGCAGTAGATGCATGTACTATGTTCACGCAGATTGTGCAACGCAAAAGATAGAGCCTTTCATGTTTGTCTTCTTACCAGGTAAATCTCAAAACATACGCATGTATACATGTCACTTCACTAATGACTTGTTTATTTTATTTTTTTATAAATGGGGAAATTCTAAAGATTGTGATAACGTGAGGGTTCTTTTTTTCATAAATGGCTATGCCTGCCACAATCTAAGACTCTCACATCTCCACAGAAAAATTAATGTTTACTATCTAAAACTTAAACAAGTGTAGATTGTAAACATTTGCAAAGATAAATGAGTCATCCAAACTAAATCTAATTCATTAAAATTAATTACTCATGTCGGTAAAAGTTTCACACAAGTTTGTGTGAGCCTTTTCAATATCCACAATTTAGGCTTTTTTATTAGTTTCGTTATTTTTAATAATCCGTAAAGAATTTATATAGTGTGATCACAGTTTATTAAATTTCTATGTATCAGGCTTAGGAAAAACAAAAAAGAATTTTAAAGATGTTGATCATCCCGACCTTCTTCACTTGCCACTGGATGATGAATCACACGTCTTGTCACGTCAATTTAAAGGCGAGACTTGTGAGCAAGTTACAAATTGGCTTTTACATGACGATCCGTTAGTCCTAATACATGACGAAATAAATAAAGATAAAATCACCTCTCTTCACGATCCAATGAAGAGGATTAAACTATTATGCAATGTTTGTTCAAGACCAATTACAAAAATGCCATTTTACAAATGCTCCACAGATGATGATTTTGTTGTCCACGATTGGTGCACCCGGCTACCCGATTTTCTAACTAGCCATTCGGCTCACCCAGAACATAAACTTTGGCTTAGTCGATTAAGGTATAAAGGTTCTGGAGCCAAATGTAGGATTTGTGGATTGCCTTGCAATGGGTCTATATACTTTTGTAACGACTGCGGATTTTTAACTGATGTTAGTTGTGCATTTATGCCTAAAGAAATTACACATGAAGCACACGCGGATCACTTACTTACAAGGGCAGAATCAAGCCGTAGCGGTGTATCTAAGAAGGAATGTCACGCATGTCGTGTAAGTATCGGTGAAAGTGAGACTTTTTTTAAATGTAATTCCTGTGATTTCTATTTGGACTGCCGGTGTGCTTTGCAATTGCCTAAATCAATTATGCATAAGTTTGACAAGCACCCCCTGCAACTGAGCTATGCACCGATTGAGGACCACAAAAGTCAATACTTCTGTGAAGTTTGTGAGGAGGAGCTTGATCCTGGAAAGTGGTTCTATCATTGTGCAGCGTGCGCACAATCCATTCATTCGGCATGTGCTCCGTTAATACTTCAGTCTGAACAAGGTGTTAATTCTTCCGATTTAGAAGGTGTTTATAAGTTTATTAACATCAAGTTTGGGCATGTGGAAAAACGACCTTTTCACCAACATCCTATGTTATCTGCTCCGGGGACTGAGAATGATGGTTCATGCCATGAGTGCGGAAGCAAATTGCAATCCCATTTGATCTGGAAGTGCTTACATTGTAACTTTGCTTGCCATTGTTTCCATGAGCTTACATCACTACCCAACCCTGATGAAAGATTCTATTATATATTTGGGGGAAACAAACGTATGATAAAGCAGCGAGAATCTCAAAAAAGCTTAGAATTTTATCCAAGTGAAATGATGAGACCGGAGACCCGTGATTGGAAGGTTATTGATGATGTCCAATAAGTCTTTTCGCCATATCAAGTTTATTTGTATTCATTTGTATTATGTAAACTTTGTATATATTCCATTCAATCAATGGTTATGTAATATTTTGTATATATTCCTTTCAATCAATGGATGTGTAATTTTTATATATAGTTCTTTCATTCAATTGAATAGTCATTGGTTTGTGGTCATTGGTACACTTTGAGAGAACCTGAGGTTGCTACAAACAGGTTTTCAGATGAGAATGGGATTGGTGAAGGTGGTTATGGACTACTTATGGGATTGTTTATTCTGGTGTTTATGTTTGTTGTCAAGAATTTGCTTAATAACAGGTTTCTAATCAATTTAACTTGTTAATTTCAGTTTGTATCGCTAAATTAAGGAGATTTGGTCAATTTTTACTTTAATTTTGACTTTCTTTAGACCAAGTGTAGTGGTTTAGCGAATAATGCCCCCACATTGGGTGTTTTCCGCCATGTGACAGTCCAGTCAGTAAGGGGCATTATTGGGCGTTTTTACAAAAGGGGCGTAGTGGAATAAGGCCCAATAATGCCCCAACCAATCATTACACAATTATTAATTTTTTTTTAAATTAAAAACTAATAATACTTTATTAAATAAAACAAATATTACAATACTAAAAATAAAAATAAAAACCGGAAAAAAGTAAAAAAAAAAAAAAATATATATTGCAAAATTTTAGGTTTTATAAAAGATCCAAATCAGACATTTAATAAACAAAACTTTAGGGACTGATATAGCATTTTTGTAACTTGAAATATTAAAGGTTTTGAAGTTTAAAACCTTTTTTTTTTAAATACAATCAAACTGCAGGGACTGAATGTGCAAAATCATCTTCTTCTTCCTTTGTCACCCACAACAACCTGCAACATCAACCTTCAAAAAAACCTTTAGCAAAATCTAATTATACACACACAAATATTATTTCTTTTTTTTTAATTAAAACTAATTATACACACATGGCAAGGTCCTATTGGGCAAACAAATGAACTTTCAGCGTGTTTCAAATCAAGCTAGGGGGGCTTGCGAAATAACGCCGGCGGGGGTGGGGACCAGGCGTTTTGGGGCGTGTTTGAGGGAGAAAAACGCCAAAATGTTGGACACTACGGGTGGTCTCATTGGAGTTAGTTATCGAGAACCATGCATATCATCTTTATTTTTATCCTTATTTCTTGTTCTTATCTTCCTGTAGGTGTACAGGGATGTTTGTTAGCTTTTATCTTTTGCTTCATGTATTTAAACTTGGTTCTTGATCATGAATAAAAACAACACACAGAAAAGGTTGATTTCCTCTGAATACCAGGTTTTTCATGGTATCAGAGCAGGTTTGACACAATTAAGATAATCAAGGCCGGATCAAACATGGCCGGCGACAAGGATGGCTCGTCCGGGAACGGCGAAACGATCGACACAAACTCACCATACTACCTCCATCCTTCAGATTACCCCAAACAATTGCAAGTTAATGAGAACTTGACGGACTGCAATTACAAGGATTGGTACCAGGAGATGACCAATTTCTTGTTTGCAAAGAACAAGATAGGGTTCGTCGATGGTACTGTCCCCAAACCCGAGAAGAACGATGGAAAAGACATGCAGTGGATGCGTTGTGATGCAATGGTAAAAGGGTGGCTTACAACAGCAATGGAGAAAGAGATTCGTGGCAGCGTGAAATACGCCAATACCGCCATGGAAATTTGGAAGGATCTGCATGAAAGATTTGGAAAAGAAAGCGCCCCAAGAACTTACGAGCTGAATCAGGCCATTGCCGCTACTCGACAAGAGGGTTCGTCCGGTTCATCCTACTACACTAAGCTGCGCGGTTTGTGGGATGAAATTGACTCGGTACTCCCGAGCCCTCGATGCGAGTGTGGAAACTGCAAGTGCGAAGTGGGAAAGAAGGTCACGAAATTGAAGGAAAATGAGAGGTTGTACGAGTTCCTAATGGGTCTCGACACTGACTTCTCGGTGATGAGAACCCAGATCCTCGCTACCAAGTCGACACCCAGCCTCGTGGAGGCGTATCACTTGGTTGCGGAGGATGAACAACAAAGAAACATCTCGACTGGGAAGAAAGTGGTCAGCGGCCCTGATGCCGCCACATTCCAAGCAACATACTCCACCGACAAGGGTGGCCAGTCGCAAAAGAAAGGGTTGTTGAAATCGGACAAAGCCACAACAGCTGCGAAGGTCGGTCATTGTACTCATTGCGGATGAGACGGTCACGTGCGAGGGGGCTGCTTCAAACTCATGGGGTACCCGGATTGGTGGCCGGGTAAGGGTAAGAAAGAAGCGTTGAGGCCGAGGGCAGCCATGGCAGAAACGACGACTAGCAAAGTTCCAGGTTTAAGCGAAGAACAGTACGAGATGTTCGTGAAGTTGTTCGGTAAGCCAACCGACCAAAAGGGAAGCGACACTCCTCCAAAGGCCAACATGGCAGTTAAATTAAACGAACAGGGCGAGTGGATTCTCGATACGGGAGCAACCGAGTACATGACACATATTCGAGAATTCCTTGCAAATCTCTCCACGAAAAATGGAGAGATGCCTGTAACTATCCCGAATGGAGAGGCCATTCCCGTCAAGGGAGTTGGCGAACACACATTGAAAGGGGGAATAAAAATAAAAAATGTCCTTTTCATACCTAATTTTAAATGTAACCTCTTGTCCGTTAGTCGATTAACAAAAGACTTACAGTGTGCTGTCACTTTTTTTCCCGGATTTTTTTGTCATACAGGGCTTGAGGAAGAGGAACTTGATTGGATCGGGTGAGTGCAAAGGGGGGCTTTACCGGATGGGGACCATGCAAGAAGATCGAAAGGCAATGGCGGCAGTCACTTCAACTGAATGGCACAAAAGGCTCGGTCACCTATCAAATGGCAAGCTATCCCGTATTTGTTCCATTAAAGTTTGTACTTCCGATTTGAAAGACTTTTTTTTTGCGATTCTTGTATTAAGGCCAAAATGACTAGATTACCCTTTCAAGCAAGTTCAATTAAAACGAATGAAAGTTTTGACAAGATTCATTGTGACATTTGGGGGGGTTATAGAACTTTTTCTCTCACAAATGGGAACTACTTCCTCACGATAGTCGACGATTATAGTCGAGCCGTGTGGGTATACATTTTAAAACACAAGCATGAGGCAAGTGATTATTTGATCAGTTTTTACAATTGGGTAACAACTAAGTTTAAAAAGGGCATAAAACGCATTAGATGTGATAATGGTGGGGAATTTGTTTCGAACCGCATGAAGAAGTTTTATAGTGACCATGGGAATGTGACAACCCGTACCCTCGTTGTCGAGAGAATGGCATTTTAGTAATACGCACACTCATCATTATTATTATTACTAGTATTATTTATTAACTATTTTCAAAATAATAGCACACGCGATTAGAAATTTAATTACGTATCACGGTTATATTTTGGAAATAACCGGGCCAGTTTGCTTAAACGAGACACGTAAAAGTGTAACGGGTTCACGCACTTGGGCTTAGGCCCAACCCAACCTACCTAAACCCCTAAACCCTAGCTTATAAACACTATCCCTCACCCACCTCACTTCTTTAAAAACATAAAAACCCTAACAAACATCAACAGCCTCACATTAACCCCTTTCCCTCTCTTTCTGCCTTTTTCCGGTGACCAGGGATGCACCTCCGGCACCCCTCCTCCTCCGATTGGTGGCCTACAGCAGTCACACACCTCAGCCACACAGCCCCTCCCCTCCCCTCCCTTGTCTCTTATACTCCCTCTCGATCCCTCTCGGCTCCGACCGTTATCTGTCGGAGACAATAATGATGCTTTATTGCTGAAGATATTGACGACTTGCCATGGATTGAAGATAAAGAACTGGCGGCGGAAGTAGTGGTGGAGATGGTGAGTGTTACAACAGAGACGACAGCAGCGACGCTGTCTGCGGTGGCGGCTGCGTCCGACGGCGACAGTGACGTCAACAGAGCAGGTGGTTCCGCACTAAGGTCGGTACGAGTGATCTATTTCAGTTTAGTGGGCTGTTCGGGTCGCAAGCAGGTTCTGAGCGGGTTCGAGCTGGGATCAGACCTGGTTCAGACTCGGGTTCGAGTTAAGGATGTTTCGGGTTTCTGTTTGGGTCTCGGGTCAACCGCGGGGATGTTCGGGCCGGATACCGAGAGTCTCGGGTCAGAGTTAGGTGCATTTCGGTCAGTGTTATATCATTATTTGCACTTGTGTGATTGTTGATTTTTACATAAATTAATTTAGTGTTTGCTTGTGTGAATGTACGAGACATGAAAGCTGTATAAATTGACTATATGTTCATTTGTTGATAGATGATTTCATATTGTTAGTTAAAAACCTGCTAGTGATTAGAATAATAATGATGATAGGGTGTGTTCTTGTATTATTTTTAGACCTACATATAAGTGTGATAATACTGCCTTTGAGTTTCTCATGTGTTGTACATTGGTTGCTAAAAAGGAAATTTAAAAGCATTATTAAAATGACCAGGCACCAACTGTTTTGTATATGGATCCAAAAGGAGGATATAAAGTTTACTGTTGAAATAGGTTTATGACCTTGATAAGGATTTTTAAAAATAAATTGCTTGTTGATAGGCTAGATATTATGTCTTCACTATTTTAAAAATCATGGGTTTCTTCCTCAAATTTGATAAGTATGATGATTTAACCTAATTGCTTGGTAATGTATGATGATGAACTGTTAAATGGTGCCAAAAATATTTGAAATGTATGCATTTGATCTGAGTTGGTAAGTGCAGGGAATTGGAAACATGTTAATGAAATTCAATTGGATAGTACATGTTTATGAATTTTGATTGGATCGTACTATTCTGAAAATTCTAGAAACATATGCATAGTCTACGAGTCGAGACCTTACGGTTGCGACTCGAGACCACCTAGTGACCACTCGAAACCAGGAAAGGCGCTCTAGGAGTCGAGACCAGCACAGTTGCGACTCGAGATCTCCTGATCTCGAGTCGAGACGGGACTAGAGACCCCTACGGTTGCGACTCAGTCACGCACAACTCGAGACCATCTGCTTTTGACTCAAGAACTCATGGTTGCGACTCGAGACCTCTTGTTCTCGAGTCGAGACCGCCCGGTTTCGATTGGACCGCTCTGCTTAGTTAATGGGCCTCATAAACGGGTGTTATGGACTGCGTACCATTGTTGTTGTTTAACTATTGCTGGTCAATTATTCATGCGTTAGGATAGGCTCAATAACATATATGCTGGTATGATACGTGTTACTGTTACCACTACTGTACCATTATGCTAAATGTGCGTACTATGTGAAATGTGGATTTACATGCTACGTGTTAGATACGTGAAATTTACACGTGACGTTACTTGCATACGAACCTAATAAATATTTATAAACCATAATAGGGTATGGTTGACCAACCTAACACAAGTAAATTGTCTGCCGAGCAAACCAAGGTGAGTTCACACACTAAAAGCATGCGTCCCAGGGAGGGACACGAATAAACTACCATCTTTAAAGATTACTCTCAATTAATATTTCTGGGGGAAAATGCAAACGGGTACTTTTAAATTACTATCTCCGGGGGAGATACGTTTGGATATTATTTATAAATCACAACTAGCAAAACTAAACGAATCTCTATCATGTAAAGTCCCTGCTTATAGTACCGATTAATCGCCGGGGGCGAACGGGTTATTAGTTGATAGCGCTATTAGGTTTGACAACCTCACACCGTGACCGGGGGAGATCGGGCGTGAACTATTATACCTTGCATCTTGGTCAATGACGATAGACATTGACTTGGGGCACAAAATCTTCTCGTCAACAGTTTCGGTAACATCAGTTTAGTAGCTTTCATATGGGGTAGCTCCCCATGACGTGATTATAAATGCTTTATCTAAACAACTTACGTTTTCGAAAAGTTAAAACTGGACAACTCGTGAACTCGCCAACATTATGTTGATACCCTACTGCATGCTTTGCAGGTTGCTCGATACAGTTTAGGACGGACATTGCAATCGGATGGAGTGCGTGGTTCATAAGTAACATGATGATAAAGTTGTGGTTTCAATTATGATGCGTTCTCTTCCCCTTTCCGCTGTGAACTTAAACTATGTTTTGAAAAATTTAAATTAGGTCACTAATTATGCTAATGTTTATAACAATAACTAATCCGTTCAAAATAATTAGTGGCTAAGATCCTGGTCGTCACATGCCTCGCGGTAATACTCCGCGTGTGGATTTTGAGGGTGTGACAGATTGGTATCAGAGCCATTGGTTATAGCGAACTAGGTTTTAAATATAAAATATTTTGGTTTGGGAAATAAAATATTTTTATATGGAAAACCAGACTATAACCGTTCTCTTTAACGAAAGCCACAACAACACCACACTCCGGATTGCAAGGTTCGTCAACCTAAGATGTTCACCTGGTAATGGTAGGCTAACGACATTTACTTGTGCATAACTTATGTGTGTGAACACGCATGTGTGTATGTGTATAATTAGCATATATGTGTTAGTATGTATGCGTATATTTAGTATTTAACCCAGCGGATCATACGAAGGCTAGGCAGGCGTGTTACGTGCTAAACAGGAGCGAGTCCTCCTAAACCTGGTTCGAAACCATGATACGTTGAGAGCAAGGAACTAGTTATTTCAAGCCCTCGTCCAAGTATTTCCTGATATCACCCCTGGATTAGAACGAATCGACGCGGTGAACAATTACTCGATATACCTGCTCAGGAAAGGTCTGCTACGGACCACATCGAAAAGTTACGTGATCGAATCGACAAAGGGGAGCCACCCCTATATCAGGTAACGTTAGGAGGAACGACGACGCCATTCACCCCCTCCCTACTCATGCATTTCTTCTTCCCAACTCAAGCGGTGTGGCTTGTTCCCTCATCCGACCGATCACCTGGATTCTTGAAGCGTTCTAGTAAGACTACACCGTTCGGATTTCTGTTTTGTACGTCTCGAACACGAGAAGCATGCGCGGTGTATGTTTCTCATAGCTGTGCCAACACTCGTATCACCCTTCCATCGACCACAAGTTATTTCCCCTAATTCCTCGTCACATGGTGAATCCTTATTCAAGATCAACCTTATACCTTAGCACGCCCCAAAACTCAGTGAGGTGATATCTTTCTTACAAACCAGGGGATTGGAAGGCGTGGCAAGAAAACGACACGAGCCAGTCGACCCACCGACGATTACAGTGACCTAGATGCTTACCTTATCCTCCATTTGCCAGAACCGTATTCCTTGGCGACTTTTCTGATTCAGTGAATCCTCTCACTAACTTTCGTACGAATCCGCGTTTATGGCTCAAGATGGTATCCCCGCTTCTACCGTTTCTTTATCACGATATCCATGTTTCTTCATACGGGAACCTTGACCAGATTTCTCTCCGGATTAATGAATTCAGCAAGATCGACCTTTAGTCGACAAACTTCCTAGACCCTGAAAATTGGCAGCGTTTACTTTAATCGTGCTTTTTCGAAAACCCGTTTCTGTAATTTCACATCAAACCCCCCCTCCCGACGACGCAAGCGCTACTTCAAACTCATTCGCACAACTTAGAACAACCCACTCAAACTTGATTTTCCACCGACCTGAGAAATCACACCCTGCCAGACGTCTCAATAGACCCTGAAACCTACAAACCCGCACGACGACCATCCCTCTCTAGCTGCTTCTTATGGGTGCTAACCACATCGACGGAACACTCCTTATCGACAAGCGACATTCTTTAATTCTAACTGCATACAACGTGTGTACGACCAGCTACCTCGTCGACATCAGATGAATCCTTATTTGTCGATCCCAAAGCCCTCATGTTTTGCCTCAAGCTCGAACGCATCGATTGCGACTATCCTTTTTGCAAGTTCTCGCTACTTGCGTTATGTTTCACGGATTCCACGATCCTTATCCTACTCTACCCTGCACAAATCTCCGTTCGGACGAATTACTTCCTACGAATGTTACTCGTTGGAGCAACGAGCCAAGGATGCCCCGGGGGTAACGGGTATCGCAAGCACTGTTCTTCGAACTCGATACGATCAACACCTAGTTACGACATTCGAATTTATCCCATCCTGTCAAAATTCGACGCCTGTTTCCTTCGACGACGTCTGAACCTACTTCGAGAACCCGTGGGGATCTGAACGACTCCTACGTCTTACCTTGGAACTTCTACGACACAAACCGCTTCACGCTAAATTTTCAACGCACGACTTTCGACGTCACAAGGCCCGCTTTTTCGATCACTTGCGCCTCTCGACAACTCAAAGTTCCCGAAAGGGGGCTACCCTACACACGGTTCAGGATTGGGAGCCGTAGTCCTTGCGCTCAAAAGGTGGAGACGTTACTCGTACGGTACCAACTGCACTATTCACACCGATCACGAGAGTCTCCAGCACAGACTGGATCAAAAGGAGTTGAACATGCGCAACACCGATGGGGTCGAACTCCTAAACTATCACGAATGCGCAATCAGGCATCATCCGGACTGGGCTAACAAGAGACTAAACCTAAGCATGTAGGTGTGTTACAATTTACCATTCCTTCGAACCTCCTGATCAAATCTGAGACACGCTAGCAGAAACTCTGAAAGCGGAAAATTCTTTGGCTGAGTCCATACGGGGCATGGAAAAGCCGCTCGAACTCAAGGGCAACTGCGCTCACTACTCTATGGAACGTATCTGGGTTCCATCTTACGGGTACCTCCGAGAGCTTGTGATGGGCGAAGCACACAAGTCTGCATGATACATCCCGACTCCGACAAGTGCATCACAACCTCAAGGCCCATTTGGGGGATCATAAATTGTCTAGCTAAGTTTGCGCACTTCCTTGAGAACAAGGAAAATGACAAGTTTTCGAAACTTGCAAGCTGTCTACTTGTAAGAAGCAGTTGCTAGGCACGGGGTGCCAACCTCTATTATCTTAGATCGAGACCCACGTTTTGCATCCGATTCGTCGCAGGCTATGCACAAAGACCTTTGGCTCACAATTAGGCATGAGCACCGCTTATCGCCCGCAAACTGATGGTATGCTAAGAATATGTGTTATCGACCTTGGATACGAGTGACACTTCCTTTTGTAGAATTCTCTTCCAACAACAGCTACCACACTAGCATTCAGACAGCACCATTTGGGGCATTGCACGGACGCAAATGCCTGACACCTCTGTGTTGGACGGGAGTTGGCGGAAGCCAAATTACCGGCCCAAGACTTGTACTTGACACAACGGATAAGATTGCCCAGATCAGACAACGCATGGCGGCAACTCGTGACCGTCATAAAAGCTACGCAGAATTCCTAGTCGGAGACTGGGTTCTACTTAAAGTTTCACCCTGGAAGGGTGTGGTACGTTTTGGCAAACAGGGCAAGCTTAATCCGCGATACGTTGGACCATTCGAAGTTACCGAAGGGATCGGTAAGGTAGCATACTGACTAAACCTGCCTGAAGAGCTGAATGCGGTACGCAACGTCTTTCTCGTGCCTAATCTAAAGAAGTGTCTGTCAAATGAAACATTCGTTGTTCTTTTAGGAACTCATGATCAACAACCAACTATGCTTCATTGAAGAACCGATTGAGATCAGGGAATCAAGAAATCAAAACCCTCAAGCGTGGTATAATGCCAACAGATCGAGTTCGTTGGAACTCGCGCCGTGGCCCAGAGTTTACCTGGGAACGGGAAAACCAGATGATGCGCATGTATCCCCAGTTGTTTACAAACGTTACTTCCAGCGCTGAGGCTACCGCTAAATTTCGGGGAGAAATTTCAAACCAACAAGGGGTGATGTATCGCCCTACAAAAACGTTTAAACACACTAGCTTGTCAGTGGCTGCGCGCTAAATTTCGGGACGAAATTTCTTGAACTTGGGGATAATGTGACACTTCGGGTCTTCCTGTACGTTACTTGGATGTTATAATTAAATTTGTGAAATTCTATACCATGTGAGATACGTGCAAACTCTGTGAATTCTATGCTACGTGATTTATCGTGCTATGCGACATTATGTGCTATGTGATTTACATGTTCATTTTGGTGGACTTTCGTGAAACTGATTGTATCTATGTACGGTAATGGAGTGTGTGTATACATATAAAGCGTATCGTTTGACTTTAGTCTAAATTTCGAGGACGAAATTCCAGTAACATGGGGAGAATGTGACAACCCGTACCCTCGTTGTCGAGAGAAGGGCATTTTAGTAATACGCACACTCGTCATTATTATTATTACTAGTATTATTTATTAAGTATTTTCAAAATAATAGCACACGCGATTAGAAATTTCATTACGTATCACGGTTATATTTTGGAAATAACCGGGCCAGTTTGCTTAAACGAGACACGTAAAAGTGTAACGGGTTCACGCACTTGGGCTTAGGCCCAACCCAACCTACCTAAACCCCTAAACCCTAGCTTATAAACACTATCCCTCACCCACCTCACTTCTTTAAAAACATAAAAACCCTAACAAACATCAACAGCCTCACATTAACCCCTTTCCCTCTCTTTCTGCCTTTTTCCGGTGACCAGGGCCGCACCTCCGGCACCCCTCCTCCTCCGATTGGTGGCCTACAGCAGTCACACACCTCAGCCACACAGCCCCTCCCCTCCCTTGTCTCTTATACTCCCTCTCGATCCCTCTCGGCTCCGACCGTTATCTGTCGGAGACAATGATGATGCTTTATTGCTGAAGATATTGACGACTTGCCATGGATTGAAGATAAAGAACTGGCGGCGGAAGTAGTGGTGGAGATGGTGAGTGTTACAACAGAGACGACAGCAGCGCCGCTGTCTGCGGTGGCGGCTGCGTCCGACGGCGACGGTGACGTCAACAGAGCAGGTGGTTCCGCACTAAGGTCGGTACGAGTGATCTATTTCAGTTTAGTGGGCTGTTCGGGTCGCAAGCAGGTTCTGAGCGGGTTCGAGCTGGGATCAGACCTGGTTCAGACTCGGGTTCGAGTTAAGGATGTTTCGGGTTTCTGTTTGGGTCTCGGGTCAACCGCGGGGATGTTCGGGCCGGATACCGAGAGTCTCGGGTCAGAGTTAGGTGCATTTCGGTCAGTGTTATATCATTATTTGCACTTGTGTGATTGTTGATTTTTACATAAATTAATTTAGTGTTTGCTTGTGTGAATGTACGAGACATGAAAGCTGTATAAATTGACTATATGTTCATTTGTTGATAGATGATTTCATATTGTTAGTTAAAAACCTGCTAGTGAATAGAATAATAATGATGATAGGGTGTGTTCTTGTATTATTTTTAGACCTACATATAAGTGTGATAATACTGCCTTTGAGTTTCTCATGTGTTGTACATTGGTTGCTAAAAGGAAATTTAAAAGCATTATTAAAATGACCAGGCACCAACTGTTTTGTATATGGATCCAAAAGGAGGATATAAAGTTTACTGTTGAAATAGGTTTATGACCTTGATAAGGATTTTTAATAATAAATTGCTTGTTGATAGGCTAGATATTATGTCTTCACTGTTTTAAAAATCATGGGTTTCTTCCTCAAATTTGATAAGTATGATGATTTAACCTAATTGCTTGGTAATGTATGATGATGAACTGTTAAATGGTGCCAAAAATATTTGAAATGTATGCATTTGATCTGAGTTGGTAAGTGCAGGGAATTGGAAACATGTTAATGAAATTCAATTGGATAGTACATGTTTATGAATTTTGATTGGATCGTACTATTCTGAAAATTCTAGAAACATCTGCATAGTCTACGAGTCGAGACCTTACGGTTGCGACTCGAGACCACCTAGTGACCACTCGAAACCAGGAAAGGCGCTCCAGGAGTCGAGACCAGCACAGTTGCGACTCGAGATCTCCTGATCTCGAGTCGAGACGGGACTCGAGACCCCTACGGTTGCGACTCAGTCACGCACAACTCGAGACCATCTGCTTTTGACTCAAGAACTCATGGTTGCGACTCGAGACCTCTTGTTCTCGAGTCGAGACCGCCCGGTTTCGATTGGACCGCTCTGCTTAGTTAATGGGCCTCATAAACGGGTGTTATGGACTGCGTACCATTGTTGTTGTTTAACTATTGCTGGTCAATTGTTCATGCGTTAGGATAGGCTCAATAACATATATGCTGGTATGATACGTGTTACTGTTACCACTACTGTACCATTATGCTAAATGTGCGTACTATGTGAAATGTGGATTTACATGCTACGTGTGAGATACGTGAAATTTACACGTGACGTTACTTGCATACGAACCTAATAAATATTTATAAACCATAATAGGGTATGGTTGACCAACCTAACACAAGTAATTTGTCTGCCGAGCAAACCAATGTGAGTTCACACACTAAAAGCATGCGTCCCAGGGAGGGACACGAATAAACTGCCATCTTTAAAGATTACTCTCAATTAATATTTCCGGGGGAAAATGCAAACGGGTACTTTTAAATTACTATCTCCGGGGGAGATACGTTTGGATATTATTTATAAATCACAACTAGCAAAACTAAACGAATCTCTATCATGTAAAGTCCCTGCTTATAGTACCGATTAATCGCCGGGGGCGAACGGGTTATTAGTTGATAGCGCTATTAGGTTTGACAACCTCACACCGTGACCGGGGGAGATCGGGCGTGAACTATTATACCTTGCATCTTGGTCAATGACGATAGACATTGACTTGGGGTACAAAATCTTCTCGTCAACAGTTTCGGTAACATCAGTTTAGTAGCTTTCATATGGGGTAGCTCCCCATGACGTGATTATAAATGCTTTATCTAAACAACTTACGTTTTTGAAAAGTTAAAACTGGACAACTCGTGAACTCGCCAACATTATGTTGATACCCTACTGCATGCTTTGCAGGTTGCTCGATACAGTTTAGGACGGACATTGCAATCGGATGGAGTGCGTGGTTCGTAAGTAACATGATGATAAAGTTGTGGTTTCAATTATGATGCGTTCTCTTCCCCTTTCCGCTGTGAACTTAAACTATGTTTTGAAAAATTTAAATTAGGTCACTAATTATGCTAATGTTTATAACAATAACTAATCCGTTCAAAATAATTAGTGGCTAAGATCCTGGTCGTCACATGCCTCGCGGTAATACTCCGCGTGTGGATTTTGAGGGTGTGACAGGATCGAACTCGAAACAACGTGCCCACACACCCCACAACAAAATGGGGTGGTAGAAAGGAAGCATAGACACCTCCTTGAGATTGCACGGGCACTTCGTTTCGAGGCGAATTTACCGATTCGTTTCTGGGGGGGAATGTGTCTTAACGACGGCTTACATCATTAACCGATTGCCGTCAAAAGTACTCAACAACAAAACACCCTATGAAATTATTTTTGGGAAAGAGCCACCGTTATGAGTTCGCGAGCCTCCGACTCTCTTTTCTTCCTCAATTCAATCGCCTCCAATTCAATCGCGTGCTTCGCTTCTTTCACGGCGGTGCACTCTTTGAATTGTGCCGCCAACTCAGCCGAGCCCTCGGACAATGTCGCTTGACGGTTGTCTCGCCGTTGTGTTCTTTGTGGCGAGGGGTCTTCATTCATATCGGGTATGGAAGGGTCCACGTCAACGGGCTTTCTTTTTTGTGTCGAACCTTCCCCTTCCTCACCCAACAATGGGACTTGGGCCCATTTGTCGTGTTTTCAAACGACCTCCCATGCCTCGACATGTTGAAAACCGCTCGGATATCTATCTTTAAAATCCTTTAAAGCGACTTTCATCACGTTGAGATCGCTACACCCGCTTCCTCGTGTGCGATCCTACATATTATAAAATAACAAGTGTTAAAAACATATGAACTTAGTAAACGAAATTAAAAAATATACAACGTTAAAAAATATAATTTCCGTCATCATCGGGGTCCATTTAGACCGTACTTGATGCACGGTCCGGTTACTTCCACCAACGGTGGCGTTATAATGATCTAAAATCCTACGCCAAAAACCATCGCGGGTTTGTTGATTGCCCTTCTTTTTGTTGGAAGAGCAATGTACCCACGCCTTCGGCAACGCCTCTTCTTGGTCTTTTGTCCAAGTTTGGCGCTCCATTTTTCCCTTTTTATCCCGAGCGTCATCTTCTTCGTTGCCGGCGTCTTCATCCACATTATATTCATCGTCGCCGGTGTCATCTTCATAGTCGCCGAAATTTTGAGTTTCGGGCACTACTTCCTCGTCCTCGTCCTCGTGAATAGGTAGAGGACGTTCAACATTTTCTCGTGGAGATGGAACTTGTGGGGAAAGAAAACCATACAGGTCGAAGGCGGGGGATTGAGGATCCATTGATAACAAATTTTGAAAATAGCCGAAAGGGGGTTGTGGTTGGGTGTTGTAAAAGGAGGGATGTGAAGGTTGTTGGTAAAAAAAACGGGGGTTGTGAAGTATATCCGAAAGGGGGTTGTGGTTGTGCACTTGCACCGCTCGAACCACCACGAGACGGTTGCGAGCCGCGTCCCTTAGTGTTAGAGCCGACGGACTTTTTCTTGGCTTCGCGGGGTTGGTTCTCCATTGCTCGGTTTGGCTTTGTGTTGTATTTGAAAGTTTTTTAGAGTAAGATTGAGAATTTGTGTGGTAAAAAATTAGATTTAAGTTGGTTATTTATATTGGTTAAAATTGAATTTTTTTTTTATTGTTTTCGAACGTTGCCCAACGGTAAAATGGGTTTGGCTGTGCGGTGAACATACACCGATCCCCCTCCCCGCTTACCCTCCCCGCTTTGATGGCGGCGGTGTTCCCGCTCGGGGACTTCAGTCACCGCTCCCCTCCCCGAGAAGTGCCCCGCTCACCCTAAGGGTGTGGAATATTTTTAAAGATTTTAGGCCCTTAGGTATATCAAAAAAAAAATTAGTTCATATCAGGTCGGTTCGGGTCGGGTCGGGTCATGTAAAACAAAAGAATATCAAGCTAAAATTTATATAATCATCAAAAACACGTCAAACGTCGTTACAAACATATTTAAAATGTCGCCCTACGGGTTTTTATTTTTTAAATCTATACAAACATCATTTAGAGCTACTTTTCTAAACAAGTCTTTCTCCATATAACATATACAACTAATTTTAACACTAAACAATTAAACAATCATCACCAGACTTCATAATTTTTAACTTTAAAATCAAGCTCTAGTTTTAATTGTTGATTTCTTGTAACTAACCATTTAAAGAGTGGCGGATCCAGGGGTGTTTTGGGGGTTTCCGGGAACCCCCTTGGTTTAGAAAAAATGAAAAAAAAAACAGTGAAAATTTTGTATGATTTAAAAAAAAAATAGTGAGAATTAGTTAAAATCTACCAAAAGGAACCCGGTGGAAAAAATTCTTGGATTCGCCACTGCATATAAACACACTAAACTTTAACTAAAACAACAAAATCAGCCAACTAAAGTTTCAAAAAAACAACGAAACAACTAAAATTTCAATCATTTTTAACAATTTTATTTCTCCTGAAAATCCAAATAAAACAAGAAAACAACAAAATAATCAAACCATACCCGGAAAGAGTGATGAAGATGTTGTTTTCTTGAGTTTGGTGGCCATAATTACTATTCTCCGGCGGAATCCGAAGCTGTTGCTGCTGTCTGATGAAGACCTGTTGTGCGTTGTTGTTGGTGTCGTGGGCCTGGGATCACAAAACAAAGAGCGGGACGAGAGAAGGGGAAAGAAAGGGCGGTGGGTTGGGTTATTATATTTTAGTTCAAATTATATTATTAATTGGGTTGGGCTTGGGTTATGGAGTGTTTATTAGGCTAAATGTTAAGAGAAAGTTAATTGTGTTAAGTGAAAGTTAATTAGTTGAGTGGAAAGTTAATTAGGTTGTATTTAAAAAAAAGTTCAAGGGGTGCGGTGACGATTTTCCAAGGGTGCAAACGAAAATTTTCAAAGAGTGGGTCGACATTTTACCAGGAATTTAGAACTTAATATTTTTTTTGGCTCATTCTATACACACCCCCCCTCCCTCCTGATTACACCCCCCCTTGTGAGAGGAAAACTGTTGGTCCCACGCAGGTCCCACCAGTAAGTATGTGAGAGGAGGGGGTGAAAAAAGTAAATATGGGGGGGGGGGGGTGTAGAAAGTAGCACCTTTTTTTTAAGGGGTGCGCCGTTGGGCATAAGGTGGGTACGCCACACAATCATCCTTTCTCTATTCGTCTTCGATCCCTGAATTTTCCCTTTTCGGGCTTTCCTAAACCTAATTCCACACTTTCACCCAGTTCACACACACTCATACAGTGATCAACGGCTCCGATTATACATTCGCCACCTTCAATTCAACCATAAGTTTAGGGTTTTTTGTTACAACTTTATAACTTTACTTACTGTTTTTTACTTAATTTTGATCAGTTTCCGCTCTGTAGTAATTCACTCAATTTAGTGTTTAGCTATGCAAGTTTGTGATTTAATTTGTTAGGGTTGACTGTATAGGGGTTTTGACTTTTCAAGATTTTACATTCAGTTTCTAATTTTTAAATACTTTATTAGTTTTAGTGGAATTGGTATAATTTTACTCTGATTACGCATGTTTAGGGCATTAGGGGTTTATTTTGTTATAGACAGAGAATTTTATTTGGTTCGGTGAGGTTGGCGTAATGACGGTTGAACGGAGGGATTTATTTTGTTATGGATAGAGAATTTTCTTTGTGGCAGGGCTGTTCATGAGCCGAGCCGAGCCGAGTTAGGCCAAGCTCGGGCTCGGCTCGATTATAAACCGAGCCGGCTCGGCTCGATTATAAACCGAGCCGGCTCGGCTCGGATTTAAAACCGAGCTGCAAATCTAAGCTCGGGCTCTGCTTGGTTTTAAACCGAGCTGGCTCGGTTAGGTTTGGTTTGGCTCGAATTCAAAAAGAAAAATTAATACATAGCTCTCAAAATTCAATAGTCTAAAATATTTTTGATAATTTACAAGAGCATATCCAAAATGAGCTGAATCTTATACATTACAAATAAAAATCGAGTTCAACAAAATAAAATAAGTTTCAAATTTCAACGAAATACAATATAAGTTTATTAGCATGGTAATCCACCTTCAAATATGTCATAGGTATACAATTACACTCATAAATACATGTAAATAGTAATTAGTTTTTTGTAATATATTATAAAGCATATAAAAATAAAATACATTAAAAGTAAAATAATTCAAGCTAAGCCGAGTCAAGCTAAAAAGCGAGCCAAATTTGGCTCCTTACGAGCCGAGCCGAGCTAAGCTCACTTTCTTACCGAGCCATATCGAGCGAGCTTTTTCCGAGCTAAATCCGAGCGAGCTCCGAGCCGCGAGCTTTTTGGACCGCCCTACTTTGTGGTGGTGATTTGAGGTGTGGTGACAGGGTATTTTAAGAGAGAGAGAGAGAGAGAGGAGAATGAGGAGGATGAAGATGGGGTTGGATAGTGATGGGTGGTAGTGATTAGTGATTAGGGATGAACTCGGTATCGACCAGTACCGGAACCGAAAGTACCGGTACCGAAAATCCCCAAAAGTAGGTACAGGTACCGAATATATCCAGTACGGTACGGTTCGGTACTGGTACGGTACCGGTATTTGAGGGTAAAAAACGATAAATACCGGTACCGAACCGGTAACGAAAATGTCAAAAGTCGGGTACCGAAAATGTACCCGGTTCGGTAAATTCGGTACCGGTACCGGGTACCATTTGCTCATCCCTAGTAGTGATAGTGGTGATTTGTGGTTGAAGAAGAAGTGGGGTGGGACTCCCAAATATTGAAATATTGTTTTAATATATAACTATTTTTTTTACTCTTTTTAAATAACTAAGGGTACTTCGTCATTCAACATAGACTAAACTGGAAAACTTAATACTAGTTAGTGATAAGAATCACCTGAGTGCAAAAATTATAATTACTGGGACCAACTCTTTAATTATTGAAGCATTGGAACCAACTCTGCAATATCTACAAACCACAGGGACCTACCAGACATTTAACTCAAAAAAGAACGAAGCAGGGAAAAGAAAGAACAACGTCCGACCCTAGACCTGAGATCCTTCGCTAATCATTCCCCTTCGTTGGCACTGACTTCACCAGCCGCCAATTACCCTAATTTTGGCCAGATTCCCACCGCATATAATGTTTCTTTCCACCATATCACTTATTTGTTTAATTCATTTGATGTTTTTTGTTGTTTCTTTACTAGTTATGACTTAATTTTAGATTTAAAACATTGTTTGTAGTTTGTATAAGTACTTGAGTAGACGAGTAGTTAATGTGGACTAGAATCAAGAATTATAACTAAGGTTTGAAACATTGTGTGTGTGATCATGTGAGAATCAAGGTAAATTGTTTAGAATTTAGATTATAAATTGGTTAACCACGATGTATCCATATAAATTTAACAAAAATTTTTAGACCAAAATATATTCAAGAAATTAAAAGTAATACATAATTCATTATTCTTTATCCAAATACAAATAAAGCATAATTCTTTACGTAAATATAAAAGAAAAAGTATAGTTCTTTATACAATTTTAAGACAAAGAATGATGTTCTTTGCTTTATTCTTTAGCAAGGTATATTTTAATAAGACAAAGAATGATATTCTTTGCTTTGATTCTTTGGCTAGGTATATTTAAAAGGGCCAAACTATCTACACACCAAGTGTGTAGATAGTCACCCTTAAAAGGTGTTTTTTGTCCTTATGTGCACATCTTGCAGTGTCGAACTGTTTTCAAAACGCGGCGTTTTGGTCCGGTTAACCAGACAAAGACTGACGGGTGTTTGACGGGTCTGTTGACCGGACCAAAACGCCGAGCTTTGGCCGCGTTTTGGTCCTGTCAACCAGACCGGGTGTCAGTCTTTTGTCTGGTTGATAGGACCAAAACGCGGCCAAAACTCGGCATTTTGGTCCGGTCAACAGACCCGTCAGTCTTTGTCTGGTTAACCGGACCAAAACACCGCGTTTTGGCCACAGTTCGACACTGCAGGGTGTGCATATAAGGACAAAAAATACCTTTTTTGGTGTATAAATAGGCAAAATGGTATGTAGATAGGTACACCCATTTAAAATAAGATTTGTCCTTACCCACTATATATATCATACTCAAGCACCATATGTATTATAAAATCATCAACAATCATTAAGGTACACATTTACTTATTCTTCATCTTTTAGCGTTTCAAGTAATTTTTTAAAAGATTATTTATGAATAAGGGTTTAAATAGGTAAATTGAATTCAACCAATCTCAAGTTTGACTTCTTAAAAGAGCTCAAGTTCAAGATCAACTCATTTTACCAGCTTGAATAGCATAATATATAATATTAATTTTTTTATAGTTAATGTTGTTTAAATATCTAATTTATATATGCATGTTCATTGCAGTATCAAATTTAATTAATGAATTACTTGCCTTCATCTACTTCAATTTGCTCATGTATTGAATATCAGTCCAAAAATATATATGTCTATGCATTATTTAGTTACTTTGTCATACTTGTAAATATAATAATATTCTTTACTAAAATAAGTTTCTTTTATCATACAAAATAGTATTATTGTATTCATATAAATAATAATGCCTCCTAAACTCGTTAACTTAATCAAACTTGGTATATAAAGCCGGAGCTACTTTAATCCTAGTATGATGCGAGACTTTAACATGTCTATCGTGAATAGTTTATGAACGACTCGCCTAGTTTACACATTTTATTTAATATTTATGGATTCTCATTATATTTTTTATATATATTTTATTTAATATTTCTAGATTTTCATTATATTTTTTATATATATTGTATGTTACGCTTGGAAGTAATCAGACGCCATGTATAGTAAACTGAAAGAAAGAAACACCGAAATTGATGAAAGCAGCCTAACCGTAGAAGAGCTTCAACATGAGCATCCACTCACACTGGTAGATTTGCAATTGATGCATCGAGACTACATAGAAGACGATGATGAATATAATGACGCAAAACTTCCACTGCACATGTAACAGGTGTGGCAGACGAATAGACTGGTACCACCGTTATTACTATAGGTGTAGCATATTGTCATGTAATTACTCCCTCCACAAGTTTTGTGAAGAAATTCTAACAACCTTAAAATTCCAAGGTCACCCTGCTCATACTCTCATCCTTGTAAGAACAACACATGATGAGAAATGTCACGCTTGTTTCAAATATCGAGATGGCATTGGTTATCATTGCTCAGCATGTTCTTATGCAATTGATCTACTTTGTGCCACCTTTGTCGAGCAACACACGATCCATCACCCTATCCACCCACACCCATTAATCTCTATTAGTGTTGAACCTATTTTGAGCAAGTGTTTTGCATGTGGGAAGAAACATGAAGGACATTTCTATCAGTGCACCACTTGTTTTAACTTCTTAATACATTCTGATTGTCTTTCCCTTCCCATAAAGTTATCACTTCAAACTCAAAATTTTAGCCACCGTCACTTGCTCACCCTTTCATATTCGTTTTTGGATCAATTATATGACTGCGAATGTAGGATTTGTGGTGTGGAATTGGAAGATGAGCATTCGATTTACAAGTGCAGTAGATGCATGTACTATGTTCATGCAGATTGTGCAACACAAAAGATAGAGCCTTTTATGTTTGTCTTCTTACCAGGTAAATTTCAAAACATACGCATGTATACATGTCACTTCACTAATGACTTTTTTATTTTATTTTTTTATAAATGGGCAAATTCTAAAGATTGTGATAACGTGAGGGGTTTTTTTTCATAAATGGCTATGCCTGCCACAATCTAAGACTCTCACATCTCCATAGAAGAATTAATGTTTACTATCTAAAACTTAAACATGTGTAGATTGTAACCATTTGGAAAGATAAATGAGTCATCCAAATTAAATCTAGTTCATTAAAACTAATTACTCATGTTGATAAAAGTTTCACACAAACTAGTTTTTATTAGTTTCATACAGTTTTGTGTTTAATCTGTTGGCGCCAATTAACTTATGTTTTAATTGATTTATACATACTACAAATTTTCATTATATTTAATGGGGAAAGTTCTTGTACAAATAATCTTAACATACTAAACATACAAATTGAAGGAAAACTCAAAAAACAAGGTGGCATTTTTGTAATTATCAATAACTATCAAAGTTACTTTACAAATATACCTAAAAAAAACCTAACCCCCTACCCACCCCCCCCCCCAAAAAAAAAAACCTAACACCTCCCCCCCCCCCCCCCCCCCAAGTTAAAATGCTAAAAACTAAACCCCTAAAAAACCTAAAAAAATAAAAAAAACACACACAAAATATTTTTTTTTTATAAAAAAATCGCTACTTTTAGTAGCAAATTATTTTTTTTTAACAAAATGTAGCGATTTTTTTATAAAAAATATTTAAAAAAAATTGTGTTTTTTAGATATTTTTGGTTGAGTTCACATTTGTATAGTAACTTTGATAGTTGCTGGTAATTACAAAAATGTCACCTTGTCTTTTTGACTTTTCCTTCAATTTGTATGTTTAGTAGGTTAATTTTATTTGTATTTGATCTTTTGCCTATATTTAATATCGTAAAGATTTCGTATAGTAAAGCAAAATTTTTTTGGGTAAAGAAGATTTCGTATAGTGTGATCTTAGTTTATTAAATTTCTATGTATCAGGTTTAGGAAAAACAAAAAAGAATTTTAAAGATGTTGATCATCCCGACCTTCTTCACTTGCCACTGGATGATGAATCACACGTCTTGTCACGTCAATTTAAAGGCGAGACTTGTGAGCAAGTTACAAATTGGTTTCCACTTGACGATCCGTTTGTCCTAATACATGACGAAATCAATAAATATAAAATCACCTATCTTCACGATCCAATGAAGAGGATTAAACTATTATGCAATGTTTGTTCAAGACCAATTACAAAAATGCCATTTTACAAATGCTCCACAGATGATGATTTTGTTCTCCACGATTGGTGCACCCGGCTACCCGATTTTCTAACTAGCCATTCGGCTCACCCAGAACATAAACTTTGGGCTTGTCAATTAAGATTTACAAATTTTGCAGTCAAATGTAGGATTTGTGGATTGCCTTGCACTGGCGTTGTATACGTTTGTCTTGACTGCGCATTTGTAACTGATGTTAATTGTGCATTTATGCCTAAAGAAATTACACATGAAGCACACGCGGATCACTTACTTACAAGGGCAGAATCAAGCGGTAGCAGTGTATCTAAGAAGGAATGTCACGCATGTCGTGTAAGTATCGGTGAAAGTGAGACTTTTTTTAAATGTAATTCCTGTGATTTCTATTTGGACTGCCGGTGTGCTTTGCAATTGCCTAAATCAATTACGCATAAGTTTGACAAGCACCCCCTGCAACTGAGCTATGCGCCGATTGAGGACCACAAAAGTCAATACTTCTGTGAAATTTGTGAGGAGGAGCTTGATCCTGGAAAGTGGTTCTCACTACAAGAAATTGGGGTGTTTACCCACACATAATTTACCTACACATGTAAATGTGTGGGTATTTACTTACACATGTTCGTATATGTGTAGGTAATAGTTGATGATATATTCTCATAATGATTAACACTTAATATGTGTTGGTAATACATTTTAGCCACACTTGGTGTTGTTGGGAAAATTCCCCTCCCCCCCTCCCCAAAAAATTGCCTACACATGTAGCAAATTTTCATCATGTGTAGCTAAATTATCTACACATATGTAGAAAAACTAATATATATGTAGGTAAATGATTATGTTTACCAACACATAAGAATTTAAAAAAAAATATGTAGATAAACTAAGTTAATATATACTTATTTTTTTTTGAAAATGACGTGGCAAATTAAATACCTACACATGATTAAAAATGTATAATATGTGTAGATATTACATACCTATAAAGTAAGTAAATATATATTGTTAGATTATGTGACAAAATAAATACCTACACATATTTAAAAATGTACAATATGTGTAGATATTGATACATATAAAATAAATAATTAATTCTTCTTTTAAGATGACGTGGCAAAAAATACCTACACATATTTAGAAATGTACAATATGTGTAAATATTGGACACATAAAAAATAAGGTCATTTACATATATCCCTTTATTAAAGTCACTTATTACATATTTACCCAATTATTAAAATCAATTACATATTTCCCATTCTTAATCTATATATATTATATATTTATCCATTTCACTAAAATTACTCTTATTAAATTATTAATATTATACTCTTAATAAAACTCATTCTAAGTTGTGATATTCAATTAAAATTACCATTTTACGTTTTATTATCAAACGAAATCAATCAAACAAAAAAAATAACAACACACACAACAACAACCTTTTATCAATAAGGATCAGCCTTAACCCAAAAACAATATCCACCCACTACTACAAAATTAAGCAACTGTAACCAAAATTTGCTACCCAAAAACAATATAGCAAATTGAGCAATTGATTTTTTTTACCAGAAATTTGCTTGCTATGGTAAGTTAGCTAAGTGGTAGCTAATACAACTAAAAAGATAGTTAAATCTACTCTGTTGCCTACAGTTTGCCCTAACACATCATCGCACCTCCATCATCGCTTTTCCACTTTCACCGTCGCACCATCTCCACCGCCGCACAACCTCCACCGTCGCACCACACTTCATGATTATTGAAGAAAGCGAATGATCTTTGTACCAATTCTCATTCTATTTTTCTAATTTTGCCCTAATTTGTTCGTAATTTCTGTTAATTTAGTTCGATTGTATTTGTAAAGTTCATCTTATTATGATATTTTGACCTAATTTGTTCGTAATTTCGGTTAGATTTAGTTTGATTGTGTTCGTATAGTTCATCTTATGACATTTTAACCTAATTTTTCGTCATCATTTCAGAACACTCAGAGTACATCAGCTAGTTTACTCGATTGATGTGAACCAAAAGCCTAATTGATCACCATTACTGTGTATATATCCCATTACCAGTTTAAGGTTTTTGTGGGAAAAATATTTTCAGGGTTTTTAGATCTTTTGCCCAGATATTTATATATTTAATCTTGAAAAAATAAATTGATCTTGAATTTGTAATTTTTTTTATTTACAAACCTATGAAGATGCTTTGATGATCACCATTTAATTCAGGCTGGGTTAATTTCTTTTAGGCATGTTATTTGATGAGTTTTATTTTTATATAATAAAGAAATCTTGAAATAGTGAGAACAAAGAGAAGGGAGAGAGCGTAGACCTCTGGCGACCGATGATTTTTCCGATCATATAGTAGATTGAACGTCAGTCAAGTGCCGATTCCATCACACCCCTGTTAAGTTGTGTTCCAGCCTCTTGAGTTTTTGTTTGCGTTTTCCTTTCATACTCCCCAGATACTAAACTCGATCTAGGTTGTTTTGTTTGTTGCAGGAGGTAAGGTTAAGCAGGTGAACGACCAGGTCTCGGTGGTTTGCAAGGGAGGTGATGATGATTCTGTTCACGAAGATGGTGGTTTTTCTGTTTCTTCAATTCAAAATACACAATAAAGACAAGATTCTATTCGTTTATTGTAAGTTTAATATGTCCCTTTCAATTGAGGACTGGTTGAATGCAATTGAAACCAATGGTCAGCCCATTATTTGGGGAATTTTATCAGGTTAGGGTTCGACATTATTTGCGGAATTTTAGGATCATCGTCAGTCGTTTAGGGTTCGAGAATCAAAACCCCTAAATGTTAGAAATCATTCGTTCAGGTTTAATGGGTTATAATCGTGCCTTCAAAGACACTCTCAATTGGGTTGTCTGATGCTCTTAGTTGTGTACATCTTCATTTTTAAATTTAATTGTTATGCTTTGATTTGTTTCAGGCCGATGCACTTCGTGAGAGATTCGATGCGAACAAGAACGTGGTTCTGGTTAGTTTCTCTTTTATTTAGAGCTTGAGAAATGTAGTAGCATGTATGTAGGGGTGTTAAAAAGCTCTTTGTAACCGTCTGAGCCGACTAAACCGAAGCAAGTCGACCGGTTTGAAACTTATTATTTATCTTTTTTTTTCACTTTTAAGTTTGTGGTTATGTGTATGTATCTTAATTATTGATCATCTTTATCAATTTAACTTTTTGATACAAACCAAGGATATTGAAAAGAAAACACTGATCCAAATTGTCGAAACTAAACTGGTAAAACAGCCGGTCTAGCCGACCCTTTCAATCCGGCTGGTCTGGCTTGTTGTTTACTTGTTTTTCGAAACAATAGTTAGTAGTCTAGCCTAGAGTTTTTCGTTATAACCGGCTGAAGTGGACCATGAGCAACCTTAGTAGTATAATGAAGATGATTTTTTGGAATCAAACAATACCTATATTTTAAAAAGAGATGTTCTTGATTTAGTGTTCACATTGGGGTATTGTATTAATATTGTGGAAGTATGATAACAGTATGAAACTATGTATGTGTTAGATTGGTGTAAAGTTTTGTTCTTCCTCAGGAAATAAAGAAAAGTGATGATTCTGAAGAGACATTGCTTGAAAACAAAAGGCCTGAGGTGGAGGCAGTAGAAAAGCTGGTAAAACGGAAGAAGAGATATTGATTCACATGTTTCAACTATTTAAATTGAATGCCAAAGGATGAGCCAACCGCCCTTGATATAAAAAGGACCCTAAAAGCATGTGAGATGATGAAGATGGTATAAAAGATTCATGGGAAGATGAAGATGAACCCTCTCTGGTACAATTTATATGCTATTAACATAATGATTTGAAAATCTCGCTTCGAACTGCGGCAACTGCCTGTTCTTCTAAATTCGAGTATGCTTAAATTGAAAAATATTCTTTATGTGATGTTACAATATTTTTCCTTCAACATGTATCCGCCACCAGTGGTAGCACCTCCTGTTGTGAAGGCCCTAAAGAAGTCAACAGTCAAACCGGCTCCAAGAAAAAGGGATAGCTGTTGTTGAAGTAGCAAAAGAGGTGCCATTAAATCCTTAAACAAGCTTTGTATTTCAGGCTCGAGCTCGGGCTCGATAACTAAACGAGCTCTATTTCGGGCTCAAGCTCGAGCTTGGGCTTGTTAAAGCTCGGCTCGTTCGAGCTTTAACCGAGCCGATCACGAGTAGCTCTCGAGCCTCTGGGCTTGTTTACACCCCTATTCTTAGCCATAATGGTAGGTTGATCTAAGTAATCAAAAAATTGCGTTCTAAGAACTCGTCATGATATTTTTGATTTCATCATAATGATTTTATTATTGTATATAAATTTCTTTCGAGTTATTCTATTTTAAGAGTTTTGGTTGTATATAATGCCTTATGTAGACATTTGATTTTTTCTGCATGGTGATTTTAATTTTACGTCCACGTATTTTGATTGTAGTTTTAATTTTTTTCCCCTCTCTTGGATTACAGTAAAGATAAGGCTAAAGATGCCATTTACTTATACAGAAGGCATATTAATGGTTTTGTTGCCATACTTGAAGATGAAGAAGCTGCCCAGGTAGCCAGTAAGTAGTTGATGTTGATGTAAATGTTGTCTTGAGATGGATATGGTGAAAACACATCACATGAAACTTTGACACAGGTTAGCCTTCAAGATCGTTTTTAGGCATGTGATATTTATAATACAGTTAATTGGTCTATATTTTACTTTAGTTAAGGGCATTGGTAACTAAAACATAAATTACATTCTCTTTTTCTTATTTATGCATACATATGGTTGTACAACAAGGTATACTAATCCAGATATCATACTGGAGCTGATTCATGCAATAAGACAAACTACCGAGCTTTTCAGCATCAGTTCAGCAGTCGACTCCAGCCGGGCTCGACACTATTTGTTGTAAACCAGGTATTTAATGGCCTGAACTATCACCTAACTTGCCCGACCCGCCCAACATTCCAACTGATTCTTAATAACAGTGCACTAATTATACCATCTACACATGATTCTTATGGAAGATATCGATTATCTAAAAAGTAACATATTATTATAAAGATTAATCATTCATTTAGAAACTTACAGTACTTGATAAGCTATATACAAAGTCTACTTAACAAAATGTATTCCTTTGACACAGAAGAAGACCCCAACAAGAAAGCCAAAACCGAAGCCCCACACCAATCTTAGTAAATGCAACGTTCAAGTTGGTACTTTTTGGTCAAGTAACTTGAACGATGCTTTTTTGTCAAGTTAATCGTGTTGTTTTGGCATAGACATGGTCTTGTTTATAAAAAAGTGAGGTGAGATGCAAGTTTTGTTACATATTCGGGTTTTAGTTAATTTGTAGATTCAATGAATATGGAAGAACAACACTTATCACACAGAAAAGATTTAAATTTTTTTTGCAGTATAAATGGCTTCATAAAGTTTTGGATTTAATATGTTGATCGACTGTGCTCAGCGACTGTGGTTTCTTGACACATACACTGGAGGATGCAGAGTTCATCGCGATATAAAGGTAACTAAGCCATTTAATGTTGCTTTTTCTAATAGTCTGTGGTGATTTTACTGTCTAGATTTCGGCAGCCTCACGCAACTCGAACTGGGTTCGTTGTTACGATCATTAGGCCTTACACCGAGCCCTGATCAACTGGATGCATTGATACAGAAAGCGGATACTAATAGTAATGGTTTTGTGGAGTTTTCAGAGTTTGTGGCGCTTGTGGCACCCGAGCTTCTGCCTGCGAAGTCGCCTTATACGGAAGATCAGTTGAAGCAGTTGTTTAAGATGTTTGATAGGGATGGAAATGGGTTTTTATTACTGCGGCTGACTTGGCGCATTCCATGGCGAAGCTGGGACACACGTTGACCGCTGAGGAGTTGACGGGGATGATCAAGGAGGCGGATACGGATGGGGATGGTTGGATTAATATTCAGGAGTTTTCGAGGGCGATTACTTCGGCTGCTTTTGATAATTCTTTTGCTTGAAGGAGGGTAAGTTGTGGACAGTCGTTTGATATTTTTTTTGTGTTTATTCAGGTATGGTTTTCAGTTATTTGGTAACTGCTCGATGTATGAGTCTCATCTTTATTTATTTGTGTTGCAAAATTAACATACAAATGTGCCCAGTAGACCTGACCCTAGAAACTGTTTTTTGACATGTAAAGTGAATGATTAAATTGTGTAGCAAAATTGAATGATTTCGTTTTTTTTGGGGGTTTACAGATGATCTTTATAGGTGATTGAAAAATGAAGTTGCATCTCCCCACCTGAGTCTGTGATTTTAGGCCTGTTGTTGTGGGCCTTGTGGCAAAGATGATAGATATGGTGATGTTGAAAATAAACACACTTCTGGAACCATATGACTATAGACAATGAAGCTTTGTTTTTTTGTTTTTTTTTTCTGATTTTGGATTACCTGCTTGTTTGGAGATAGAAAACTCGTATTACTATTATTCTAAATTTGTAGTTATTTTGATTGGTGATTTACTTGAAGGTGTTGAGATGCTTTCTTGTTTATAAGATTTGATCATGAGATACTGGTTTTGTCATGTAATGGACTTATCGAACACCCCACCACTTGGGTACAAGCACTCCTAACACACCATCCGAAGGATATGTTACATGAACCCACGAGTTTAAGCATGTCTCTGATTAGACTCGCTCTTCAAACATTTGACTAGTCACCTTAAACTTCTTATCGCTCCCCCCTCTTGCATTTATAAATAGCCGTTCGGACAAATATGCGAACTCTATTAAGTCTTCCACGATATATTCGATTTTGAAAATTGTAAAACTTTACAGGAAATATTATAAACAGATCGAACAGTATTATTTTAAAAAAGTACAATAAATGGTTACTACATATCCTCCTAAAACTGAAAAAAATACATACAAAATGGGACGGTCCAGCAGTACCAAACTAGATTTTGACTTGTTTCCTACACCTGTGCATTTTGTCACATCTATTTGAGTCTAATGAGAGAAATCAAGTGAAAATCATGATATTACATATTTTATCAGTAGACAAGTACCCAATATGCAAGTTATAAACACAGTTTCTGATGATTAAATCCTTTAACTCGTTAAAATTTAACAAAAAAAGTCATTATTGCTTGAAATTTTGACTCTTGACGTAACCAGTCAAAAACAGTTTTAAAGATGGACTCCCATTTTTCGAGCACATTAGTCCCCCTAATCGAATGAGGGGTTTTTCCCCTATTCTACATTTTAAACCTGACGAGCTGACTGCAATCAGTTTCCTCCACAAACGCAGACACCGATGGTTTCTGCACAATTAATTTCATCACAACAGGGTTCTATTTTGGTCTTATACTGTAATAATATATAATGCATTTTCATGACAAGACAAAGATCCAATGAACAAAATGATAAATGTCAACTCTTTTTTTTATTACATCCCAATAATTTCGTATTACAATTTGTTTTTGGCGCCGCAACGCGCGCGGGTTTCCACTAGTTTAATAATAACACAAATAATTAACAATTTGTTATTAAAATATTATACAATTACGTCTCGTTACGACTAGTAATGTTTCGACGCTCGTTACGGACCTACACGCGTTACGGACGACTTCGACAAAAAATTAAAAATATTATATAATTACGGCTCGTTACGGACTCGACGCGCGTTACGGACACGACTTCGACTAAATAATAAAAATATTATATATTTACGACTAGTTACGTTTCGACGCTCGTTACGGACCTACGCGCGTTACGGACGACTTCGACTAAATAATAAAAATATTATATATTTACGACTAGTTACGAATTCGACGCGCGTTACGGACCTACGCGCGCTACGGACCTACGCGCGTTACGAACGACTTCAGCTAAAAAATAAAAATATTATATAATTACGGCTCGTTACGGACGACTTCGACTAAATAGAGTAAATTGCTAAAATCGTCCCTGACGTTTGTTCACATTTGCTAGATCCATCCAAAAAAAGGTGTTTTTCTTATATGAACGACCGAGGTTTCAAAAAAGTTGTTAAATCCATCCAAAATGACTAATACTCTAACAATACTAAGTTGATAGAGGGGTAATTTAATCATTCTTTTAATTTATTTAATTTACCCATTTTTAACAGGTTATTACATGCCCCCCTCCCCCCTTTATGGTTTGGCTTGTATTTTAACAAGAAAAATAAGGTAAAAAGAGAACAAGTCAGATCGGTCAAGAGGGTTGAAAGCGTTCAGAGTGTATTATCAGTGCATACAACCTCATATATGGATGTAACTTCTTGCTGTAGTTTATAATAAAGCTTACCAGTATACGACATGTTGTGCAGCGTTGGCCAGCTGTACCAACAGCAACAAACAAGACAGAACGAACGTCGAGTTTAGATCGGTCAAGCGGTTTTATATGCGTTCAGAGTGTAGATCGGTCAAGCGGGTTTATATGCTTCCAGTAGTTGATAATAAAGCTTACCAATCTATGACATGTAGTGCAGCGTTGGCCAGCTGTACCAACAACAGCAAACAAGTCAGAACAAACAACGAGTTAGGGGCTTAGATGATAAAAAATTATTTTTTGAGCTAAAAGGGTAAAAATGATATAATCACAAGAGCTAAAATCATAATTTATTCTATTATAATAATTTATTTTTTCAAACCTTTATATATAACATAATATGTACACATATATATCTATACTATATAATATATATACATTGAAATGGCAACTTAGGTCATTTGCCACTTCCCTTAAAATTCATTTTATGCATAATGTATAAACTCATTATGCACATTAATAGATAAAGCTTTTGGTACAACTGATGTTGTAGCCCAGTGGTTGCAATGGAGGTGGGAAGGTTTACTACCTTGTGGGTTCCTGCCCGGAAGTGCTTAGGTTCGAATCCCATTTCGTCCGAGCTTTGGTCATGTATAGCCATGACCGAGATGCAGTTCAGAAAAAAAAAAAAAAAAAACCACACGGATACTAATCCCAAATATCTCATCCACCGTCCACTCAAATCACAATCAGACGGCTATCATTCTTCCTTCACACAAGTTTCTAATTTTCAAAAGCTCGCAGAAACCTTACTCTCAATTCTCTCTCATTGTTCTTCGTCTCTACACAATGAACTTTTGGCTACCAAAATCTATTTCATTGCATCCAAATTTTGAAATCCCGCTCCTCATCCCAAACTTTCAGACTTTCAGTATCCCGCCTTCTTTACATTTGCAAGGAGAGAACCAGAGTAAAAAAGTGAGATAGGACCTGATCGGCGGCTAGGGTTTCGAGGTTATTTTCTCAGGCCACGACAAGGTAATACTAGGGATGCGTGTGAAGACTGATACATGGGCGGCTATAAGGTTCGGACCACCCGGTAGGTTCAGTTCCCAAACGGTGCATTTGCAAGCAAGTTACCACAAAGCTGCTACATCGTAAAGTTCCCAAATTATGGCACAGGTCAAATCCTATTTCAAACCCTAATTTCAGTAATTTCTTCGTTATTATTCAATCCCTAAGGGTGTAATTTTTTTTTCAATTTATTGAAATGTATGCACTCGGTACGATTAAGGTGATATGTGTTTGGTACGGATTAATTTCATTAATGTCTTCATCATCTGTACATTGTTTAATTTAGGGTTTCAGTGTTGTGGATAACTTTAATGAAACATGAATTTGTGTTTTCGCCTAATATGTTAGTCAGTGATTTGTTATTTTCTTATTTTTTTTACTAACACGGCTTGTAATCCTATTTGTTTTAGTTTTTGATGAAATTTTGTGTAAAGATGATGATTTCTGGATGATTGGAACCTTCAGTTGATGAATTCTAGAGGGAATGTGAGACTTATATTTTAGTTGTTTGTGGTTTAACTTGAAAAAATTCATGCTCTAGACTTTCTTTGTATGAGGGGGAAAAGGTGGGTTAGCTGGTTGGGTCAAATGGGAAGAGTAGTGCACATCATAATTGCTGTATACTGAGCTTAATTGTATCTAATATGCTTTATTTGTTGTTCAAGTTAGGCATGGTCTCAACAATAAGGTTTGTAAAATTGCTTTATAATTTGAGTGTGATTCGTATCGGTCTCATATGTGCTTGCAGAGGTATGCACTATTACGAGGACCTCTACGTTTAGTCAATACACATACACTGTTGTACAAGTGTCATACTCATGCCGTTTTTTCTGAACCTGTTTATATGTATAGGGGAAGGTTCTATGCAGAACACTAAATATTGCGAGAACACGCAGAACAAAATGAATCACTCATTTTTTCAATCCTAAAAACCTAAAAAGTAAATGAAAATTTTATAGATGTAAGATTTATTGTTTCTCACACTATAATTTAAAACAAAATATGAAAAATCTTCAGTTTTTAAATAACCTACACACATCTAAGTTATATGTAGGCTAAATTACCTACATGTATGTAGACTATGTATAGGAAAAAATATATGATTTTTTTTATGTATATACAACACATATATGAATGTAAAAACATAAAATTTAAGAAATATAAACCTTAAATATCAAAATTTAGTGATTTAGAGTTGTTCTTTTTGTTCTCGCAATAATTAGTGTTCTGTAATGATCCTTATCCTATATGTATATTTGTGGATATATATATATATATATATATCATAGGTTGTATCGAAATTTTATGTATCCATCTGAATCAATCGTTTTCGAGTAAAAATGGAGTTGCAATAAGCGATTTGCTTCCAGTTTTCGTCGCTTTTGTTATCGATCTCACTATAAGTCTGTTTCTGACTGAAGATCTGTGTTTAAAGCTTATTTGTTGTTTGTTTAGCTCTTGAAGATACTATATTCTATCGGTAAATGCTTGCGATTACGTTTCGATCGATACTTGTATATATTGTTTGCGTGTTTGACTTGAATCTAGCGGTTTTAGACATAGTTATCAAAAGCGGTCGATTTTGGCGCCTAGGCGATTTTTCTGGGCGAAGCGCGTTGATTGCGCTCCTACTTCCTAGGTATTTTGAGCGCAGCCTAATTCCAATTAATCCTTTTTTTTAATTTGTAAATTCCTCAATATCTGCAGTATTTATAGGACTATTGGCTACTTTTATCCTATTTATTTTTTTGAACGGCTAAAAAACTTACATTAGAATCCAAATTACTCTTATCCTAAATACATTAACAGCATTTTTTTGTTCTCTGATTTAGTTCTGCATTTTCCAGTATTTATTACTAATTAATTAATTCTGAATTAGTTCTTGAAGTTCTAGTTTTTTGTTCTCTGATTTAATTCTGAATTCTGTTGTCACAGAATACAGAAAAGGGCTTCTCAAATGATGTTGAACCCTCATATTACAGGAAAACTGATATATTTTACATAACGTATTTTATTTTTTGTTTTCCATTACATAATATATTTCATTTTTTATTTAAGTGCGCTTTTATTTTCTCAGGCCCACGCTTTATTTGCGCCTTTCGCCTAGGCCCTAGGCGGAGCCTTAGCGCCTTGAGTGCGCTTCCCGCCTTTGATAACTATGGTTTTAGATGCGATTTATTCGATTGTGGTTTTTGTATGCTTGTTTAAATTAATATGAATGCTTTTTGTTTCTGAAATTATTTAGATCATTATGTTTTTTGATGCTGCCTTTTATCTATTTATATGTGGATGAGTTAAACTGTAGAGGATTTGATAGAAGAAATTGAACAGATCGATCTGTTGTTATATGTGATTCGTTCAGTTTGCTAAAATTGATTATTAGATGAAAAGGTTATGTTATAAAAGTTTATTTAACTCTCTGCAAGTTAATCTTTATGTAAATGTTTTAATAGATCACATGAAAGATGTATATAAAACATAATTTTTTTTACCTATCTGTTGGTATTGGATCTTTAGATAGTATAAAATAATTATGATATCTTTGTCTAATTATCACTTTTGTGAATGTGTAGTGGGATTGAAGTGAAGAAGCCTCAACAACTGATTATAAAACTAACAAAATGGTCATGAGTCCGCTAACTATGGAGACAGAAGATTCTTTTTCGAGTTTACTTGAATACGCTGCTAACAATGATGGTTGGCAGAGACGGTGGTCGTGGAGGATGTGGTGGTGGCAGAGTTATGCCGGTTTTTGTAAATATGCAACTGTCTGATCTACCATATTTTAAAAATGCAGCCTGCTTCAAACTGTTCCGACTGATGTACTGGAAAAGGGAAAGGCTATAGCTTCAAACTCTCATAAGACAACAATTTTTTTTTGTGAATGTCTCAGGTCTACTTTCGTCGCAAATTTAGTATATATATTCTTCACATTTTATTTCTGACTAATGGATTTCTTCCTTTATGAGCTTTGGAAGAACTTGACTCACTGTTGCTACATGCATCAAAAAATGAACCCGGAGCTTCGGTTAAGTCAATGAAGTCAAATATCGGCATAGCTGTTAATGCGTTAAACAGGTTTGTTTTTTTAAACTATGCAACTGAATCAATCTGTGATCTTTTGTTATACTTTAAAGTAGATAATATGTACTTAAAAATAAAGTCAAATATAATTTTGTAGATGTTTATTATATTGGTTGTTTACTTGTTTATGGAAATCGAAAAGACCGTAAAGAAAGAGTGACAATTAACAAGTCATTTGATACTTTCTTTCCTAAAATGACCTGTTTTGACCCGAACCCAGTATGATCTGTTAACCGCCCCGACCGTTATGCCGGTTTTTGTAAATATGCAACTGTCTGATCTACCATATTTTAAAAATGCAGCATGCTTCAAACTGTTTTGACTGATGTACTGGAAAAGGGAAAGGCTATAGCTTCAAACTCTCATAAGACAAAACAAATTTTTTTTTGTGAATGTTTCAGGTACCGCTTTCGTCACAAATTTAGTATTTATATATTCTTCACATTTTATTTCTAACTAATGGATTTCTTCCTTTAAGAGCTTTGGAAGAACTTGACTCACTATTGCTACATTCATCAAGAATTGAACCCGAAGCTTCGGTTAAGTCAATGAAGTCAAATATCGGCATAGCTGTTGATTCTCTTGTTAAGTTGACAAGCCTTTTGATTATTTATGATTTTACTGCCTTGTAGTTTACATTTGTTTATTGGCACTTTGTTTCATGTATTAATCAATGGTGATGTTTGTGACATTATGTATGATTTTACTGGCTTTTAGTTTACATTTGTTTCAATACATATTAAGATCAATACCAACACATCTTCAACATTTACCTACACATAATATTACTTTTACCTACATATAAGATTACTTTTACCTACACATATATTCATGCCACGTCGGATGCCAGGTCACCTGCCACGTCGGATGCCACGTCAGATGTCACGCCAGATGCCACGTCACCTGCCACGTCACCTGCTATGTCAGATGCCACGTCACCTGCCATGTCAGATGCCTTGTCAGATGACACGTCATCTGCCATGTCAGATGCCACGTCACCTGCCACGTCAAATCCCTTTTAAACAAATTGTTGTACTTTTAACCACACATATAAATGCCTTTTAGCCACACATATATGTGTAGGTATAGCTTCCTATATACCTACACATAACTTATGTGTGGGTAATGGCCTATATCCACAGTCACGAGTCTACACATCATTACACTTAATTTATGTGTAGGTAAAGACAACTACCAACACACTATATGCTTTTTCCCACACATACTTTGTGTTAGTAAAACACCAAATTTCTTGTAGTGGAAGCTGCATATTTAGTAACACTTGATGCTAATGTAAATCTTTTAACAAATTTCCATTTACAAACACATAAAAACACCTAATGCTAAAGAACACTTGTGACTTGTGCATCATAACAGATGATAACATTATTTTTATAAGAAGAAATAAATAAATCAGAGATATTTTTCTAAAAAAAGTTTGTTGATTTAACAGTTTACTTAGAACACAAACCATCTTTTTTCTAACTAAAACGTTGGATGATGAAGGTGAAGGAGGAGCCGCCGGCGCAGGTGAAGCCAGCCGTACAGGTGAATCCGAAGATTGCCGGTGAATTTGGTCAGTTCCGGTTCCTCCAACACCAACAACACCAAAAATCCATTCGGGGTTCCGCTTTGTAGATGCTGAAATTTCAATAAAACTACAAAAGTAAGAAATTATTTATTAAATGGAAAATTAATAACGTTATCTTCTGCTGATATTTCCGGTACCTGACCGAGCTTTTCTCGGGCACCGATACACTAATCATCTCGTCGGCAGCCTTCCAAGCCGGCGGCACATCCGCCGGAGCAACTCTAAAAACTTTATTACCAGAAGGAAAACTCTTCCGGTGGTGGGAATTGAAATACAAAAAATGATTTGTTCTCTATATTCTTAAAATCAAAGGAATTGAAACCTAAAATCTGTTTGTTCTATAATCGATTCAACATCGAAAGTTAGAGATTGAAAACGAATTGTTCAAAATCCTAACATCAGATTTTTGTATTAGGGAATCAACCATAGTTGGTTAAAAAAATCAAAACAGAGATTCACAAATACATCTAAACAATTGATGTGTTTAGGGTTTCTAGCGCACAAATGAATATCAATAGACAAAGCTAGGTAGAAACGTAGGATTGTAAGATTAAAAGGAGCAAAATTGATATAAATAAGACTAAACAAACATGGATGCAGTTCATCTTGTTACGATTTAGGGTTTTGAATAATCACTTCCATGACAATCGCCTCCTCCAGATTAAGTATTTGTGAAAGGAAACGATTTTGATAGGATCAAATAACAAACGTCAATTTGTATCTTAACATTTTGCAATCCACACAAACTTCATGAAGGAAAAGTAGTGTAAACCTACCTATTGAATCGACGTAAACGAATATGAAATCAATATTGAGTATGAAATCCGGAAGTGAATCGGTAGGTTTTAGGAAAGTCTTTGTTTTACGATTGAAGAAGAAAGATAAAGGTTTAGGGTTTTTTGATCGGTGTGAAAACAGAAATCCCACGTACCTGCGTTATACAGTTGAAGATGAAGATGTTATGTTTTGATGATGTAGAAGATGAGATCAGAAACTTACCATTTGATTTTTTGCTATGGAAGAACGAAGATGGAGGCTGGGAGATTAGGGTTTCTGTAAGTTTTGGAAGGTGGTTTGAGAGAAGATGAGAGAATGATTATGTGTGATTTAGGAAATTATTTGGTGTGAGATGAAAGGAGGATATCATACAATACGTTTCTTCAATTGCCGCTCAAATGAAGAAGTGGAGAAACAATCAGATGCCGCGTGGCAATAAATGGTTTAAGAATAGGACAAATGGCATAAGTTTGTTTTGTTTTATTATAAGGTATAGATTATAGATTGTAAATAGTGTCCTTTCAAATATATAGATAAAGAGTAACATTTTTTCTCTCCTCTACTCACAATCACTTTTTATAATATAAAAACCTCACTCACAAAATTTAATAAACAGGTTGTGAATGCTCAGTATTATTTAAAAGACAAATTTACCTTTATTTTAAGGTTATACTTTATACATTAGATTTTAAAAAAACTCTTTAACTTATAATTATTTCATATATAAATAAGCAAGTCTTTTGTGCATAACCACTTGTACCTTGTGTTTTGGGAGTTTTAAAAAAAAGAACTTGATTTTTTACTTTTAACCTAAGGGTTTTAGCTTTTGTAATTTTAACCCTACATAATTTGTTTTTTTTAACTTTAACCCAAAACTAAACTTGATTTTTTACTTTTAACCGAAAGGTTTTTAGCTTTTTCAATTTTAACCCTACATAATTTGTTTTTTTAACTTTAACCCAAAACTTTTCATTATTTGCAATTTAACTTCACAACTTTTGTCACTTATACTTTTCATCTTTGACAAATTTTCGTTTTACGTATAGTTCTAAATTTTTCGACTTAATACAACGCAACGTACGAGTGTGGTTCAACTTTTTTATGTTTTGTTTCAAATTTTGCAAGTTAACACGGCGCAACGTGCATGTGTGGTTCAACGTTTTTACCTCTATTTTTTTATTTTTGACAGGTTCGTCGCAACACGTAGATCCTAGGTCGAGTCAGTGTTGGTGGTCGACGACGGTTGTGTGACATTAGTACTATTTGACATCGTTTTACGCATCGCCGCAACGCAGGGTGTGCTTTGGGGGTTTTCTAAAGAAAAAATGGTTATGCATATGGTTGTCGTGACCTTGGCTTTGGGAGTTTTCCAAGAAAAAATTGATTTTTTTACTTTTCACCAAAAAGTATTTCATAAATTACTTTTAACCCAAAACTATTTGTTTTTTTACTTTTAACCCTAAACTTTTGATCTTTTGCAATCTATCCTCGCAATTTTTTTACTTTCAACTTTGGTCCTTTATAGTTTTCATTTTCCGTAAATTTTTCGTTTTATGCTTGGTTCTAAATTGTGTGACTTAACACATCGCAACGTGCGTCTTTGGTTTAACGTTTTTACGTTTCGTTCTAAATTTTGCAAGTTAACACGACGCAACGTGCGTGTGTGGGTGAACGTTTTTACATCGTCTATTTTTTTTTCCCGTTTGACAGGTTTAACATAACGTGCTGTTCCTAAATCGACTTAGTTATAACTAAAGAATCCCCGCCGCATTGCGGCGGGTCTCAATTCTAGTTATCTTAAAATGACTCTCTCAAATACATTATAATAATAAGAATAATAATATACAATCCCTATGGTTTTCGTTATTTTGCCTTTAGTTAAAAATAGGATAAATGAAGAAGTATAAGAATTTTAAATAACTATTTATTTATACTTATATAGTATTAATTTGTAAGTTGGTTTATGGTATTAAATATTGTGCTTAGTGAGTTGTTTTTTTTTTTTTTTTTTTTGTATAGTGGTGTTGTAGATAATGCATATGCATTGCAAATTTGATATGCATTATGATTGTAAATCATGCTTTGTGTATATTCTTTTAATTTTTTTCTAGTATTTTTTTTCTTTTAACAATTATATTTTTTGTCTTTTACAATTTAACTCCAAAGTTTTAACACTTTTCACTTTAAACTTTGGTTCCTATAATTTCATCTTATACAATTTTTTTGTTTTACATTTCGTTTTAAATTTTGCGAGTTAACACGCTGTAACGTGCATGCGTAGTTCAACGTTTTTACTTCTATTTTTCCGTTTAACGGCCCCATCACAACACGCGGGTCCTAGATCGACTTAGTTATTCTTTTCTATGTTTTACGTTTCAGTCTGATTTTCCGCGCATTAACACGCTGCAACAGGTGTGCGTGATTCAATGCTTTTACGTCTACTTTTCGTTCGATTATTTATTTTCTTCATTTTTTTCAATTGTTTTATGCGCTTTTCCTGTGTTGGTGGTCACTAACGTGGACTGCTTATGTGGAAAATAAGTCAAAGTTTTGATGATTGAACTATTTATGCGATAAAGTTTTGATGACATGCACTGCTTATGTGGCAGTCTACGTCAGAAAAACTAACTAGGTTATCTTCACTAAAGAAAATATGTTGAAAGTTGAAACTGTCGGTCAATATTTCCTAAGTTGGAATTAATCCTCGTTAAGGCTGGAGGGTGTGGTATAAAGCCCCTAGGGGCTTTATCACGCCATGTCAAATCCACCTAGACACCACGTCATATGGGGGGCTTTAAAGCCGCTCCTTTTAACTTGTCTGCAATACTTTAAAGCCCCCCTTATTATACAAAATTAAAAAAAAATTATTGGTTGAAAAGAAGTGGGCCCCACCTGCACACCCTTTTTGGCTCGTTATCACCATGGCAGACAAGGGGTAGCGCCCCCTTTTAACAAGCACAAGGTAGTTGATGGTGCCCCGGGGCGCTATAGATGTTGATGTGGCGGGGTGGCGCTAAGCCACACCCCCTGGCCTAATAGGTCAAAGTTAAGATTATTAAATCCAAACCGATTAATTAGTACCTCTAATATGTTTCTACAAAACCTCTAGGTAGCGTTTGGCATGATGGAATTAGAGGCGGAATAGAATGGATCATTGTGATATAATGAAAAAAATATGTTTGGTTGTCATTGGTAATGAAATGGAGCATTCCACAATGAATGTAACTACTAACAAATATAAGAATTTTCATTCCTTTATAAGGTGATTTCTTTTTTCACTTCTTCAAGGAGTGGAAAAAACATATTATTATTATTATTATTATTATTATTATTATTATTATTATTATTTTAATATTAATAGTTTATTATTAATTTTTTACCATTTGTATTATTATTATTGAAACAATTATATTTTTGTTGTTTTTAATAAATTATGTTTCGTTATTTCGTCTTTTTTGTGTATCAAACTATATGAAGTAATGATTTATTCTATTTACATATGAGTAACAAACATTACAATGGAATGGGATGATCTATTAATTCATTCTTTTGTTTACTCTATTGTCCGTTTCATTACTTTGTTAATTCCATTTTCTTGTTCATTCCATTACTGATAACAGAACCCTTAATTAATCAAAAGCATTCCATATTATGACGTTTCTGCTTTTAAGTGGAAAAAAAATTCACAAAGCAAACAAACCCACAAAATTAGGTATAGACCGATGACCCAATCCCGAGATGGACATGTTGCAAAACCATGTTAAATAAACTCTAGTATACCTAATTCATATAATGCTACTTTAACATCATGGTGAGTGCAATTTCTTAAACACGTAACGAAAGGTAAAGCTTCAAAAATCAAAATGTCATATGGGAATGCCCGAAAACTAATAATGCTAGAAAACAAATGATCATGTGAAATAAAATATAAAACCAATAAATTGCCATATTAATGCCTAGACCACAATCTTACACCCAATACACCTACAAACAAAACACACATATTCTTACATCTCCGATAGCAGATTTTTTTGTTGTTTTTAGGATGATGTGGCAGTTTGTAATAATAGGAGAATCGTTTGGGGCTGGAGTCGCGTTTTGGGGGTGCGTTCTTGGGGAAGAACTAGGTTGAACGACTGGTAGGTGGGGCTAGCGGTTGGTTGCGTAGTTTTTTTTTTAAATTCGTTTGGCAAATTGGATTTAAATAATCCAAACTAGCTGGTTTTGGCCAATAATAATCCAACTGAGTTTATTCCCGACAGTGGTCCTAATTTTTTCTTTTTGTTTATATAATGGTTCGCCGTTAAAAATAACTTAACGGAGTTAAGTTTTTTTCCGAATTACAAACTGATGTTTTAAGGCTTTTGATCAGAACGAGGATACGAGTCGATTGATGTAAAACTTACCTCGAAACGGTGCTTCAAAATATACTAACATAATTCAAAGTCAAAGTCAAGTAATTGAAAATGCAGCAATCAAAAGGTATACCTTTGAGCTAAACTCTGAGCAATAACTGAACCGAAATTAACCGAAAAAGTCCAACTGCTTCCACTTCAACCTTAAACTCTTTCTTAGCTTGTCCTCCGTAAAGAACGTCAAATTTAAAGTAAAAATTAACCAAATCTCCTTAATTTAGCTATACAAACAGAAATTAGCAAATTCTTGACAGCAACCATGGTATTATCATAACCTTCTGGGGTGTCCCAGTTGGCCACCAGCCTCCGCTTAAGTCATTGTGGTCGCCTCCTCACCCGGTTGGCACCGGTTCGAATCCTGGCAACCCCAGGCTCTTCAACCACCCACTCTGGCTAGGAGATTTACCCCCGGACTCAGGCTTGCTGGGTGGCGGTCCGCAAGGTGGAATCACCTTGGCTGTTGGGAGGACAGTGGAAACCCTTAGGTTAAAAGCTAAAAACCTTTGGGTTAAAAGTAAAAAATCAAGTTTAGTTTTGGGTTAAAGTTAAAAAAACAAATTATGTAGGGTTAAAATTACAAAAGCTAAAACCCTTAGGTTAAAAGTAAAAAATCAAGTTCTTTTTTTAAAAACTCCCAAAACACAAGGTACAAGTGGTTATGCACAAAAGACTTGCTTATTTATATATGAAATAATTATAAGTTAAAGAGTTTTTTTAAAATCTAATGTATAAAGTATAACCTTAAAATAAAGGTAAATTTGTCTTTTAAATAATACTGAGCATTCACAACCTGTTTATTAAATTTTGTGAGTGAGGTTTTTATATTATAAAAAGTGATTGTGAGTAGAGGAGAGAAAAAATGTTACTCTTTATCTATATATTTGAAAGGACACTATTTACAATCTATAATCTATACCTTATAATAAAACAAAACAAACTTATGCCATTTGTCCTATTCTTAAACCATTTATTGCCACGCGGCATCTGATTGTTTCTCCACTTCTTCATTTGAGCGGCAATTGAAGAAACGTATTGTATGATATCCTCCTTTCATCTCACACCAAATAATTTCCTAAATCACACATAATCATTCTCTCATCTTCTCTCAAACCACCTTCCAAAACTTACAGAAACCCTAATCTCCCAGCCTCCATCTTCGTTCTTCCATAGCAAAAAATCAAATGGTAAGTTTCTGATCTCATCTTCTACATCATCAAAACATAACATCTTCATCTTCAACTGTATAACGCAGGTACGTGGGATTTCTGTTTTCACACCGATCAAAAAACCCTAAACCTTTATCTTTCTTCTTCAATCGTAAAACAAAGACTTTCCTAAAACCTACCGATTCACTTCCAGATTTCATACTCAATATTGATTTCATATTCGTTTACGTCGATTCAATAGGTAGGTTTACACTACTTTTCCTTCATGAAGTTTGTGTGGATTGCAAAATGTTAAGATACAAATTGACGTTTGTTATTTGATCCTATCAAAATCGTTTCCTTTCACAAATACTTAATCTGGAGGAGGCGATTGTCATGGAAGTGATTATTCAAAACCCTAAATCGTAACAAGATGAACTGCATCCATGTTTGTTTAGTCTTATTTATATCAATTTTGCTCCTTTTAATCTTACAATCCTACGTTTCTACCTAGCTTTGTCTATTGATATTCATTTGTGCGCTAGAAACCCTAAACACATCAATTGTTTAGATGTATTTGTGAATCTCTGTTTTGATTTTTTTAACCAACTATGGTTGATTCCCTAATACAAAAATCTGATGTTAGGATTTTGAACAATTCGTTTTCAATCTCTAACTTTCGATGTTGAATCGATTATAGAACAAACAGATTTTAGGTTTCAATTCCTTTGATTTTAAGAATATAGAGAACAAATCATTTTTTGTATTTCAATTCCCACCACCGGAAGAGTTTTCCTTCTGGCAATAAAGTTTTTAGAGTTGCTCCGGCGGATGTGCCGCCGGCTTGGAAGGCTGCCGACGAGATGATTAGTGTATCGGTGCCCGAGAAAAGCTCGGTCAGGTACCGGAAATATCAGCAGAAGATAACGTTATTAATTTTCCATTTAATAAATAATTTCTTACTTTTGTAGTTTTATTGAAATTTCAGCATCTACAAAGCGGAACCCCGAATGGATTTTTGGTGTTGTTGGTGTTGGAGGAACCGGAACTGACCAAATTCACCGGCAATCTTCGGATTCACCTGTACGGCTGGCTTCACCTGCGCCGGCGGCTCCTCCTTCACCTTCATCATCCAACGTTTTAGTTAGAAAAAAGATGGTTTGTGTTCTAAGTAAACTGTTAAATCAACAAACTTTTTTTAGAAAAATATCTCTGATTTATTTATTTCTTCTTATAAAAATAATGTTATCATCTGTTATGATGCACAAGTCACAAGTGTTCTTTAGCATTAGGTGTTTTTATGTGTTTGTAAATGGAAATTTGTTAAAAGATTTACATTAACATCAAGTGTTACTAAATATGCAGCTTCCACTACAAGAAATTTGGTGTTTTACTAACACAAAGTATGTGTGGGAAAAAGCATATAGTGTGTTGGTAGTTGTCTTTACCTACACATAAATTAAGTGTAATGATGTGTAGACTCGTGACTGTGGATATAGGCCATTACCCACACATAAGTTATGTGTAGGTATATAGGAAGCTATACCTACACATATATGTGTGGCTAAAAGGCATTTATATGTGTGGTTAAAAGTACAACAATTTGTTTAAAAGGGATTTGACGTGGCAGGTGACGTGGCATCTGACATGGCAGATGACGTGGCATCTGACATGGCAGATGACGTGTCATCTGACAAGGCATCTGACATGGCAGGTGACGTGGCATCTGACATAGCAGGTGACGTGGCAGGTGACGTGGCATCTGGCGTGACATCTGACGTGGCATCCGACGTGGCAGGTGACCTGGCATCCGACGTGGCGGATGACGTGGCATGAATATATGTGTAGGTAAAAGTAATCTTATATGTAGGTAAAAGTAATATTATGTGTAGGTAAATGTTGAAGATGTGTTGGTATTGATCTTAATATGTATTGAAACAAATGTAAACTAAAAGCCAGTAAAATCATACATAATGTCACAAACATCACCATTGATTAATACATGAAACAAAGTGCCAATAAACAAATGTAAACTACAAGGCAGTAAAATCATAAATAATCAAAAGGCTTGTCAACTTAACAAGAGAATCAACAGCTATGCCGATATTTGACTTCATTGACTTAACCGAAGCTTCGGGTTCAATTCTTGATGAATGTAGCAATAGTGAGTCAAGTTCTTCCAAAGCTCTTAAAGGAAGAAATCCATTAGTTAGAAATAAAATGTGAAGAATATATAAATACTAAATTTGTGACGAAAGCGGTACCTGAAACATTCACAAAAAAAAATTTGTTTTGTCTTATGAGAGTTTGAAGCTATAGCCTTTCCCTTTTCCAGTACATCAGTCAAAACAGTTTGAAGCATGCTGCATTTTTAAAATATGGTAGATCAGACAGTTGCATATTTACAAAAACCGGCATAACGGTCGGGGCGGTTAACAGATCATACTGGGTTCGGGTCAAAACAGGTCATTTTAGGAAAGAAAGTATCAAATGACTTGTTAATTGTCACTCTTTCTTTACGGTCTTTTCGATTTCCATAAACAAGTAAACAACCAATATAATAAACATCTACAAAATTATATTTGACTTTATTTTTAAGTACATATTATCTACTTTAAAGTATAACAAAAGATCACAGATTGATTCAGTTGCATAGTTTAAAAAAACAAACCTCTTTAACGCATTAACAGCTATGCCGATATTTGACTTCATTGACTTAACCGAAGCTCCGGGTTCATTTTTTGATGCATGTAGCAACAGTGAGTCAAGTTCTTCCAAAGCTCATAAAGGAAGAAATCCATTAGTCAGAAATAAAATGTGAAGAATATATATACTAAATTTGCGACGAAAGTAGACCTGAGACATTCACAAAAAAAAATTGTTGTCTTATGAGAGTTTGAAGCTATAGCCTTTCCCTTTTCCAGTACATCAGTCGGAACAGTTTGAAGCAGGCTGCATTTTTAAAATATGGTAGATCAGACAGTTGCATATTTACAAAAACCGGCATAACTCTGCCACCACCACATCCTCCACGACCACCGTCTCTGCCAACCATCATTGTTAGCAGCGTATTCAAGTAAACTCGAAAAAGAATCTTCTGTCTCCATAGTTAGCGGACTCATGACCATTTTGTTAGTTTTATAATCAGTTGTTGAGGCTTCTTCACTTCAATCCCACTACACATTCACAAAAGTGATAATTAGACAAAGATATCATAATTATTTTATACTATCTAAAGATCCAATACCAACAGATAGGTAAAAAAAATTATGTTTTATATACATCTTTCATGTGATCTATTAAAACATTTACATAAAGATTAACTTGCAGAGAGTTAAATAAACTTTTATAACATAACCTTTTCATCTAATAATCAATTTTAGCAAACTGAACGAATCACATATAACAACAGATCGATCTGTTCAATTTCTTCTATCAAATCCTCTACAGTTTAACTCATCCACATATAAATAGATAAAAGGCAGCATCAAAAAACATAATGATCTAAATAATTTCAGAAACAAAAAGCATTCATATTAATTTAAACAAGCATACAAAAACCACAATCGAATAAATCGCATCTAAAACCATAGTTATCAAAGGCGGGAAGCGCACTCAAGGCGCTAAGGCTCCGCCTAGGGCCTAGGCGAAAGGCGCAAATAAAGCGTGGGCCTGAGAAAATAAAAGCGCACTTAAATAAAAAATGAAATATATTATGTAATGGAAAACAAAAAATAAAATACGTTATGTAAAATATATCAGTTTTCCTGTAATATGAGGGTTCAACATCATTTGAGAAGCCCTTTTCTGTATTCTGTGACAACAGAATTCAGAATTAAATCAGAGAACAAAAAACTAGAACTTCAAGAACTAATTCAGAATTAATTAATTAGTAATAAATACTGGAAAATGCAGAACTAAATCAGAGAACAAAAAAATGCTGTTAATGTATTTAGGATAAGAGTAATTTGGATTCTAATGTAAGTTTTTTAGCCGTTCAAAAAAATAAATAGGATAAAAGTAGCCAATAGTCCTATAAATACTGCAGATATTGAGGAATTTACAAATTAAAAAAAAGGATTAATTGGAATTAGGCTGCGCTCAAAATACCTAGGAAGTAGGAGCGCAATCAACGCGCTTCGCCCAGAAAAATCGCCTAGGCGCCAAAATCGACCGCTTTTGATAACTATGTCTAAAACCGCTAGATTCAAGTCAAACACGCAAACAATATATACAAGTATCGATCGAAACGTAATCGCAAGCATTTACCGATAGAATATAGTATCTTCAAGAGCTAAACAAACAACAAATAAGCTTTAAACACAGATCTTCAGTCAGAAACAGACTTATAGTGAGATCGATAACAAAAGCGACGAAAACTGGAAGCAAATCGCTTATTGCAACTCCATTTTTACTCGAAAACGATTGATTCAGATGGATACATAAAATTTCGATACAACCTATGATATATATATATATATATCCACAAATATACATATAAACAGGTTCAGAAAAAACGGCATGAGTATGACACTTGTACAACAGTGTATGTGTATTGACTAAACGTAGAGGTCCTCGTAATAGTGCATACCTCTGCAAGCACATATGAGACCGATACGAATCACACTCAAATTATAAAGCAATTTTACAAACCTTATTGTTGAGACCATGCCTAACTTGAACAACAAATAAAGCATATTAGATACAATTAAGCTCAGTATACAGCAATTATGATGTGCACTACTCTTCCCATTTGACCCAACCAGCTAACCCACCTTTTCCCCCTCATACAAAGAAAGTCTAGAGCATGAATTTTTTCAAGTTAAACCACAAACAACTAAAATATAAGTCTCACATTCCCTCTAGAATTCATCAACTGAAGGTTCCAATCATCCAGAAATCATCATCTTTACACAAAATTTCATCAAAAACTAAAACAAATAGGATTACAAGCCGTGTTAGTAAAAAAAATAAGAAAATAACAAATCACTGACTAACATATTAGGCGAAAACACAAATTCATGTTTCATTAAAGTTATCCACAACACTGAAACCCTAAATTAAACAATGTACAGATGATGAAGACATTAATGAAATTAATCCGTACCAAACACATATCACCTTAATCGTACCGAGTGCATACATTTCAATAAATTGAAAAAAAAATTACACCCTTAGGGATTGAATAATAACGAAGAAATTACTGAAATTAGGGTTTGAAATAGGATTTGACCTGTGCCATAATTTGGGAACTTTACGATGTAGCAGCTTTGTGGTAACTTGCTTGCAAATGCACCGTTTGGGAACTGAACCTACCGGGTGGTCCGAACCTTATAGCCGCCCATGTATCAGTCTTCACACGCATCCCTAGTATTACCTTGTCGTGGCCTGAGAAAATAACCTCGAAACCCTAGCCGCCGATCAGGTCCTATCTCACTTTTTTACTCTGGTTCTCTCCTTGCAAATGTAAAGAAGGCGGGATACTGAAAGTCTGAAAGTTTGGGATGAGGAGCGGGATTTCAAAATTTGGATGCAATGAAATAGATTTTGGTAGCCAAAAGTTCATTGTGTAGAGACGAAGAACAATGAGAGAGAATTGAGAGTAAGGTTTCTGCGAGCTTTTGAAAATTAGAAACTTGTGTGAAGGAAGAATGATAGCCGTCTGATTGTGATTTGAGTGGACGGTGGATGAGATATTTGGGATTAGTATCCGTGTGGTTTTTTTTTTTTTTTTTTTTTTCTGAACTGCATCTCGGTCATGGCTATACATGACCAAAGCTCGGACGAAATGGGATTCGAACCTAAGCACTTCCGGGCAGGAACCCACAAGGTAGTAAACCTTCCCACCTCCATTGCAACCACTGGGCTACAACATCAGTTGTACCAAAAGCTTTATCTATTAATGTGCATAATGAGTTTATACATTATGCATAAAATGAATTTTAAGGGAAGTGGCAAATGACCTAAGTTGCCATTTCAATGTATATATATTATATAGTATAGATATATATGTGTACATATTATGTTATATATAAAGGTTTGAAAAAATAAATTATTATAATAGAATAAATTATGATTTTAGCTCTTGTGATTATATCATTTTTACCCTTTTAGCTCAAAAAATAATTTTTTATCATCTAAGCCCCTAACTCGTTGTTTGTTCTGACTTGTTTGCTGTTGTTGGTACAGCTGGCCAACGCTGCACTACATGTCATAGATTGGTAAGCTTTATTATCAACTACTGGAAGCATATAAACCCGCTTGACCGATCTACACTCTGAACGCATATAAAACCGCTTGACCGATCTAAACTCGACGTTCGTTCTGTCTTGTTTGTTGCTGTTGGTACAGCTGGCCAACGCTGCACAACATGTCGTATACTGGTAAGCTTTATTATAAACTACAGCAAGAAGTTACATCCATATATGAGGTTGTATGCACTGATAATACACTCTGAACGCTTTCAACCCGCTTGACCGATCTGACTTGTTCTCTTTTTACCTTATTTTTCTTGTTAAAATACAAGCCAAACCATAAAGGGGGGAGGGGGGCATGTAATAACCTGTTAAAAATGGGTAAATTAAATAAATTAAAAGAATGATTAAATTACCCCTCTATCAACTTAGTATTGTTAGAGTATTAGTCATTTTGGATGGATTTAACAACTTTTTTTAAACCTCGGTCGTTCATATAAGAAAAACACCTTTTTTTGGATGGATCTAGCAAATGTGAACAAACGTCAGGGACGATTTTAGCAATTTACTCTATTTAGTCGAAGTCGTCCGTAACGAGCCGTAATTATATAATATTTTTATTTTTTAGCTGAAGTCGTTCGTAACGCGCGTAGGTCCGTAGCGCGCGTAGGTCCGTAACGCGCGTCGAATTCGTAACTAGTCGTAAATATATAATATTTTTATTATTTAGTCGAAGTCGTCCGTAACGCGCGTAGGTCCGTAACGAGCGTCGAAACGTAACTAGTCGTAAATATATAATATTTTTATTATTTAGTCGAAGTCGTGTCCGTAACGCGCGTCGAGTCCGTAACGAGCCGTAATTATATAATATTTTTAATTTTTTGTCGAAGTCGTCCGTAACGCGTGTAGGTCCGTAACGAGCGTCGAAACATTACTAGTCGTAACGAGACGTAATTGTATAATATTTTAATAACAAATTGTTAATTATTTGTGTTATTATTAAACTAGTGGAAACCCGCGCGCGTTGCGGCGCCAAAAACAAATTGTAATACGAAATTATTGGGATGTAATAAAAAAAAGAGTTGACATTTATCATTTTGTTCATTGGATCTTTGTCTTGTCATGAAAATGCATTATATATTATTACAGTATAAGACCAAAATAGAACCCTGTTGTGATGAAATTAATTGTGCAGAAACCATCGGTGTCTGCGTTTGTGGAGGAAACTGATTGCAGTCAGCTCGTCAGGTTTAAAATGTAGAATAGGGGAAAAACCCCTCATTCGATTAGGGGGACTAATGTGCTCGAAAAATGGGAGTCCATCTTTAAAACTGTTTTTGACTGGTTACGTCAAGAGTCAAAATTTCAAGCAATAATGACTTTTTTTGTTAAATTTTAACGAGTTAAAGGATTTAATCATCAGAAACTGTGTTTATAACTTGCATATTGGGTACTTGTCTACTGATAAAATATGTAATATCATGATTTTCACTTGATTTCTCTCATTAGACTCAAATAGATGTGACAAAATGCACAGGTGTAGGAAACAAGTCAAAATCTAGTTTGGTACTGCTGGACCGTCCCATTTTGTATGTATTTTTTTCAGTTTTAGGAGGATATGTAGTAACCATTTATTGTACTTTTTTAAAATAATACTGTTCGATCTGTTTATAATATTTCCTGTAAAGTTTTACAATTTTCAAAATCGAATATATCGTGGAAGACTTAATAGAGTTCGCATATTTGTCCGAACGGCTATTTATAAATGCAAGAGGGGGGAGCGATAAGAAGTTTAAGGTGACTAGTCAAATGTTTGAAGAGCGAGTCTAATCAGAGACATGCTTAAACTCGTGGGTTCATGTAACATATCCTTCGGATGGTGTGTTAGGAGTGCTTGTACCCAAGTGGTGGGGTGTTCGATAAGTCCATTACATGACAAAACCAGTATCTCATGATCAAATCTTATAAACAAGAAAGCATCTCAACACCTTCAAGTAAATCACCAATCAAAATAACTACAAATTTAGAATAATAGTAATACGAGTTTTCTATCTCCAAACAAGCAGGTAATCCAAAATCAGAAAAAAAAAACAAAAAAACAAAGCTTCATTGTCTATAGTCATATGGTTCCAGAAGTGTGTTTATTTTCAACATCACCATATCTATCATCTTTGCCACAAGGCCCACAACAACAGGCCTAAAATCACAGACTCAGGTGGGGAGATGCAACTTCATTTTTCAATCACCTATAAAGATCATCTGTAAACCCCCAAAAAAAACGAAATCATTCAATTTTGCTACACAATTTAATCATTCACTTTACATGTCAAAAAACAGTTTCTAGGGTCAGGTCTACTGGGCACATTTGTATGTTAATTTTGCAACACAAATAAATAAAGATGAGACTCATACATCGAGCAGTTACCAAATAACTGAAAACCATACCTGAATAAACACAAAAAAAATATCAAACGACTGTCCACAACTTACCCTCCTTCAAGCAAAAGAATTATCAAAAGCAGCCGAAGTAATCGCCCTCGAAAACTCCTGAATATTAATCCAACCATCCCCATCCGTATCCGCCTCCTTGATCATCCCCGTCAACTCCTCAGCGGTCAACGTGTGTCCCAGCTTCGCCATGGAATGCGCCAAGTCAGCCGCAGTAATAAAAACCCATTTCCATCCCTATCAAACATCTTAAACAACTGCTTCAACTGATCTTCCGTATAAGGCGACTTCGCAGGCAGAAGCTCGGGTGCCACAAGCGCCACAAACTCTGAAAACTCCACAAAACCATTACTATTAGTATCCGCTTTCTGTATCAATGCATCCAGTTGATCAGGGCTCGGTGTAAGGCCTAATGATCGTAACAACGAACCCAGTTCGAGTTGCGTGAGGCTGCCGAAATCTAGACAGTAAAATCACCACAGACTATTAGAAAAAGCAACATTAAATGGCTTAGTTACCTTTATATCGCGATGAACTCTGCATCCTCCAGTGTATGTGTCAAGAAACCACAGTCGCTGAGCACAGTCGATCAACATATTAAATCCAAAACTTTATGAAGCCATTTATACTGCAAAAAAAATTTAAATCTTTTCTGTGTGATAAGTGTTGTTCTTCCATATTCATTGAATCTACAAATTAACTAAAACCCGAATATGTAACAAAACTTGCATCTCACCTCACTTTTTTATAAACAAGACCATGTCTATGCCAAAACAACACGATTAACTTGACAAAAAAGCATCGTTCAAGTTACTTGACCAAAAAGTACCAACTTGAACGTTGCATTTACTAAGATTGGTGTGGGGCTTCGGTTTTGGCTTTCTTGTTGGGGTCTTCTTCTGTGTCAAAGGAATACATTTTGTTAAGTAGACTTTGTATATAGCTTATCAAGTACTGTAAGTTTCTAAATGAATGATTAATCTTTATAATAATATGTTACTTTTTAGATAATCGATATCTTCCATAAGAATCATGTGTAGATGGTATAATTAGTGCACTGTTATTAAGAATCAGTTGGAATGTTGGGCGGGTCGGGCAAGTTAGGTGATAGTTCAGGCCATTAAATACCTGGTTTACAACAAATAGTGTCGAGCCCGGCTGGAGTCGACTGCTGAACTGATGCTGAAAAGCTCGGTAGTTTGTCTTATTGCATGAATCAGCTCCAGTATGATATCTGGATTAGTATACCTTGTTGTACAACCATATGTATGCATAAATAAGAAAAAGAGAATGTAATTTATGTTTTAGTTACCAATGCCCTTAACTAAAGTAAAATATAGACCAATTAACTGTATTATAAATATCACATGCCTAAAAACGATCTTGAAGGCTAACCTGTGTCAAAGTTTCATGTGATGTGTTTTCACCATATCCATCTCAAGACAACATTTACATCAACATCAACTACTTACTGGCTACCTGGGCAGCTTCTTCATCTTCAAGTATGGCAACAAAACCATTAATATGCCTTCTGTATAAGTAAATGGCATCTTTAGCCTTATCTTTACTGTAATCCAAGAGAGGGGAAAAAAATTAAAACTACAATCAAAATACGTGGACGTAAAATTAAAATCACCATGCAGAAAAAATCAAATGTCTACATAAGGCATTATATACAACCAAAACTCTTAAAATAGAATAACTCGAAAGAAATTTATATACAATAATAAAATCATTATGATGAAATCAAAAATATCATGACGAGTTCTTAGAACGCAATTTTTTGATTACTTAGATCAACCTACCATTATGGCTAAGAATAGGGGTGTAAACAAGCCCAGAGGCTCGAGAGCTACTCGTGATCGGCTCGGTTAAAGCTCGAACGAGCCGAGCTTTAACAAGCCCAAGCTCGAGCTTGAGCCCGAAATAGAGCTCGTTTAGTTATCGAGCCCGAGCTCGAGCCTGAAATACAAAGCTTGTTTAAGGATTTAATGGCACCTCTTTTGCTACTTCAACAACAGCTATCCCTTTTTCTTGGAGCCGGTTTGACTGTTGACTTCTTTAGGGCCTTCACAACAGGAGGTGCTACCACTGGTGGCGGATACATGTTGAAGGAAAAATATTGTAACATCACATAAAGAATATTTTTCAATTTAAGCATACTCGAATTTAGAAGAACAGGCAGTTGCCGCAGTTCGAAGCGAGATTTTCAAATCATTATGTTAATAGCATATAAATTGTACCAGAGAGGGTTCATCTTCATCTTCCCATGAATCTTTTATACCATCTTCATCATCTCACATGCTTTTAGGGTCCTTTTTATATCAAGGGCGGTTGGCTCATCCTTTGGCATTCAATTTAAATAGTTGAAACATGTGAATCAATATCTCTTCTTCCGTTTTACCAGCTTTTCTACTGCCTCCACCTCAGGCCTTTTGTTTTCAAGCAATGTCTCTTCAGAATCATCACTTTTCTTTATTTCCTGAGGAAGAACAAAACTTTACACCAATCTAACACATACATAGTTTCATACTGTTATCATACTTCCACAATATTAATACAATACCCCAATGTGAACACTAAATCAAGAACATCTCTTTTTAAAATATAGGTATTGTTTGATTCCAAAAAAGCATCTTCATTATACTACTAAGGTTGCTCATGGTCCACTTCAGCCGGTTATAACGAAAAACTCTAGGCTAGACTACTAACTATTGTTTCGAAAAACAAGTAAACAACAAGCCAGACCAGCCGGATTGAAAGGGTCGGCTAGACCGGCTGTTTTACCAGTTTAGTTTCGACAATTTGGATCAGTGTTTTCTTTTCAATATCCTTGGTTTGTATCAAAAAGTTAAATTGATAAAGATGATCAATAATTAAGATACATACACATAACCACAAACTTAAAAGTGAAAAAAAAAGATAAATAATAAGTTTCAAACCGGTCGACTTGCTTCGGTTTAGTCGGCTCAGACGGTTACAAAGAGCTTTTTAACACCCCTACATACATGCTACTACATTTCTCAAGCTCTAAATAAAAGAGAAACTAACCAGAACCACGTTCTTGTTCGCATCGAATCTCTCACGAAGTGCATCGGCCTGAAACAAATCAAAGCATAACAATTAAATTTAAAAATGAAGATGTACACAACTAAGAGCATCAGACAACCCAATTGAGAGTGTCTTTGAAGGCACGATTATAACCCATTAAACCTGAACGAATGATTTCTAACATTTAGGGGTTTTGATTCTCGAACCCTAAACGACTGAAGATGATCCTAAAATTCCGCAAATAATGTCGAACCCTAACCTGATAAAATTCCCCAAATAATGGGCTGACCATTGGTTTCAATTGCATTCAACCAGTCCTCAATTGAAAGGGACATATTAAACTTACAATAAACGAATAGAATCTTGTCTTTATTGTGTATTTTGAATTGAAGAAACAGAAAAACCACCATCTTCGTGAACAGAATCATCATCACCTCCCTTGCAAACCACCGAGACCTGGTCGTTCACCTGCTTAACCTTACCTCCTGCAACAAACAAAACAACCTAGATCGAGTTTAGTATCTGGGGAGTATGAAAGGAAAACGCAAACAAAAACTCAAGAGGCTGGAACACAACTTAACAGGGGTGTGATGGAATCGGCACTTGACTGACGTTCAATCTACTATATGATCGGAAAAATCATCGGTCGCCAGAGGTCTACGCTCTCTCCCTTCTCTTTGTTCTCACTATTTCAAGATTTCTTTATTATATAAAAATAAAACTCATCAAATAACATGCCTAAAAGAAATTAACCCAGCCTGAATTAAATGGTGATCATCAAAGCATCTTCATAGGTTTGTAAATAAAAAAAATTACAAATTCAAGATCAATTTATTTTTTCAAGATTAAATATATAAATATCTGGGCAAAAGATCTAAAAACCCTGAAAATATTTTTCCCACAAAAACCTTAAACTGGTAATGGGATATATACACAGTAATGGTGATCAATTAGGCTTTTGGTTCACATCAATCGAGTAAACTAGCTGATGTACTCTGAGTGTTCTGAAATGATGACGAAAAATTAGGTCAAAATGTCATAAGATGAACTATACGAACACAATCAAACTAAATCTAACCGAAATTACGAACAAATTAGGTCAAAATATCATAATAAGATGAACTTTACAAATACAATCGAACTAAATTAACAGAAATTACGAACAAATTAGGGCAAAATTAGAAAAATAGAATGAGATTTGGTACAAAGATCATTCGCTTTCTTCAATAATCATGAAGTGTGGTGCGACGGTGGAGGTTGTGCGGCGGTGGAGATGGTGCGACGGTGAAAGTGGAAAAGCGATGATGGAGGTGCGATGATGTGTTAGGGCAAACTGTAGGCAACAGAGTAGATTTAACTATCTTTTTAGTTGTATTAGCTACCACTTAGCTAACTTACCATAGCAAGCAAATTTCTGGTAAAAAAAATCAGTTGCTCAATTTGCTATATTGTTTTTGGGTAGCAAATTTTGGTTACAGTTGCTTAATTTTGTAGTAGTGGGTGGATATTGTTTTTGGGTTAAGGCTGATCCTTATTGATAAAAGGTTGTTGTTGTGTGTGTTGTTATTTTTTTTTGTTTGATTGATTTCGTTTGATAATAAAACGTAAAATGGTAATTTTAATTGAATATCACAACTTAGAATGAGTTTTATTAAGAGTATAATATTAATAATTTAATAAGAGTAATTTTAGTGAAATGGATAAATATATAATATATATAGATTAAGAATGGGAAATATGTAATTGATTTTAATAATTGGGTAAATATGTAATAAGTGACTTTAATAAAGGGATATATGTAAATGACCTTATTTTTTATGTGTCCAATATTTACACATATTGTACATTTCTAAATATGTGTAGGTATTTTTTGCCACGTCATCTTAAAAGAAGAATTAATTATTTATTTTATATGTATCAATATCTACACATATTGTACATTTTTAAATATGTGTAGGTATTTATTTTGTCACATAATCTAACAATATATATTTACTTACTTTATAGGTATGTAATATCTACACATATTATACATTTTTAATCATGTGTAGGTATTTAATTTGCCACGTCATTTTCAAAAAAAAATAAGTATATATTAACTTAGTTTATCTACATATTTTTTTTAAATTCTTATGTGTTGGTAAACATAATCATTTACCTACATATATATTAGTTTTTCTACATATGTGTAGATAATTTAGCTACACATGATGAAAATTTGCTACATGTGTAGGCAATTTTTTGGGGAGGGGGGGAGGGGAATTTTCCCAACAACACCAAGTGTGGCTAAAATGTATTACCAACACATATTAAGTGTTAATCATTATGAGAATATATCATCAACTATTACCTACACATATACGAACATGTGTAAGTAAATACCCACACATTTACATGTGTAGGTAAATTATGTGTGGGTAAACACCCCAATTTCTTGTAGTGTTCTTTTTTATGTATTTTTTTTTTTTTTTATGTTTTATACGATTTCAATTGTCCAACCCGTGTACCACACGGGTAAGATGGTGGGCCCGGTTGATTTTGACTAAAGCTTATAATATGGCCCGATTGACTTCCTGTTAAGTGGTATATTGCTAAGGATCTGCCAAACAATTTGTTGAAGCACATTACCTTAGAAAACGAGTATAATCCTATTACCAATAGCGGGGAGCCGGGGACTATATATTTGGTTGTGTAATTTGTTTGATGTTTTAACTTTTTTAATCCCACTTTTGGTTTGGTTATTTACATATTTTATTTAGTTGAAGTTAGAATAGGGATTGCAAGTGTTGAAGATCTTTAAGGAGGAGTCTAGCAAGCAATGCATGTTAGACGATTTTAATCTCTATGAACATCGTCAACAGAGAATTCAAGAAAAGAAAACAACATTAGTTCAAGACACAGGTTTGGTCTATATGCCTAACCACTGCATTTATCCATATTTTTTAAGTAAAATTTATAAAATATTCACTTTTATTTGTTTTTTTTTTCTATTCACTATTCAGATGTAGGAAGGAAAACCCAAGGAATGAATTAAAGTAGAGATTGAACCACCAAAATCATATGAAACTCCTCTAAGATCTGTGAAGGTAGCTACATCGAAAAGTACATCGAAAAGTATTATTGCTAATGGTGTTACTAACGGTTGCTAAAGCTTTTTGGCTGAAAAGTATTATTGCTAATGGTGTTACTAACGGTTGTTAGGAAGTTGCAGTGCCCATCATGGGGTCTGACATGTAAAATAGGAGGGTCCGGATTTGAAAGTCTTGTGCTTGGATGCCCATCACTTTTTATAGTTATGCAGCTTCTAACAAGGTTGGGTTTTAGGTTTTTTATTGGATCTTTTTTTGTATCATCTCAGCCTATTTGTTCTTTTTTTTTCCTTTCTAAATCACTCTTTGTGGCCTTTAATATTATGTTTTTTTTTATTTCTACCAATTTGTAAGAGTAAAATGGTTCTACTATGTTAATTTAGAAAAGAATCCAAACTACTGGTTTGTATGTTGTGTTAAAAAACATTATATTCATTTCACATGTCTTTAACTACCTTTATAACTCTACTCATAATAGAAAAAATCGAACTGTGTTGTGACTTGTGATTGTGCTAACAACTAAAATAATGTATTGATTTTCTAAACTTGCACCATGAAGCATACATATAACATTGGTCTAATTAACTAAACCCCCTTTTTCTATAAATTGCTACTGAGCATCCGTTTGGTGAATTTGTAGTCCTTTGAAACTATTGAACATAATTTTCTGTTGTACTTGATCTTAATAGCAGCAAGAAATAGTTGGCCTTAATAGCAGCAGGAAAAGACGAAGATCAATGTGATTGATATCCTGATGTTTGTAAGAGAGCATAACAGGTGATAGTTTATTTGTTTTGCACACTAATGCATTGATTGAGCTATCATTTTTTGTTGAAATTTGAGTTGAATGCTATAACAATTAGAATTGCTCTTTGCAATCTTACAAAAAATGATGCAGGTGGTTCTTAACAATAGAAAGATCGGGTGGAAGTAGTTTGCACATCTGTGCATTAATATTCTTCAAAGAAATAGGAGGTGTGAAAAGTGTGTTGCTTAGAAGTGTGACAACTATATAGATACGTCATACGGTGTAATATTTTTTGTTTTTATTTAATCTTTCATTGTGTATCGAGATATAACATTTAAGCAATATTTAATTATTCTCATTGTTATTTTATATATTTTTGTCAGAATCATATATTTAATTGTTTCCTGTGCTGACAGATCCAATGAAGCTTGCGCTATGTATGAGAAGCTGCAGTCTCACCCAAATGTGGGCATGAGCAATAAAGCACGGCAGTTTGTGTTCAGCTTCCAAATGTCTTCAAAGTTTTTTTTATTATTATAAGTTTATTACAAATTCAGCTAAATGATGTTTACAAATGTCTCCTTAAATTGAAATGGGATGGCAACTTCCTGCATATTAGGCAACTTATATGTATATTTTAGAAATCTAATTTTAAGTTGATACACCATGAGTTTTCATATATTCAAGCGCAAAATATAGTGGTATGTTGTGATTTAGTTCCGACATGCTTCATCAATGCTTTATGTTACCTTTTCATTCTAAAGTTTTGTTTGGTGCTTTAATATTTGGTGCATAAGGTATCTATCTGGCGACCCTTAGACGTGAAGCCTAAGTTTTGGAAAGGCCTAGAACAAAAATGATGATCTACATGGGCTTCAATGCCAGTAGATATTATATGTTTGTGTTAAGCCATCCGCGAAACTCGCGGGATCTTAGACTAGTTTTTAATATATTTTGAAAGTGGTAGTAGGTAGATGCGAAGAAAAAGATATTGATAAAGGTGTAAAAATGTATTATTTAATTGAGTGAAAGAGAGAGAATATATTTGTTTTTAGTGGAAGAATAATTACACCTTCCCCTTGTTTTAAAATGACTGCCCCTACGATTTTTTAAACGGTCATAACTTATGTCATACATTAATACTTTAATAAAAAATAAATTTACCGCAAAAACGAGCATTGAATTATCTTTAATTTGAGCGTATTACTGCTATACTTTAAAATTTAAAAAAAAATCATGTGTTATGTGATTAACAAATTCTAGAGGTAAGAAATAACCGAACTGTTAATACACACCGAACCAAAATAGACCAAACAAAACCGAAATCAACTGAAAATTGACTTAATTGAATTCCGATTAACCAAAAACCGAATTAACCTAAAGTCTGTTATCGTTTTTTCTACCCTCGGTTTGTCGAAATTATCCGAACCTCCATTTCATGTATTTCATGTTTTATACCTTCATTTCGTGTATTTATACCTCAATTTCGTGTATTTATACATATATTTCATTAATCTATATCTCCATTTCCATGTATTTATACTTTCATTTCATATAATTTAACGAAAAGAATTTAGCCCAAGTTTGGTTTTGGTTATTAACAACTTGAGTAAATTGCAATTTGACCCCATGAGGTTTGAGGGCTCTAACACTCTTACCCCCTATTTTCAAAAGACGTTTCCTGATTTGCATCAATCTTGGATCCTGTCCCTTAACACTGTCAAAGTCAGCCGTCACCTACTAACGGTCAAAGGGTAAAATGGTCATTTCATCAACCTTACTGAATTACATCACTTACACCCCTCCCCTTTTCTTAAGTCGTTCACTTTTACACCCTTTTAATTCACACTTGTCTTCTCCGGCGAACCATTCCGACCACCAGAGCACAATATTTCTGTTATCACCACCCAATTAGCTCGTCCTCCACCGCCTTACTACGGTGGATACATACGATTGCGATATTTTTAATCTTGCTGTTTAACGGTAGTAGAATGAAGTGTGTGGAGAAGCTTAGCCAACAGAACTACTTTTGTGACAAAAATCATTAAATAAAATAGTTGTAATGACTGTTTTAATTGTACATATCTGATGTAAGAATGCCTATAGATATGTCATGGTCTCTTGGTAGATGTGCAGATTTCTTTGTAATGCAACCTTATGCAACCTGAAGTTTTTTTTATACATGTTAACTGAGAACAAGTGGGAGTTACTATGAATTGACTTATTAAGCATTTCTAAAAGCAATGTGCAGAGATAAATTACTTCATTCATGCAAAGGCCTAAGTATATTCTTAATTAAGGACTAAGGTGTGCCAGGTTGATTAGTGTTCTTCAATTAACTAAGCAGACACATATGTGCTGCTTCATAAATATTTTTGCCAGATTGAATATTGAATAATTGAATTAAGAAGGAACATAAAGAAATGTGTTGTGCTTATACTTCAGAATTATTGGGGTATATGTACTGCCTAACTTTGAGAAAATATGGTTTATGCACACATCTCAACCCTTCACACTTCTCTTCTCTCCACTCTGTTTTCTAGCGATTTCTGGCAAAAACAAAGATTCCATTGAGTAGAAACCATCAGATTCAGGATTTTATTCTAATGGGTTCCTTTTGATAAATTCTTTTCAATTCTCACTATTATTTCTAAATTCTATAAGGTTCTCACTAATTTTTTTTTTCATTTTTCCAAACGCTCTGGGTTCCAAGGAACCCACATATGTGGGCTGGATCCACCGTTGGAAACCACACCTTAAACGCTTAACCCGACATAACCAATCGGCAAACTCCAATATGTGCCACCTCCGTCAACCACCAGAAGCACCATAGGAACTTCCAGTCGCCATTCCGCAATTTTCAAGCGACACCTAATTCGCAGGGTGTAAAACGTTTTGTTATTACAAAGAACATCGTGTAAAAAGAAAGGGTAAAATGGTCATTTCATATCACAACTAATAGAAATGTGATGTCATCTAACAGCAGGGCACAAGATTGATGCAATTAGGAAACATGGAGGGGTAAGACAACAAAATTTTAAAAGTAGGGGTAAGAGTGTCAGCGCCCCCAATCATCAGGGGTAAAAATACAGTTTACTCACTAATTTAACCAAATCGAACCGAAAACCGACAATCTAACCGGATAAGTTGAACTGATTAACCGATGGTTAATAAAAAAGATTAACCGATGAGGCTAGGGTTGAACTCATCAACAGGGGGGCAGGGGTTTGTCTTTAATAGGCTAGGGTTTGCTATCCAGAAAGGGGTAGCGGCGCAGCTTGTTGCTCGCTTACCAGCGATACCGATGAATTAAATTTCAGTTTTGCTTTAGGCTAATAACAGAACTGTGTACACCTTTGGCAGTGTATGTGTTCCCACCGCATCATGCAGGCCCTTCTAGGATAATTAAAAAAAAGCCTAAACAACCTATATATCCTTATCATGTGATTTGGTCATTTTAACGGTTTTGCCTCAATAGTTTAAAAATAGCCATTTTCCTCCCTGATTTTTTTAACTTATCATCATTTTGCTCCCCGCCTCTAACTCCATCAGGGAGGAAACTGGCGACAAACTCGAAAGATTAGGGAGCAAACTGGCGATAAACTCGAAAGATCAGGGAGAAAAATGGCTATTTTTAAACTATTGAAGCAAAACCGTTAAAATGACTAAACCACAGGGAGCAAAACGAAAGTTAACTCTAGAAATAATTACAAAAAAGGCTAAAGTTATATTCTATCTAATATATAAGAAGATAATATAAAAATTATACCTAATACCTAATAAGATAATATAGGAAATTCTAACTAATATTTTATGTCTAATACATATATTGCTAACATGCCCCTCAAGCTAGATGCCATGTATAGCTTGAAACAACTGATGAAAAGTAAAAGTAAAGTTATTTTTAAAGATGCTGACATTGATTCTTGTTATTGTACTTGTAAGATTTTTTAATGAGTAAATTATTTTTTAAGTTCTTGTGTTTTAGTGATTTTAACCATTTTAGTCTAAAATAAAAAAGTTTAACGTCTTGAGTCCCTAGACGCTTTTTTTTATAACCTTTTGAGTCATTTTGGGGTCCATTTTTTTAACCTTTTGAGTCAAATTTTTTAAACAAAAATGGACTCAAAACGTTATAAAATGAACAAAATTGAACTCAAAACGTTATAAAATGAACGGTTAGGAACTCAGGATGTTAAACTTTTTGATTATGAACTCAAGTGGTTAAAACCACTAAAACACAAAGACTCAAAAAGTAATTTACTCTTTTTTAATCTCTACTTTGATCTTAAGTTTTTGTTTTCATCTTCATTCTTCAACATTTAAGTAGCTTTTATTGTGGTTTTTAAAATCCAGAAAAAGTGCTTGATTTGAATTTGATCCAGTTTTTTAAACTCAAGATTGGTGTCTTAGTAATACGTTCCAGTTTTTAAAACTCAGGATTGGTACCTGATTTGTAATTTGTTTCGTGATGGAAATCAATGGCCACAAATCTTAGGCTAAAGGCATATCAATGGTGACGAGAGTTGCGACTGCGACAATCGAAGCTATGACTCTAGCAACACAAAATCGACTAAGAAAAAATTAATAACACCTAGCCAATACACTTGTAAAATACGTCTGCAGGGTATGATGAGAGAAGAAGAGAACGGAAATCATCACACAAGGAGAACGGGGGGTGAAGATGGTCGACTCCCAACCAATATATGGTGATGCTAGGAGTAAAGAGTGATAAGAGTGAGAGAAAACAAGAAAACAAGACTCCCAACCAATATATGGTGGCGGTAGGAGTGCAGAGTGATAAGGCTGAAGGGTGTGGGATAAAACCCCTAGGGGCTTTATCACGCCACCTCAGCGTCACGTAAAGCCCCCTCTCCTTAACTTGCACGGTATGGGATAAAGCTTCCTTTTAATTATAGCGCCCCCTTTAAATTGACCATCTCCCTTCGATCAAATCAAAAATCATTCGTTAACATGGTGGCGAAGGAAGCATGGTGCCCCGGTTTAACTTACAGGGTATGGGTGGTGGCGACAGGGGGGGGGGGCTATCGGCGGTGAGGTGGCACGGTAACGCCCTCCATACCCTCCGACCTAATAGTAAGAGAAAAGAAGGAAAAAAAAACTCAAAGGCTCGATTACCGTATAAAATAATGAAAACTCAATAAGGATAATTGCAAAAGAAAATTAATAAATCATATCTAATAAGGATGGAGATAATTAAAATAAACTCTAATAATATATTCTTTCTAACATATAGAGGATAATTACAATAAATTCTAATTAATATTATCTAATATATAGAATACTAGGTTATATATCCGTGAGCTTCACGGGTTATGGTTTGTGTTAAAAATATATATATATATATATAAAGTTATTTTTTATTATTTATAAAATAATAACTCCACATACTAAGACACATGTTTGACAGACCTTACCGATACAAAAAAACATAAATTGAATAAATTAGTGCATTTACTTCACAGAAAAATATCTTATTTAACAGTGTTGTCGGGTACATCAATTGTATACTGACATAAGTATTTTATGCATTAATTAACTCTAAAATCTAAGCAATTAGCTTGAAAATGTGGCTCGGTACAAACTACACAACACATTTTAACGTACCACAAAACTCAGAACATTTCAATGTACACCGTAACCTGTAGGACTATATAATTTTATACAAATATAGCATATTATTTATAGGTTATATACTCGTGAGCTTCACGAGTTATGGGTTGTCTTTCTAATTGATTTCTTATAAATTAACAATTCAAGTTTTTTGGCAAAAAAAATATATCAAAGACTTTTAACGGGATTGGTTTTTTTGCAAAACATTAAAAAAAGACACAAAAACCACAACCTACTTCATTATCTTCTTCAACACTCACACTCTCAACACTCGCTCTACCTACCAAACCCAAACCATCTGCAACAACATGCTGATTTCGCCATACATACCATTCAAATCGCAGTTCTACATTCACGTTCAACAAAAACTTCAACATCCGGTATTTGTTTTTTGATCTCATTTCTTGATTTTTTGAAGATTTGGTAGTTTACATGTTAAATAATCTGAATCTTAGTGTCCGAAAACCAAATAATGATGACCAGAACTTCAATCGTTTGTGTTTTATGTTGATTTTTTGACTTGGTTTTCGATCTAACTAATGTTTAGTTTATGTTTCACTTTTCATCAAACCCTAAATCCTTGATAACGATCAAACACTTATCTTCCGATGACATAGCATATTAGTAAATGTTTTGTTAGTGGTTGTTGATTTTGATTACTTGAAACCCTAAAACTGAGATTTCAATTGTTTGTGCTTGATTAATGCCCTGTTTTTTATTGTTTGTTTATGTGCGATTTTCGGATCATTATTTGTTGTGAGATTGGAATTGTAAGTATCTATTTGATTATGTGCAGATATGGATTCAACAAAAAGGGCTCATTCATTCATAATGTTTATTGATAAAGAAGAGCCTGTGTTTTTGGTAATTTTTTTTAATTTCGTTGGACTGTTATATGAATATTTTAGGTTATCATTTGACATGTTTGCTATTGCTTTGTTAGGAGATACCTAATGATTTTGCCACTACTCTGTGGGAATATAAGATCCCATATTATAAAAAAGTTGAAATACGGGATGCTGACAATTTGAGAATGGTACGTATTAGGAAAAAGAAATGATGCGCCAATATTTACGGATGGGTGGATCATGTTAGTTAGGGATCATCAATTGAAATACAAAGATGGGGTATTGATAAAAGCAGTTGGGCAGTTCAAATTTGAAGTATCATGTTTTAAAGAATTGGTATGTCAGAACTTGTATCTTACAGCACAAGTTGAACCCGAACTTGGAATGTCTGTAAGTGACTTTATATTAGTTCAGTACTCAGTTTAAACAGCCTTTTAATTTTTTGAAATTCTGTACTAATAATTTTTTGAATTTGTTTTATAGCTAATGCCAGATAAATTTTTTAATGACTTTTATGGCCAGAATTTCAAAGGTGGAATGGCCACGGTTTATTTTGGAGACAGATTTTGGAATGTAAAACTGGAAGGAGCCTTGGAGAGTGGTTGTTTCAAGGTTAGATGGCGTAAAGTGGTGGAAGAGGTTCCTTTAGACAGTGACTATTTCTTGGTTTTTACTAGGATGGATTCAAAAACCTTGGATGTTTTTGTTTTCGATCCGGACACCGGAACATAAGTTATTTTAAAAAAGGTTGAGGTGGTTCTTTTAGATCACACGCTCTGCGACAATGAAAGCTTAGATATATTTGTTTGATAATATGTGGTTTACTTCCAACCAAGTGTGGCTATTTTAAAAGTATATGGAAACACATTAATTAAAATTGTTTATTATTATACTGATTTTTGTCTTATGTTTTTTTAAAATTTCTAGTCTACTGCGGATGCTGATGTGATAGTTGAATCAAAGTTGGCGGCTGATGTGTCTGAAGATAATCTTGAAGGAAATCCAAAAGATGTAAGTATTCAAGTTGTTCATTCTTAAAGTGTTTTATATGTTTAATTTTTATGAATTTATTTATTCGAATTATTATTTAATTTTACATATTCATACTTATGACTTTTATTGTGAAGGTTAAAGGCAAATCCAAGCTAAATGATGGTCAGGTATTGATAACCAAAAATGAATATCACTTACGTCATTTCCCGTTTTATATTTCATAGTAATAGATGTATTTACAAGTTATTACTTATTTGTGTTACTTTATGTTTAATATATATGTATAATATGTTAAAATTAATTTAGTTATGTTCAGACACAGCGAACTCTTCGTAGCACAGTTGAAAAGGTTAATGTAGCACCAATCATTGGTTCACCGGTCTTGAAATTCACAAAACCTGCGGAATACCGAATTGTAAGTTTTTTAGACATTTTTTATTGTTTATGTAACAACCATAATTTAATTTAGCGATTTCCGTAAATAATCACAAATTACTGAGTATTTATATTTAAACATTCATGCTAAAATACGGGTTTATTAAAACTTTTCTAAACTTGAAGCAAAACAACATAGTGTAATTTAATTCATCGTTTTAGAATAACGACGAAACAACTTGCGAAAGCTTCATTTAACGTGTGTTCGGTTCTTGCTCGTAGGTTATGATAATCCCGTAGATCATCTTTTATTCAAGTCTTTATTCAACTGTATATATATATATATATATATATGGTGTCAAGGCACCCTTTTTATGTCTAGAACTGTTTACTTTTGCTTTTTGGGTTTCATTTGATCTTGACCGTAGTCTAAGGCTTCATTTGTTCTCTTTCGAATTATCTTTCTAACTTAATGACTTCTAACGTCATTTACACGTCGGTTTGTCCTACACTTACCGTTACCCGGTTCTTACCTATACTTCTTTACGACCCGTTACCCGGTTTCTTTATCTTAGTGTTTTTAACTTTCTTGTTTCGCTAGTTTGCGTTTTTCCTATCTACATTCCTTTACAACCCGTCACATAGGTTCATTAATATTTCGCGCTTCCATTATTAGGTTTGCGCTTACTTGCACTACCAAGCTTTTACACTTTATTTATCTTGTTTGACTTATTCGTGTGAGATTTCATTACTCATGAACGTCAAACTTCATCCTTCATTCGACCCGTTCAACTTTAAAATAGTTGAACGTAGTTATCAAAATTTCTGTTTGCAATTTCTCATCGTCTTTTAGTCATGACTCTTAATCCGAGTCCTTTGACTTTCTATTTCGCGTTCCCGTCTCTTGGTTTACGCATACTTTCAAAATCCTACCCATCTATCGGGTATCTTTACCGAAGTTATCATCAAGTAACCATTCTTATATGGTTTTAGACGTCACTTTAATTTATTTGGTCGTCTTAGCGAAATTCATCGTTTTTATTCAGTCGAGTCCTTTATTCTTTAGTCTACCCCCTTTGACTTGTCTGTGTGAATTTCATCACTTATGACAGTCAAACTTTATCCCCTATGTCTTAGCATTCACATTAGTTGGTTCATATTTTCATTTACTTTAATCTTTGTCCCTTCTCTCGGGCTCGTTATTCTAACGTAATACGCTTCCGTCGTCCGACTTGCGTTTACGTTTACTATCAACATTTTACTTATTTGACTCATTTGGGTACCTTTTTAATTTGTCCCTTTAACCCCGTCCTTACTACATCGGATGTAAATGTGTCCGCTATAAGAAGTTCATGGTATCATATGCCACTACTTACTTGGCCAGAGTAAGCGATTAACACATGACACGCATGACATTTTTATAGTTTTCACATCACGCCCTATGTAAGTAACGCCTCTATTTAGTTTTCTTGGAAATAATATCCTGGGTAGGTATTCTATTCAGGTTTTCCAAGTTTCTAATTTACATATGCAACAATCATTCTCTACATGTTTGCTGCATATTGCTATTTGTGCGATTAAATTTAAAACATGCACCTGATAACGCTTGCCCCGACGGGCTTTCCTTGCCATTCACCTTGTTCGCGATCGTTACGTGATTTAGGTCCTTGGTGAGTATACTCAGCTTGTCATACCTCGGACCGTTCCACCGTCATATCCACAATTCGTTCAACTCTCGTCATCTTCAGATGCGAGCGTCCTTCAACTAAACATTTACAAAAGTTAGTAATTTCTACATTAATTAACGCCCGTATTGTAATACAAGGCTTTTTACTATACATGTCAATGCACGTAATATCGTTAACTGTATCAATCATTTTAATTGGTGTAGCGTGTATTACGCGATAACCCTATGTGTTGTTTACAACACTTTAACGTGCTAAACCATTAATATACATGTACTTACCGGATTTGCGATCATGCCTTGAACCGAACACAAATCTCTATCAAGAGCATAAGGTTTAAGTCCAAGCATAGTTTTTCCCACCATACTTGAATCTCTTAAACCAAGGCTCTGATACCAACTTGTAACAACCATAATTTAATTTAGCGATTTCCGTAAATAATCACAAATTACTGAGTATTTATATTTAAACATTCATGCTAAAATACGGGTTTATTAAAACTTTTCTAAACTTGAAGCAAAACAACATAGTGTAATTTAATTCATCGTTTTAGAATAACGACGAAACAACTTGCGGAAGCTTCATTTAACGTGTGTTCGGTTCTTGCTCGTCGCTTGATCTTCATCTGGGACTCTCAACATTCACCTACGATCAATACCAGCTTAAATGTTAGTATTGATAGTTTAAATAACGGTACAAGACAAGATATTGATAATGGAAGGAAATCCAAATGTTAATTTCTTGATCCAAAAACAAGGTCTACAAACTGGCCTCCACCGTAACTTACGGTGGGCACCGTAAGTTACGGTGGCTCCTGTATGAAGATTCCCCCACCGTAACTCAGTAGGCAACTACCGTAACCATTTCAACCCCACCGTAACTTACGGTGGGCACCGTAAGTTACGGTGGCCATTGTATCAGTCCCTTTCCTTTTTGCCGTTTTTGACACGAAAACTTTCGTATCTTTCAATCCGCGTATCCGTTTGATCTCCCGTTTCTTCATACATGATTGTAATTTGATCCTCCATCAAATGGAATTAAAATCCAACATCTTACATAATAAATTTTGAGACTTCTAAGCCTTCGACTCCTTGCCGTTTTACCGAATTTTAACCCGTTTATGCATTTTATCAAACAAACATATTTGTTTAATCCTTATTTCACATGCACCTCTTCAAATTAATGTTATCTACCATGTTAGGTTCTAATCACAGGTTTCTCACACAATTTAAATACGTTTTTGCTCGTATGCTTATTTTGACCCGCTAAGGGTATTTAAGCACTTTAGAACTTGAACTCGCTTTCATACATTTCTAGCATCTTATTCCTACATTTCTTATCAAGTAATCTTCCACCACAACTATATGTGTGTTGGATTTAATGTGGATATCTATATGTTCCGAACTTTACCCCTCGGATTATCTTTTTACGGCAAAGACTCATATAAAGTCATTCGACCCAAGAATTTACATCTTTCACTATCTTTTCTTATTCTAAGCATTTATTTAATCATAAAACTCGTTTCCGAGCCTCTTGCAAGGGTCGTTCGTTCGAATTAGCTTACAAGGGCAATTTGGTCAATTTTCATCATTTCTTTACTACAAAGGAACTTTTAAATACTTGTTTGACCCAAAATCCGATCTTTTAACTATAATCTTGTTTATAAACCCATGTGCTTCTAAAACACCATAATCATAACTCAATTTATTCAGTTTACCTAAAAGATAACCGAATAACTATATTTTAACCTTGTCTAACTCTTATAAAATCTCAAGTTCTACATGGTGATTTGAATCATTATACATACCTGGCTCGGGTCAATATATTGACCCGTTTCAATACCTTGACTTAGTAGCCGCTAAGCAATAGCGATGTGCGTATCCATTTGATATTTATTCCTATAAACATGTAACTCGACAAACCATTAGTCGATATTTTCAAAGGGTGATAATTTCACCTTTTGACCCGTTTATTTACCTAGTGATCTTCGTCACTACAACTAAATGCCAATTTCATGTATTATGCTAATTTAAAGTCTACTAGCGGAAATACAAAATCAAGCATAACGTAACGGAATCGTAGTTACGTACCTTTAATGCACTCCTTTCAAAACGTGTATCTCCACCGGCTTGTCCACTTGACGATCCGGATTTCTTGCCTAAAAAGTTCAACCAACATTGTTTAGAACTCCTTTCATAACATATCACGCATAGTTTGCCGTATAGTTCAAACATGGGTTTTTATCCCAATTTTCACTATGTTAGCTTTCTCTTAAGCGTTTTAACAAACACCTTAAGGGCATAATTTTACATATTTATAATCAAGTTCATAACTTGTTATTTTTACCAAGATCTTAACATCTTTTACAAGACAATCATCTAATTTATAGTTCAATATCAAAATTAACCTCATAGGATTCAAATAACACTAATTTACTCATCATGGTTCTAGTGTTCACCTTGTTTCTACAAAACCCACTACACACACATGGTGGATGATCATGAATTTCATAGTTTAAACATTAATTCAACAAACTAATGACTAGGGTTTACTCCTAGACATGATTTCATCACTATTTCACCCAAATAACGATCATGCAAGCTCAAATTTCAAATCTCATGTGTTCATCCAAATTTGAGATGGAACCAAAGTGGAAATTTTGACATACCTTATGATCCCTTCACTGAGGTGATCACTAGTTTGTGCTCGGATTTCGATTTGGGTTCGATTTCCCCTTCCAATTTGTTGATTTTGTGCTTGTTAGGGTTTGAGTAAGGGAACCCCCTTGGCTCCTGTGATTGTCTCGACCAGAACACACACTTAGAGTGTGTGTTTTGGTGTTGATGTTTTATTAAATAAAACTAGTTTCCAGCTTATCACCTTTAGTCCCTCTACTTCACACAAGTTTGCATAAAGGGTGTTTTAACCCTGCTTTTCTTATTATTCCAAGACTTATAACTAACTAGGTTATTTATTTCCTAGTTACTTTATCTTGTTCACAACCCGTTTTATTTTAAGTCCCGTTAAATCTTGGGCCTTTTATATACTTTGCTTTCTCAAAGTATTTCTCATCCTTTTAATAAATATTAGATTTATTTATTTAATTCCTAAAATTTACCGGGTAAGTTTTACCACTAACTGTATTTTACCCGTCCTGTAGTATTAACGTGGTTTGATTACCAAACCCGTTTTCGGGGTGTTACAATTTAGTTAGTTCAGCTATCTCAATTACGTATCAAGAACTGAAAGTGGCTTTGGGTCAATATGGTTTCTGCACTAAATGGGTTTGGGTTGAAATGGATGTAGAGGAGCAAAAATTGGGTTTTGGGTCCAAACCGGTTTGGGTTGAGTCAAACATGGTCAATTAGGGAATTTTTTGTTTAAACTGGTTCGGGTTAAAGCCGGTTTTTGAGTGGGGAAAGATCCAGATTTTTCCGGTTTGAAAAACAGAGTTGACAATTTTTTTATACCGGATTCAAAATCGGGTATGGTTTCAGACCCGAATGTTTGTTTTTCACCTCTAGCTAGGTGATGTAGCTAATCATAATCGCTTCTTTTACGTTTTATATTTTATAGTAATAAAAGTCTTTTCAAGTTATTACTTATTTGACTTAATTTCTGTTGAATATATATCTATAATATGTTCGAATTAATTTAAGTATGTTCAGACGAAGCCCACTCTTCGTAGTAGAACTATCGTGGCAGCTGAAAAACAAAGCTATGATAGGCCTGCTAAAGTTCGAAAAGTTAATGCAGATCCATCCATTGCTTCACCTGTTTTGAACTTCACAAGAGTTGCTGAACACAGAATTGTAAGATTTTATATATTTTTTATTGTTTAGTTAGTTCAACTTTTTATGGAGAGGCTATATTTACTGATGGCTGGAATATGTTGTGTTTTTTCAGCGACTACCAATGGATATGTCATCTGTGTTGGATCTGTCTCCTCGTAATCTTAAAGAAGTCAAGGTTCAAAACCTGAGAGGTGAAGTAAAGAAGTTCATGACCAGATCTAAAAAACATGGCAAAGGGTTCCGTTATGGCTTGGTTGGATAGTCTGCTTACTTGAAGGCTTACAAGATCAGCTTCGGTGTTGAACTGTTCTTTGAGTTCCACAAGTCTAGTAAGCTCTTGATATTGTCAAAGGTTGTAGAGAAGGTTAAAAACAAAAAGTTGCGTGCATGAATGTGGGAAATGGTCCTTGTGGTTGTTATTATAAACAGTATGTGGTAGTTTTTGTGGTTGGACTTTTGAGTCCTAGGTGGTGTTGAAAAACTTGTGGTTAAGTTAGACACGTTTTGGTTGTTACTTATGTACATCTAGGTTAACATGTGAATGGGTGGTTAGTTGGTCTTTTTTGGTAGAACAACTTAACTAATTTTGGTCTTATGTATTATGCTATAATAGACATGGCATGATTTATTAAACTTTAGTCTTATCATGGTGTTGTCTATAATAGATGACGAATTTTGGTACGACTTCATTTTTGTCTAATTATTATACATATGTTTAGATTGTAATCGTTTATGTGTTATGCTATGAAACACTAATCGATATCGTTTATGTGTTATGTTATGAAACAATAATATATAAAAAACTATGCTTTTGATAACACAACAAAATATGTATAGAAATACCAATACAAATTACAAGTAAGTAAAAACTTCTTTGTATACAACATTAGATGTCCTATTAGTAAGGTTACCATCATTATCAAGAATTGATAATTTGAGTCCGTCTCTACTCTTGACTCTCGACAAAGCCACGTAAAGTTGACCATGAGAAAATACTGGATGTTTAAAAAACAAACCAACTCTGGATAACGACTGCCCTTGACTTTTATTAATTGTCATAGAGCAACAGGAAATTGTCTTCTTTGGAATCTAAAAGGAACCTTCTTATCCGACGGTATTATACCAATTCTAGGAATAAAAATTCGAGCACCAATGTTGCTTCCAGATATCACTTCTGCTTCAATAACGCGATTTCCAAGTGATATTACCTTTAAGCGAGTTCCATTGCACAACCCATTTTTTTGATCAATATTTCGGAGGAGCATGATGGGAACACCGACCTTTAGTACTAATTTGTGATTTGGAACACCTGAGATCTTAAGCCCATTTAGTACGTCGGGAGAGTATAAACTTTGATCAAAACCATCCTTTAGATTTTTTGTCTCACAAATACTATCCAAACTTAAATATTCCTTGCAATCTCCTGGGAACATCAACAACAACTAAGAATTAATTTCGTCAACAACTTCATTCGTCGGTGCAAGAATGGCTCTTTCTTGGTAAAAGGCGGAATTTTGGTAATTTTCAAGAAGAGAGGGATAAACAAAATCTATAAGACTTGAAATAGGATCAGCGGAATCCATGATTAAAAGATCATCGGGTATGTCTATAATCTCATCACCATCGTTAGATCCGCCTAGTTTCCCTTCACCCAAATCCAACAACCACTGAGCAAAGATTTGTGTTTGCTCGACATCATGCATTCCACTTCCTGCAGTTAATCTCATGTTCTTGGTTAATGTGGGTACTTTGCAATGGTCCCATATGTACGAAGAAGTCAACGAAGCATTAACAATGTCTTGTCTTGTCTAGTACCACCTTGAATGACAGGAAGAGTTTGTCGGAAATCTCCACCAAATACGATTGTTTTACCTCCAAATGGACTTTCGGAATTATGAGAACCATCACATTTCAATATGTCTTTTAAAGTTCTATCCAAAGCTTCAAAACCATGTCTGTGTATCATTGGTGCTTCGCCCCATATAATCAATGATGTTTTCTTTAATAGATTTGCAAGTAGGACAAATTGAGTCTTCATTCAGATTTATCGGAATGAGAAATCGAGAGTGAGCTGTCCTACCTCCTGTAAGAAGCAAATATGCAATCCCACTTGAGGCAACATTTAAAACAATTTCCCCTTTCGATCTTAGAGATACAGATAACGTTTTCCAAAGAAATGTTTTACCGGTACCTCCATAACCGTAAACAAAAAAAACACCACCTTTGTTGTCTTCAACGGCTTTCATGATATCATTATAAATAAATCTTTGTTCATCGGTTAATGAAACTAAAAGGTTCTCAAACTCCTTTTGAATATCAATTCTATCATAATCCAGCTCTTCAGTAATCAAACGATTATTTGAAGTAGAAATTAACTCATGGTCAGGGTAAGGCAATGTATTAAAATTTCATAAGCTGGAATTATTACGAAGTAAAATCTTCTCAATCTCGTACAATGTGAGATTTTTAACTTGATCATCAGTAAGGCATAAATCTGAAATAACACATTAAAGATATATTTTATAATATATAAAAATATGACAAAATTATGGTGTTACCATTTGAGTATTCTGCTGTAATGTCAGAGATATGGCTTCTAATACTTCCATTGGTACAATTAGTAAAAGATAGTGAATTACATAAACGATTCTCTTTGATGACATTCTCTTTGTTATTAAAAACATTCTCTGCAATAGAACAGTTCTTAGCCTTTCTTGTATCCAAATACAATTTTCGTAACTTTCTCTTGTGCTGACTCTCAGTATTGGTAGTGTTTGTGTTTAAAACTGCACAAAAAGATAATATTTAAGATATAGGAAATTATTAGAAAAATAAATAAATCATTAAACGAAATACTTACTGGGAGTGTTAATAGATATTCGTGTAATATTTGAGAATGCTGTTGTATTTATGCAATTATTTAAAACTATAATAAAATTATATAGAAATGATTAATGATCAATAAATAATAAATAGATATAATATATAAAAAACATATCTGTGATAATGAAAATAAAAATAGGTAAGCAATATATTTGTAGATTTTTTATATAAAAGATTTTTAATATAGTACCTGTTGTAATGTCAGACAAAAGGCTTCTAATACTTCCAATGAGACAATTAGTAAAAGATAGTGAATTACATAAAAGATTGTCTTTGATGACATTCTCTTTGTTATTAAAAACATTCTCTGCAACAGAACCGTTCGTAACCTTTCTTCTATCCAAATACAGTTTTCGTAACTTTCTCCTGTGATGACTCTCAGTATTGGTAGAGTTTGTGTTTAAAACTGTAAAAAAATATAATATTTAAAATGTAGGAAATTATTTGAAAAAATAAATTAATAAATCATTAAACGAAATACTTACTGGGAGTGTTAATAGACATTCGTGTAATATTTGACAATGGTGTTGTATTTATGTTGGGATAATGATGTATATCTGAGATAATAATAAAAAAAAAGTTAGTCAAATATTATACCCTAGCTTGGAGGCAGAGAAATTCTGCTAGTAATTAAAGTTTGATCATAATCTCTTTGATATTATAAATTTGTTTCCATTTTGGTTTTACAATGTCAAAAAGATAATGGAAAATAAATACATACATGTTAATAATAGACACTAGAAAAAAATATATACATGTTAATAATCGACACTGGAAAAATAATATATATATGTTAATAATAAAACTAATAAAATTTATTATCTATTAATACTTATATACGTTATTTGTACCAATTTTAACATAATTTTAATAAAAAAAATTATATTGCTCACACTCAAATTTTGAAATTTAAAACCTAGGATAAATTTAAATAATCAAATCCAAACATTAAACCATCATTCCTACATAAAATGACTTAAACAAAATAAGTTTTCAAAAACAAATAGTAGATATCCTAAACATGGATTAATAGATGTCTTAACAATGGATAGATGTGATCATTTTTCCTTCTTCGGAATCAAAAGTGACTTAGGGCCTTCATTCACAGATAAAGGATCTTTACTTCCAGAGTCGTCACAATCATAATCTTCCGCAAGAACACGCTTCAGCTCAGTTTGTGGCTTCATCTTTCCTGGCCTTTTGTTACGCAAAGCCATACCACCGGCACTTGAATCAATCAGTGAAACCGGGGTCTCATAACCAGTGTTAAATGGTATAGAATCCTTCATATTAAAGTAAATAGATTTGTTAAAATACACAAAGGTTTGTATTTTGAAATAGGAATGTGTTTAAAATAAAATAAAAAGATAATACCTTCTGGTTAGTAGTATGTTTTCTCGTCTTGCGCTTCTCTTTGCTATAAGTGTTGAATTCTAATTTAAATAGAAAAGCTGGATTGGAAATGTAGAATTACAAAATCCAAAACATTGAAAAAACAATAGAAACAAAATGCAGACCTTCATTGCAACCCAAAGGAGTTTTTGTTGCTGACTCATCATGATCATAAGAGTCCGCAAGATTACGCTTCAACTCAGAATGTTCACTTATCTTTTCATCATTTTTTGTAGCCAAAGATATTGATCGAGCGCTTGAACCAATCAGTGACATCGGGGTATCATCCTTAATATTGAAATGAATTAAAATGAATATAATATATTATCATAAGCAATATTTGTAATCATAATAGTGATGAATAAAAGTAAATGAATAAATAGATTTTATCCTATAGTTTGTTTAAAAATAATACCTTCAGATCGACAGTATCAACACTTGCAAAATCACCAGATGTGATATTCATAGAGTTTGAAATGTCAACCTACATTGTAAACAAAGAATGTAGTGTTAAATTGTTGAAGAAAGAATGTAGGTAAAATACGGTATAATTGTAACGACTTAATATCAATAAGGTTAGATAATTACATGGTCAATCCCTAACTTTGTTTCAAGCTGAGAAATGATTGCAGGATCATCAGAAAATCTTTTGATAGTGAATGACTTGTAGTTATTCTTCACATTAAAGTGAGAAATCTCAATCTTAAATGCCATCTTTTTGCCAACCAAATTACTAATTTCATCCGGGAGCAAATTATCCGTTTCACCCTACATAATAATTTAAGATATAAAAACAGTGGTACAATATGAGATTGTATAAATTATAAAAAATGGGAAAATAATAAAGCCAAAGCAGATACATCAAGAAACTTATCAACCAACTCTTGAGCACTCTTTCCAAGTAATTTTCGAGCTACATGGTCTAACAAAGTTAGAGATGCAATACCAGTACTATCTTGTAACCTAATTTGAAGTTTCAACCTAAAACAGATGAACAATAAAAGTTAACTTATACATGTTTGAAATATTGATATTAGTATAGTATTGAAATATAACATTTTAAAGTTATCATAAAGTTAGGAATTTACCTGGGAACCACAGAAACACCTTTTTGATTGCAAACATCATTTATGCATCGAATTGTTTGCTTCTCCTCACTTAAATCTAATCCATCCTCTCCATCGCTTATAAAATACAAAACAGTAACCTTCTTCATGCAATCCTTACAAGAATTGTAATACCACTCAACACCAGGAGGGAAGCTTATCACTGTACCAAGCACAATCATATTCTTTTCCTCGTTAATTTTATTAACCTCATCTATGTTCTTGAATTCAGTTTCAACCAGAAAATCATCATGAATAGTTTTGCCAGCTTGAGATGAACCAAAAGGACGGCTTGAAGAACCAAGATCTGTTCTTTTTTCAAGTACCCTTCAAATGATTATAAATATAATTAGTCTATAAATTATGAAACCTTTCAAAGTTGTCACATAAAATACTATACTCAAACAAATAATCAAACAATTAATTTGAAAAAATATGTATGTCTTACCTCTTTTGGAAATCCATTAGCTCATCAATGCTTTCGTTCAGATACAAAGTGCTGTTTTGAAAAGAACTGGACACGTATGCCTTACCTACATAGTTAAGAAGAAAATTATATACAAACAGTAAAGCATAGATAAGTACAATAATAGAATGTAAAATATATAGAATTTTAATGAGAAAGATAAGAGTTATTAATCAAGTATAAAACCTTCATGAAAGCTATATCTTCCAAACTGCAGTATCACAAAAACATCACTCGGGTTTTTTTCCATAAACTTTGACATTTGTTGTGACACTTGTGCTCCGTAAACACTGTATGATGTAGAAAAATATCATTTATCAAAGAAACAATGTGTTTTGGTCTCAAAGTATGCTCATTTGTGTTTGACAATTTCACGTTTTGATTCTAGTTCGATTTCAAGCTTTAAATCGCTTTCTGGAAAGTTATACGCAAACTGATGCGTAAACATAATCAGTTTAACACGACAAACACCCCGGAATAGTGACTTAGGCTTAACATACCTTAAATAACATTTACATAACTTAGAAATAAGTTTTGAAGGGTTTGATGTGTCAAAAACAAGTTTATTCGATCACAGGGACTGTTTGCGATAAATTGCGAAAGTTTGCCGATTCGTATAGCAACGAACATTCCGGAACAAGATCATAAGCTAAACATACCCTAAATATCCTTTACATAGCTTAGAAATAGGCTTTGAGGGGTTCGGTATGCGAAAATGCGCTTATTTGATCAATAAGGACTAAGAGCGTCAAAAAAGTGCATAGGTTTGCATTTACGCGCATATCTTACGTTCTGAACATATCCGGACATCCAAAAATTTTTTTAATCATTAAAATAATTTATTTTAGTGATTGGAATGCAAAAAAACCATTCGTCGCGTAATTTGGATCGTTTTTCACGTCCGTTCGAGTTTCGTCGTATTTAACCGAATAACGTGACCATACAGCCAAACGAACCGACATCCGAGATGTTTTCAAGCATATTTCATGTTCCCTGTACTTTAACATCCTTGTATAGCCTTGAAATTGGGTTAACGGAGGTTAAAAGCATCGAAAATGCCTTAAATCAAGTGCAGGGACCAAAACTGCCAAAAATTGAACAAGTTTTAGCTGGTTCAGCCAGGAGTGTCACGGAAGAATCAGGGGATAGCTCCGCGTGTCGCCTGAGATGCCTCTGTGCAGAAAACTTGTTTTCTTCAAATCAGCCTGCATCCATGGTTTTTAATCCTAGTTTTTCAATACCTTGAGCTGGTTTAAGTGTTCCCCAAGCCCTCTAATGAATGAGTAACAAGTGTAGGGTGAAGATCATGCTTTGATTAACTCACAAACACTTGGCAAGATCAAATTCATCCTTGATTCCTATAAATACCCATGAATTCTTTCATTCCAACTTGCTCATTCCATTTTTCTTTCACCTTAGATCTGATTGAAGCTATCCCACTTGGTTGAAGGCTTCAAACTTCAGTTTTCTTTGTTCTTTTTCCAAGCTTGGACCTCTTGTAAGTTTCTTTCATGCTTGGTTATGTATTTCAAGCAAGAAAGTCAAACAGTGTTTGACTTTCTGCTTTGACCATGATTTGGTCGAGACAAAGTTCGTTTGAACTTTGCAACGTGAGCGTAATCATGATGGTTATAGTCCCTTGTGACTATACCTACTGATTACCACGTTGATTAATCGAAGTGACGAGTGAAAGTTTCGGTCAAAATGCACGTTTATGCGCATTTTGCGACGAAGCTATTTTCGGGTATCAAAACACTTTGTTTTGATATCAAATCAGTTTTCTAACTTATTTAAACATGTTTTAACATGTTTAACTCGTCACTTTTAGTCTAGTGCTTATATAGGGTCGTAAGTTAAGCGGTCTAAACAACCGCTTAGACTTTCGAACCCGACCCGTTTGATCGATCATTAGGATCCGACCAAACATATTTTGTGACCATAGTTGTATAGGTAATAACCTTCCGAGGTTATACCTTATGGTCACTTAGTTTAATTAGTTGTATGATAGGTAGTTTATATGCCTTAGGAAAATGACCAAAATGCCCTTTTTACGCATAATTTCATTTTAAGCATATGTAACTTAAATTTTGACACTTAAACTGATTTTGAAATATTATTAAGCATGTTAAGGCATATAATACTTGTCATAGGGCTAGTTAGACCGTCCGAACGCGCTTTTGCGCGAACGACACATTAAAGTAGCATAAACTACCTTAACGAGTCGTAACGGGTCATAAGCACTTAGGATAGGTTCCAACTTAGAATGTAGGCTTTGTTAAACCATACTATATGAGTTCCAATACTCATTTGGTTTACGAGACCTCGTTCTACCCGATCTCCCGATTTAGGTGTCGATTTATTAACATAGTGATCCGATTACTAGGTGCCACTTGATTTCCTTGGTTTGCCCGAGCTTTGTTAAGTTCATATAATCGAGGATATCTTGCAATCTCAAGTGAGTACATAGTCCCCTCTTTTACACTTTTTCAAACGTTTTGGGGTGATTCATATGTGTAACCAATTTGTTTTCCAATGTATGGCATATATGTGTTTACTAAGTGCTTTTATGTGTATTATTCCGATTATGCAAATACGATGTTTATCCAAATCCTTAAAAGATCTATCTATCTTCATAGTTAGATTCTTATAGGATATTTGAAGTACAGTCTTAGATCTTCCTATCTTCATAGTGAGATTTTTAAGAAGTACTTTACGATACGATGGTTTTGGTTGATGTGTAGATTGTTGGTGATTTAGATAACGAAACTAGAATAATACAATAAGCACATGGTGGATACGCCGATGGTACTTCCTATATATAAGTGTGCTTATTGTATTACCCTTCATGGCGTTATCCCGAATCACCATTAGGATTTAGAATGTTGTGATGCAATGATTCAATATGACCGAAACCAAATCCTTATAACATCTATCTATCTTCATAGAATGATTCTTATATGATGTTTAAGTGCTAATATTGGAGTCCTTGTTTGGATTCATTGTGTACTTTAATGCGTGTTGACTAGACGATATGACAGAAACCGAATCCTTATAGCATCTATCTATCTTCATAGAATGATTCTTATAGGATGTTAATGTACTAATATTGGAGTCCTTGTATGGATTCATTGTGTACTTTAATGCGTGTTTACAAGTTGGTGACAAGTTGACAATTTATGTGTTTATGTGCTAGTTGTGATTTAGATAACGAAACAGGTGTAATAAAATAAGAACATGGTGGATACGCCGCTGGTACTTCCTATATATAAATGTTCTTATTTTATTACTCTTGTAACGTTATCCGAATCACTTTAGGATTTTGTGTACGACTGATTCAATGTTCGACTATGCAAATCCTTGTAGAATCCCCCATGTCTTTATGTGTTAGATTCTTAGAAGGATGACTAAAGTATTATTATGAATCATTGATTTGATTTACATAATACTCACACAAGTTTTGACAAATTTCAAAACAGTTATTACTAATCCTTGATTGGATTTCTAATAACACATTAACGAGTTTTACGATGATTTCTACGAGATACAAATGTACGATTTCAATGGCATAAAAATTCCTTAGCAATAATCATATTGCCATATATAATACTTTTTGCCACGAGTTTTCACAATCAAGATTATGTATTGCAATACTAACTTTTGCCATTCTTTAGCTTCAAGATTCATTTTTATTCGACAACTCTTGTAGTTGTCAAAGTATTGCAATATCAAACTCTTGCCATCTATTTGGCTAACAAAACCTATGTATTCGCCGGCATTTTTATGCTGACTGTTTTTCACATATGTTTCAGGTTTTCGACTATTCAAGCATGCAACGCATAGGACTGCATTCGGTCCTTAGACTTCTTAAATCGAAAGACATTTACATGTATTCTTTGTTTGTAAAACAATGCTAACAATAATTAAACAATTTAGTACCAGTAGTTGTGAGCAATTTGTAACATGACTCCCCGATATTTCCGCCGCGTGTTGTTGTATTACGCGATTGGGGTGTTACTGATTGGTATTAGAGCACTGGTTATAGAGAATTAGGTTATTAGCATGCCTTAAACCTAGTCTATAACCTTCCTAGGACCCAAACATGAGTAGACTTAGGATCTCTATCCTAATCCTCATCCTTATTCGTGCCACAACTACTCTATGATTTACAAATCACCTAACCTTAGATGATTTATCCTAAACCTTAGGCTTTAAGCCTTAAGGTATTCCTCAAAATGTTTTTCTCAAAACATTTTCATTGAAATATTTATTAAAATGTTTTCTTAAACGTTTTCGTCAAAATATTTCACAACATGTTTATCTCAAACAATTTTTATCAAAAGATTTCTCAAAATGTTTTCCTCAAACATTTTTTATCGAAATCTTGGGTTTTAATAATGTGAACACATGCAATCTGGAAGGGTGGATGCCTGTACCCCGAGTTTTCTGTCTAAGGCTAGAGTGTTCATACAAATCCGCATTATCGGACCAGTCACTCTTACCTGGGAACTCTTAGGGTGAGTGTCCACTTATAGGCTAAAGCATGTCTTCGTGAAACATTATAAAAACCTATCCATCTTGACCATGTCGAACGATTTCTAAACGACCTTTGTGACACTACTCATTCATATTACCCTCGGTAATATGTTTGCTATTCACGACAATCGAAACAATTCCTTTCACAATACTATTTCATCATATTACCTTCGGTGATATGTTTGATTCGAGACAACTGAAATGAAATTTCATTTCGTTTCACGACACTATGATATCCTATTTCATTTTCGAAACACTACCTTTGTCTTTCAAAATTTCAAATTTTTACCATTTGGATGAGAATTTTCAAAATTTCAAACACAAAGTTTCTTTATTTTAAAATTTTTTAATTTAAAACATTTTATTCTAAAAACAAATAAATTTTTAAAAAAGGTAAGAAATTTATAGCGTATTCTCTCATCCAAAAATACTACAAAAGCTTATTTCTCAAACAATTCCTGTTTCAAAAACAAAAAACTACAACACTATATTTTCTAAGTACAAGAACGAGATTTATGAACAAGTTTTTACTAAGTCAAAGTTAACACTATGTTTTCTAAGTACAAGAACGAGACCTATGAACGAGATTTTTATAGGTCAAAGTTTTCACTATACAATGATGTTACAAACTCATGACAATTTAATGGATCTAACTTATTTGATTTTCACTATAGCTGTACCTTTAAGATGCCTCCTCACCGCGACTCCACTTGGAACGCTGAAATGGCAGCAAGGATTTCTCAGCATCTAGATACTTTACTCCCAGGCATTGTGACCCAAGTCAACCAAATCCAAAACAATAACAACAACAACAACAATGTTATATCGCTGTATAACTATAAACAATTCAACTCGGCTAAACCACTCAGGTTTAATGGGTCTGAAGGAGCAACTGCGCTCCTACAATGGTTTGAGAGTATAGAAAGCACATTCCGCCATGTTCAGTGTCCTAGTGAACACAAGGTGGAGTTCACCTCGAGTGTCTTTCAAAGGAGAGCTCTCACTTGGTGGAATGGTATCATGAGAGACCGAGTGTAACACCTGCGTCCCTAGACTTTTAGCAAATTGTCACTTTCGCCCCTGTACTATGGGATAAATTGATACTTTTGATACTTTGTGAATCTAATACTATGAATCTTATGAGACTAAACTATGATTCTTGATACTTGATACTTGGAGACTATGATTCTTGATACTTGATACTTGGAAACTATGATTGTTGATACTTGATACTTGATACTTGGAGACTATGATTCTTGATACTTGATACTTGGAAATATGATTCTTAATACTTGATACTTGGAAACTATGATTCTTGATACTCGATACTTGGAAGCTACGATTCTTGATACTTGGAATCTAGATTCTTGACTCTTGATACTTTGGTGCTTGACTCTTGAGGCTCGTGAAACTTGAGACTTGGTTGAACGAGGGACTGGAGTCTTGTCACTGGCGGAAACTATAAAACTTGGAAACTTCGTGTTAATGATGTGATCTAGATATGTGATACTTTTACACAATAATACGCAACGCTTAATCTAACTCGCGAAACGAATCAAAGACATAAGCGGAAATGATGGGATTGGCCGAGTGGCAATCCGATCGGATGACCATCCGATCGGATGGAAACTCGATCGAACCGCCATCCGATCTGTATCACACCACCTCAACTCCCCCTCTGTTACTATAAATAGGACTATCACATCATTCCTCACTGATGTGACAGCCTCACTCTCTCTCACTCTCAAGCACTTTTCTTCCATTGCTTGGCGATTTCGGTACATTTTATGCTAGATTATTGTACAACTTTGATCTACACGTGATTCTCTACATGATTCTCCTTTGAAATCTCAAATTTCACCGTGAAATCTCTACGATTTGAGCTCTTGAAGGTGATGTCATCATGGCGGTTTGTACCAAACTGCTGTGTGATGTCATCCTAGTCAAGATCTAGCTTAGATCTAAGGAATTTCATGTGTTTTCACACTAAATCTTTGCTAAAACTAGACTTTCAAGCTAAAACTTATGCTTTTCTTCATCATTGTTCTTAAAATTTGACTTATAATGGCGGAATCCGGACCCAAACGGACTGTAGACTTGATGATTAGTCTGGAGTCGGCTTAGAAGATGGATTGTTGCCGGAAATGATGACCGGAGTACGGATTCCGACATGAACACCGTCAGAAACAGACACTTGAACAGATTGGGGTGATTCCCATTCGAGCAGACAGGCTGTGTTCTGAAGTGGTTGTCGTTGTCTCAATACGTACCATGCCGTCACCATTAAACTAGAGGCTAAGGAAACTTTACAAGGTTGCAAAAAGGGGCAAGATCACTGCGAACGAATGGCGATCCGATCGGACTGCCGTCCGATCGAACGACCATCCGATCAGAGTGGCAATGTGACTTACAACTTTCAGCACTTAAACTATTTTGAATCAGAAACTTGGAACCTTGAAACTTGAAACATTTGGATCGAATGACCATTTGATCGAATGGCCATCCGCACGGATGACCATCCGATCGGATGGCGGTCCGTCCCCAACACACTTAAGTCATTCGACCGGATGGCCATCGCCATCCGATCAAATGACTGATCCTACACTTTGCGTAATCTCGTTATTCTGTCTGACAGTTACCTATGGTACTCTAATCAGGCTAATTACAAACGAGCTCCCTTTGATCCAATAACAGCTAAATTGTTAAGCAATCACTGTGAGTATACTCGATCCCTTTTTGTTTTAAACTTTGGGATGCAACATGTATTCTATTAAACTATGATACTTGAAACTTTTGGAACCTAAACTCCATCCTATGTGTATGTGAAACTTGTGATTCTTGTATTCTATGTGCTATGTGGACGTTTAATCCAGGGTGTGTAGTTCCGCCTTAACAATAGTAGCGCTATAGGAGATGCACCTCCCCTTTATTCTCGGGGGTATTGTTAGGAGGATTCTAGTTTTCCTTGAGACTTGGGAAAACACTAAAGCATCGGGATACTTGGGCTATCACTTGTTGGACTGCGAACACTTGCATGGCTGAAACTAATTTTTTATCATTTACACTATGGATATGAGTTTTTTTAATCTATTGTGCTATTACTCAAACTTGTACTGACTTTATTTTAATATATGTTGCAGGCTGACATGATGCTTGGATTCTGAAACAAGCTAGGATGAAGCCTAGAAACTACACTTAGTTAATCTAGAAACTATTGAAACTATGTTGATGTTTTGGTAATGTGTAATCATGGATGGATGTTTGCTAGACAATTTTGCATGAAATCAATTAATCTATATTGAAACTGTTAGTGTTATGGAATCTCATGAGCAATCTGAACGCTTAGTGCTCGCACCCCGATGTTTTCGCCATCGGTTGGGTGTGACAGATTGGTATCAGAGCCATAACTATAGGGAATTTTGATAAGTAGAAATACTTGCCCTAGTCTATAGTTCTAGGAAACTCGACTCTTATTTGTTGTTTAAGACTTATGCATTCTACCGTATCTGCTTCCTAGCAGCACATATTCCTGCTAAGCTTACATCGCCTTCCCTAAGGCCAATACAATATACACCTGCTACTTTGAAAACACTGTAGATCAGTGTTTGTATTTTGCACGAGATTTGCCCTCAAGACAGGAGTGACGTCCGAACCTTGATGGGAAATTTCCTTATTATATTCTAGTAGGTCTTATATATTGATAAGTACCGACGCTATTGGGTACAATGTTGTCAAGATAGAGGTGAAACTCAGACCTTGATAAATAGTCACACTCCTTGATTTTTATGTCTCGCCAGAGTCTCGAAATTTCCAATCAATTGGGAACATGAAATGACTAAAAGGACGAATATCGTAGGCCTAACATCGATGACGTATTTGTCTAAGTAAGTCAAGACACGTTGCTTCAATTCGAGAGGGGTTCGAAACACTTTGGTTAGTCACCGTTCCTCTACCCGGAACAATCCTATGTTTTATGAGCCTATCTTTTATGTTACCTTGATTTTATGTGTGGTTTTAAACTTGATTCTTCGTTTATCACGAGGCTTTTTACACAAATCGCACGTATGTCCGCAAACTAAAACTCTAATCCTAATCTTCCAGGATCAAACTAAATTTATGAAGCTTTGTTTATCATGTTAATCTACGTGGGAATCTTGATCGACTATGATACTATGTGAAGCTATCTGACGAATCTATGTGTTATTATGGTTGTAAAACACTAAACGTAACATGGCATAGAAATACGAGACAGAAGTGACATGTCTGAAACATGGTGGATACGCCGCTGGTACTTCCTATATATAAGTGTTTCCGTCATGTTGCCAACTTTCGTACCACGTGCCATGCGAAATTTAGTGTTTACAGACCGGTGATGAGGATGTTGAACTCTAAACTATAGGAAACTACTTGTGTAATCTATGTGTACTCTAGCGTAATCTATGTGTAATCTATGTATGTGTGGTTTTGAGTGACAAAATACGAAACGTAGCCTAGCGCCGAACACGAGGCAGGCGTGGCATGTCTGAAGCATGGTGGATACGCCGCTGGTACTTCCTATATATAAGTGTTTCTGGCATGTTACCGAACCTTAGTACCACGCGCTAAGTGAAGTTCGTAGTTTTGAGGACTCGGGTTGAAGTTGTTGAAATCTATTTGGCTAATCTATGCGAAAGTACTATGAGCATGGTGGAATCTAATGTTGTGGTTAACGAAGCATGACACCGATGACGAGACGGACGTGGCATGATTGAAGCATGGTGGATACGCCGCTGGTACTTCCTATATAAGTGCTTCCATCATGTTACCGAACTTTCATAGCACGTGCCATGCAGGAGTTCGTTGTTTCGTGGATTGTGAAGAGATTGTTAACGCTAATATATTGAATCTATTTGGCTAATCTATGTGAATCTATTGAATCTATTGGGCTAATCTATGTAAATCCATTGGGTTAATCTACGTGTGTATTGGCAATTGCGACACGTAACATGACACCGAGTACGAGGCGGAAACGATGTGCCCGAAGTGTGGTGGATACGCCGCTGGTACTTCCTATATATAAGCGCTTCTGACACGTTGCTAAATTTCGTACAAAGTGCCATGCGAAGGTCATGGGTTTGCGGTGTTGAATCTATTGGAATCTATTGGAAGCTATGTGAGACTTGTTGGAACCTCGAATCTTTAAACTGTGTGAATATTGTTGAATCTTGAGTCTTTAATCTATCGTGTGTAAATCTATACTATGAGACTTTGTGATTTAGACTTATACGATCCTTTTCTTTAGATGTCTTCCCGTAAGATGTCTGATACTCTCAAGAGATCCAGGGAGAAGTCTCAGAAAAAGATGATGTCCTTTATGGCCGACCAGATCGCCCACGTCGTGCCAAAGATCGTCTCTAAGATCCAAGGATCAAACACTCCTTTATCCTCTGCTGATTCCAAGATAGAGAAGGAGAAGCCTACTAAGTTCAACTACAAACATTTCGTCTCTTGCAACCCTAAGTCCTTCACGGGCAGTGATGGGGTGACCGCCATGCTGGAATGGTTTGACAGCATCGAGGTTACATTCATTAACAGCGAATGCCCAGAACACTTGAAGACTAGGAGCGCAACTGGCATGTTTCAAGGCAGAGCCCTAGAGTGGTGGACGAACGAAAGGAGCATCTGCTCTAATGAAGAAGCCTATGCTCTTCCATGGGCTGAGGTGCGAGAGTTAATGATGCTTGAATTACGCCCTCCCCATGAACAACTTAAGCTTGAAGAAGAGTTCTGGAATTTGAAGCAGATTGGTGATGACAATCTGGCTTATACTACTGGTTTCAAGCAATCCTCACTTGGTTTCTACTCCGAAGCGCATGATAACCAAGTACATCAATGGGTTACCTCCTGCGATGCGTGATTCGATTGAAGCAGCTCAACTGGGAACTATTGAGGAAGTCTACCGTCTTGCAGCAAGCTTAAACAACAACCAGGTTCGTGATAAACAGTTTGGAAACCCTGCCCCCCTAAGTCAGCAAATCAAGTTACTCAGCAGCCTAGTGGCAACAGAAACAAGAAGAGAAAGTCTCAGGGTTCAGGGTGCAATGCGATTACCCCTGCTGCAAACCCTGCTGCTAAGCCTGCCCCTATTACTGCTGCATCAAACCCTCCTGCTCCTGAAGTCAAAAAGCAGTACACTGGGCCTCATCCTAAGTGTGCTACTTGCAACTATCATCATCCTGCTACTGCTCCTTGTCATTTGTGTACCAACTGCAATCGCTATGGTCACACGACCCCCTACTATCGCCAAGCTAACCCTGCTCAACCAGCTCAGCAAGCCCCAGCTCAGGCAGCCTTACCGGCTCTTCCAGCTCCTCCGCAGAATCCGAGGCCAGTCAACGCTGTTCGTGCATGCTATAAGTGTGGAGATACTACTCATCTTCGTAACCAGTGTCCTCAGCTGAACCAGGACCAGCAGCCAGCCGCTCGTGGGCGAGCGTTCAATCTCAATGCTAATCAGGCTCGTAACAACAATGATGTCGTTAATGGCATGTTTCTTGTGAATAACCTTTACGCTTCGATTCTATTTGATACTGGTGCCGATAGAAGCTTTGTGTCCGTTGAATTTGAATCTTTGTTAAATTGTGCACGCTCTATGTTACCTAAGTCGTTTTCGGTGGAGATTGCCGATGGGAAGTCTATTCTAGTTGACTCTATTCTGTGTGGTTGTTCCTTGACTCTTAACGACCACGTATTTACTATTGATCTAATACCCATGCAATTGGGTAGTTTTGATGTCATTATCGGTATGGATTGGTTGTGTAAGAATCATGCCGAGATTGCCTGTCACGAGAAGTTTGTTCGTTTACCTCTGCCGTCTGGTGATATTTTACATGTCTATGGAGACCGACCTTCGAAAGGACTGAAGCTGATGTCATGCACCCAAGCGAACAGAAGCTTACGTAAACATAACTTTGCCTTCTTGGCCCACGTGGTGGAACAAAAGGGCAAGGGGAAGAGCATAAGTGACGTTCCAGTAGTCTGTGATTTCCCTGATGTCTTTCCCAAAGATCTTCCTGGTCTTCCTCCTCCTAGATCCGTCGATTTTCATATTGATCTCATACCTGGTGCGACTCCTGTCGCCAAGGCTCCGTATCATCTTGCACCTTCCGAGATGCAAGAATTATCTAGCCAACTACAAGAACTGCTCGACAAGGAATTCATTCGTCCAAGTACATCTCCGTGGGGTGCTCCTGTGTTATTTGTCAAGAAGAAGGATGGTTCATTTCGTATGTGTATCGACTACTGTGAACTTAATAAGCTTACCGTTAAGAATCGTTATCCTCTCCCTCGTATCGATGATTTATTCGACCAACTACAAGGCGCGTCCTGTTTCTTGAAAATCGATCTTCGTTCTGGCTATCATCAGCTTCGTGTACTCGAGGATGATGTACCCAAAACCGCATTTCGTACCCGTTATGGACACTACGAGTTCGTGGTCATGCCTTTTGGATTGACCAACACACCCGCTGTGTTCATGGATCTTATGAATCGTGTGTGTAAACCCTATTTCGATCGTTTTGTGATAGTCTTTATTGATGATATCCTCATTTATTCTAGAACCAAAGCTGATCATACTCGTCATTTACGCTTGATACTTGAACTACTACGTGGTAATTGCTTGTATGCTAAATTTTCTAAGTGTGAGTTTTGGATAAATGAAGTGCAATTTCTTGGTCATGTCGTTAGTAAGCAGGGTATTCATGTTGACCCGTCTAAAATCGAAGCTGTGAAGAATTGGAGTACGCCAAAATCGGCATCTGAGATTCGTTCATTTCTAGGATTGGCGGGATATTACCGCCGATTCATTTCGGACTTTTCTAAGATCGTCGTTCCTCTCACTTCGTTGACTCAAAAAGAGAAACCTTTTGCTTGGGGTCCCGAGCAAGAGGAATCTTTTCAGACTCTTAAGACCCTTTTATGTAACGCTCCTGTTCTTACTCTACCCGATGGGAATGACGATTTCGTGGTATACTGTGATGCCTCGAACCATGGTTTGGGCTGTGTGCTCATGCAGCCGGACAAAGTTATTGCTTATGCCTCTCGCCAACTCAAAGTACATGAGAAAAACTACACCACTCACGATCTGGAGCTTGGTGCAGTTGTGTTTGCGTTAAAGATCTGGCGACACTACCTGTATGGTACTAAGTGTGTGGTTTTCACTGACCATAAGAGCCTTCAACACATCTTTGACCAAAAAGAACTGAACATGCGACAAAGACGTTGGGTGGAATTGCTTAACGACTACGACTGCGAAATTCGCTATCATCCTGGCAAGGCGAATGTAGTGGCCGACGCTCTTAGCCGTAAAACTCATGTTAAGGCTATTCGTATCTCTAGTGATCTCCATGCATGTATTCGTGAAGCTCAGTATTCGTCAGCTAATGAAGGCAGTCTATCCGTTGAAGTTCTTGGTGCCATTGTGGATCAACTCGAAACTAGATCTGATGGTCTTCAATACTATCTCAATCGCATCTGGGTGCCAGATCGCAATAACCTTTGTGAACTTATCATGAATGAGGCTCACAAGTCCCGATACTCCATCCATCCAGGCGCTGATAAGATGTACCACGATCTGCGTATGACTTATTGGTGGCCTGGTATGAAGAAGGACATTGTTGTATATGTTTCTAAGTGCCTTACTTGTATGAAGGTTAAGGCCGAACATCAGCGTCCCTCTGGACTCTTAGAACAACCCGAAATCCCAGTTTGGAAATGGGATAGCATTGCTATGGACTTTATTACTAAGCTACCTCGTACACCGTTTGGTCACGATAGCGTATGGGTGATCGTTGACCGTTTGACCAAATCGGCCCACTTTCTTCCTATTCGTGAAGATTATAAAGTGGAGAAACTTGCTCGAATATATACTGATGAGATTATATGCCGTCATGGCATACCTCTTGACATAATCTCAGACCGGGATGGTCGTTTTACTTAATGCCTTTGGCAAACTTTTCAATCCGCTATGGGTTCTCATTTGAATCTTAGCACGGCCTTCCACCCGCAGACGGATGGACAGACCGAGCGTACTATTCAGACCCTAGAGGATATGCTCCGTTCTTGTGTCATCGACTTTGGTGGTAACTGGGATGTACATTTACCATTGATTGAGTTCTCGTACAACAACAACAATCATTCTAGTATTCAGATGGCTCCTTTCGAAGCTTTGTATGGCCGCAAGTGCCGATCTCCTCTCATCTGGCATAAGATTGGTGACAAGCAGTTTACTGGCCCTGAAATCATTCAAGAGACAACGGATAAGATTCTCCAAATCCGTGATAACTTGATCAAGGCTAGGAGCAGACAAAAGAGCTATGCTGACAATAGGCGTAAGCCTCTAGAATTTGATGTTGGTGACCGAGTTCTTCTCAAGGTATCTCCCTGGAAGGAAGTAGTTCGTTTTGGTAAGAAGGGAAAGCTCGCTCCTCGCTTTGTGGGTCCTTTCAAGATTCTTGAAAGGATTGGCAAGGTGGCATACAGACTCGACCTGCCACAAGAACTAAATAATGTGCATCCAGTGTTCCACGTATCTAACCTACGTAAATGCCTAGCCGACGAGGAACTGCAGGTTCCCCTTGAAGACTTGCAAATAAACGAAGCGGTACACTTTGTGGAGAAACCGGTCGAAATCATGGATCAAGGTGTCAAGCGACTGAGGCGCAGCAAAATTCCCATAGTCAAGGTTCGATGGGAAGGAAAGCGTGGCGCCGAATTCACTTGGGAACTTAAGAGTGAAATGAAGACCAAGTATCCGCAGCTCTTCGAGCAGTCTTCTTCTTAGATTTCGGGGACGAAATCTCCTAAAGGAGGGGAGACTGTAACGCCTGCGTCCCTAGACTTTTAGCAAATTGTCACTTTTAGCCCCTGTACTATGGGATAAATTGATACTTTTGATACTTTGTGAATCTAATACTATGAATCTTATGAGACTAAACTATGATTCTTGATACTTGATACTTGATACTTGGAGACTATGATTCTTGATACTTGATACTTGGAAACTATGATTCTTGATACTTGATACTTGGAGACTATGATTCTTGATACTTGATACTTGGAAACTATGATTCTTGATACTTGATACTTGGAAACTATGATTCTTGATACTTGATACTTGGAAACTATGATTCTTGATACTCGATACTTGGAAGCTACGATTCTTGATACTTGGAATCTAGATTCTTGACTCTTGATACTTTGGTGCTTGATTCTTGAGGCTCGTGAAACTTGAGACTTGGTTGAACGAGGGACTGGAGTCTTGTCACTGGCGGAAACTATAAAACTTGGAAACTTCGTGTTAATGATGTGATCTAGATATGTGATACTTTTACACAATAATACGCAACGCTTAATCTAACTCGCGAAACGAATCAAAGACGGAAGCGGAAAGGATGGGATTGGCCGAGTGGCAATCCGATTGGATGACCATCCGATCGAATGGCCACTCGATCGAACCGCCATCCGATCCGTATCACACCGCCTCAACTCCCCCTCTGTCACTATAAATAGGCCTGTCACATCATTCCTCACTGATGTGACAGCCTCACTCGAACCAGACGCACTCTCTTTCACTCTTAAGCACTTTTCTTCCATTTCTTGGCGATTTCGGTACATTTTATGCTAGATTCTTGTACAACTTTGATCTACACGTGATTCTCTACATGATTCTCCTTTGAAATCTCACTTTTTACTGTGAAATCTCTACGATTTGAGCTCTTGAAGGTGATGTCATCATGGCGGTTTGTACCAAACTGCTGTGTGATGTCATCCTAGTCAAGATCTTGCTCAGATCTAAGGAATTTCATGTGTTTTCACACTAAATCTTTGCTAAAACTTATTCTTTTCTTCATCATTGTTCTTAAACTTTGACTTAAAATGGCGGAATCCGGACCCAAACGGACTGTAGACTTGATGATTAGTCTGGAGTCGGCTTGGAAGATGGATTGTTGCCGGAAATGATGACCGGAGTACGGATTCCGACATGAACACCATCAGAAACAGACACTTGAACGGACTGGGGTGATTCCCATTCGAGCAGACAGGCTGTGTTCTGATGTGGTTGTCATTGTCTCAATACGTACCATGCCATCACCGTTAAAATAGAGGCTAAGGAAACTTTACAAGGTTGCAAAAAGGGGCAAGATCATTGCGAATGAATGGCGATCCGATCTGACTATCGTCCGATCGAACGGCCATCCAATCGGAGTGGCAATGTGACTTACAACCTTCAGCACTTAAACTATTTTAATCAAAAACTTGGAACCTTGAAACTTGAATGTCAACATTTGGATCGAATGACCATTCGATCGAATGGCCATCCGCATGGATGACCATCCGATCGGATGGCGGTCCGTCCCCAACACACTTAAGTTATTCAATCGGATGACCATCCGTTCGGATGGCCATCCGATCAAGTGACTGATCCTACACTTTGCGTAATCTCATTATTCTGTCCGACACTTACCTATGGTACTCTAATCAGGCTAATTACAAACGAGCTCCCTTTGATCCAATAACAGCTAAACTGTTAAGCAATCACTGTGAGTATACTCGATCCCTTTTTGTTTTAAACTTTGGGATGCAACATGTATTCTATTAAACTATGATACTTGAAACTTTTGGAACCTAAACTCCATCCTATGTGTATGTGAAACTTACGATTCTTGTATTCTATGTGCTATATGGACGTTTAATCCAGGGTGTGTAGTTCCGCCTTAACAATAGTAGATCTATAGGAGATGCACCTCCCCATTATTCTCGGGGGTATTGTTAGGAGGATTCTAGTTTTCCTTGAGACTTGGGAAAACACTAAAGCATCGGGATACTTGGGCTATCACTTGTTGGACTGCGAACACTAGCATGGCTGAAACCATTTTTTATCATTTACACGATGGATATGAGTTGTTTTTAATCTATTATGCTATTACTCAAACTTCTATACTCGCCAGTGCATTTTGTACTGACTTTATTTTAATACATGTTGCAGGCTGACAGGATGCTAGGATTCTGAAACAAGCTAGGATGAAGCCTAGAAACTACACTTAGTTAATCTAGAAACTATTGAAACTATGTTGATGTTTTAGTAATGTGTAATCATGGATGGATGTTTGCTAGACAATTTTTCATGAAATCAATTAATCTATATTGAAACTGCTAGTGTTATGGAATCTCATGAGCAATCTGAACGCTTAGTGCTCGCACCCCGATGTTTCTGCCATCGGGTGGGGTGTGACACCGAGGTGCCGATATAGGAATGGCACAAACATGGGAAGAATTTAAAAATATTATAAAGAAAGAATTCTGCCCACGAAGCGAAATAAGGGCACTTGAAAATGAATTCTATTACCTAAAGCAAAATAGTGGGGAAAACCGTGCCTATACTGACGGATTTGGACAGCTAAGCCTACTTTGCCCCACTATGGTCACACCTTTGGATCGGGCCATTGAGAAATACATTGATGGCCTACCTGATCTTGTCCAAGACATTGTCACTGGCAGCAAACCTACAACGCTTAGGGAGGCTAAGGAATTAGCCGCTACCCTAACCGACTCTCAGGTTAGAAAAGGGAAACTTTTTCGAAAGGGAGACAAGAAACAAAACACCAAAACTACTAATGAGAATTCAAAAGGAACAAAGGCCGAATCTTCTAAGAATTCTAAGAAGCGCAAGACTTCAAAGAATTTTGCAATTCCTGCACCAGTTCCACAAAACTCAATACCCTTTAAGGGATTTTACCGTGGAAAGAAACCTCGATGCAATCATTACAACTATCATCATGCAACAAATTCTCCTTTCCGCCAATGTACAATATGTGGCCTATTTGGACATCTAGCTGCAACCTGTCATGTCCAGAACCAAGCAGCCCCTACTCAGACTCGCCCTCGAGCATGTTTCAATTGTGGTGATTTAAATCATTTCAAGCGAAACTGCCCTAAGCTTGCCAATGCTAATGGACGAGTGTTCAGTGTCAATGAGGCTCAAGCTAAAGATCAAGCACTTATAATCATTTGAACCTCTACATTTTCTGTTAATTTTTGAAAACAATGTACATATTTCAACTATGTTTATAATGACGATATAAATTTCAAGAAGTTTATCTTTATCCTTGTTATTCATTTTCCAATTACAAACTCTAATGTGATTATACTATGTGTGATTACAACTACATACCGACTTTGAGGATTCCGTTCTTTAGGAACTAAATCTTATAATTTAGCATGATATGATTACACTCTGGTGCATTCATACGAACTTGGCAACACGATCGCTACAAATACTATGAAAAAGTTAATACTATTTTGTGATCATGGCATTACATACATGATTTGTTTATCTAATATGTATAGTGCATGATTATAAATACAATTTGCTTCGTATGTTGACTTAACGTACTTAGTACACTACTTTTCAAATACATATTGCTTAGTGTGTTAAGTTAGCATACCTAGCGCATGATTTGAAAACATTTTCTCGATATGCTTATATTATAATGACAATGCATGATTAGTATATATTGCATTCTACCTGTTTGGTTAGTATGAAACATATATAAAAATTTGTACTAGAATGAAATACCTACTACTAAATTTGTTGTATGCAAAACAAGTAGTGCTATCATTGCTAGTATGAAACACGATTCGATTTGACAGATGTTATGTTGTGACGATGTTTATTTGATTTAGATGATAGTTCGACCTTATTATTTGTTTACCCTCACTTAACAAGAGGAGCTATGTGGACCATGCGACGAAACGAGTAATTATGGGTGCACACTTAATTATGAGATCCGACACATGAGTATCATAGTAAGCCTTGTTAAGTATGGTGGCATAAAATCTAGAGTGATTAAGGTAACGAGAGGAGTATGATGCGATAAGAACATGGTGGATACGCCGATAGTACTTCCTATATATAAGTGTTCTTTTTGTGTTATTCTTCAGAACGTTGCTGAGATCACTTGGTGATTTTATGTTATCTTGGACCGTTATATGATTATGTGATTATGTGATTATTTGTTATTTGTGCGATTATTTGCAATGGACGATGACGAGTACATTCATTAACTCAAATCGAGCCAATCGGGAGTATATTATGGTGTTAAAGGTGACGATCTTGATGCCATAGGTATGTTGACCCGTCTCCTATGCATGAGATGCTCATGGTACATTGGATATACCTCGCGGAATGTTAGAAACCGTGTATGTATGGACAAGGCTTGAATGTACACCCCTTTGTTTGCTAGGAATTACACTAAGAGCTTAGTATAACATAGTGCCATACCCAAACAATTTTTAAACACTGGTTGACATTTTTAAAATTCACAAGTTTCAAAGGGTTGAATACCTTGAGATACTTTGAATATCCCAAATCACATTTTGAATCCCCTCAAATTTCCAACACCAAACGATGCTCTGCATCTTTGGGATCTAGCAATTTGCTTATCCTTCAGTTGTTTCAAATACACTCTACAGTCTCCTTCGAATAAATTTCGGGACGAAATTTCCTAAAGTAGGGGAGACTGTCACACTTGTGCTCCGTAAACACTGTACGATGTAGAACAATATCATTTATCAAATAAACAATGTGTTTTGGTCTCAATGTATGCCCATTTGTGTTTGACAATTTCACGTTTTGATTCTAGTTCGATTTCAAGCTTTAAATCGCTTTCTTGAAAGTTATACGCAAACTGATGCGTAAACGTAATCAATTTAACGCGAAAAACACCCCAGAACAGTGACTTAGGTTTAACATACCTTAAATAACATTTATATAACTTAGAAATAAGTTTTGAAGGGTTTGGTGTGTCAAAAACAAGTTTATTCGATCACAGGGACTGTTTGCGACAAACTGCGAAAGTCTGCCGATTCGAATAGCAACGAACATTCCGGAACAAGATCATAAGCTAAACATACCCTAAATATCCTTTACATAGCTTAGAAATAGGTTTTGAGGGGTTCGGTATGCGAAAATGCGCTTATTTGATCAATAGGGACTAAAAGCGTCAAAAAAGTGCATAAGTTTGCATTTATGCGCATATCTTACGTTCTGAACATATCCGGACATCCAAAAAAATTTTTAATCATTAAAATATTTTATTTTAGTGATTGGAATGCAAAAATACCATTCATCACGTAATTTGGTTCGTTTTTCACGTCCATTCGAGTTTCGTCGTAATTAACCGAATAACGCGACCATACGGCCAAACGAACCGACATCCGAGATGTTTTCAAGCATATTTCATGTTCCCTATACTTTAACATCCTTGTAGAGCCTTGAAATTGGGTTAACGGGGGTTAAACGCGTCAAAAATGCCTTAAATCAAGTGCAGGGACCAAAACTGCCAAAAATTGAACAAGTTTCAGCTGGTTCAGCCAGGAGTGTCGTGGAAGAATAAGGGGACAGCTCCGCGTGTCACCTGAGATGCCTCTGTGCAGAAAACTTGTTTTCTACAAATCAGCCTACTGCCATGGTTTTTAATCCTAGTTTTTCAATACCTTGAGTTGGTTTAAGTGTTCCCCAAGCCCTCTAATGAATGAGTAACAAGTGTAGGGTGAAGATCATGCTTTGATTAACTCACAAACACTTGGCAAGATCAAATTCATCCTTGATTCCTATAAATACCCATGAATTCTTTCATTCCAACTTGCTCATTCCATTTTTCTTTCACCTTGGATCTGATTGAAGCTATCCCACTTGGTTGAAGGCTTCAAACTTCAGTTTTCTTTGTTCTTTTTCCAAGCTTGGACCTTTTGTCAGTTTCTTTCATGCTTTGTTATGTATTACAAGCAAGAAAGTCAAACAGTGTTTGACTTTCTGCTTTAACCATGATTTGGTCAAGAAAAAGTTCGTTTGAACTTTGCAATGTGAGCGTAATCACGATGGTTATAGTCCCTTGTGACTATACCTACTGATTACCACGTTGATTAGTCGAAGTGACGAGTCAAAGTTTCGGTCAAAATGCACGTTTATACGCATTTTGCGACGAAATTATTTTCAGGTATCAAAACACTTTGTTTTGATATCAAATCAGTTTTCTAACTTAGTTAAACATGTTTTAACATGTTTAACTCGTCACTTTTAGTCTAGTGCTTATATAGGGTCGTAAGTTAAGCGGTCTAAACAACCGCTTAGACTTTCGAACCCGACCCGTTTGGTCGATCATTAGGATCCGACCAAACATATTTTGTGACCATAGTTGTATAGGGAATAACCTTCCGAGGTTATACCTTATGGTCACTTAGTTTAATTAGTTGTATGATAGGTAGTTTATATGCCTTAGGAAAATGACCAAAATGCCATTTTTGCGCATAATTTCATTTTAAGCATATGTAACTTAAATTTTGACACTTAAACTGATTTTGCAATATTATTAAGCATGTTAAGGCATATAATACTTGTCATAGGGCTAGTTAGACCGTCCGAACGCGCTTTTGCGCGAACGACACATTAAAATAGCGTAAACTACCTTAACGAGTCGTAACGGGTCATAAGCACTTAGGATAGGTTCCAACTTAGAATGTAGGCTTTGTTAAACCATACTATATGAGTTCCAATACTCATTTGGTTTACGAGACCTCGTTCTACCCGATCTCCTGATTTAGGTGTCGATTTATTAACATAGCGATTCGATTACTAAGTGCCACCTGATTTCCTTGGTTTGCCCGAGCTTTGTTAAGTTCATATAATCGAGGATATCTTGCAATCTCAAGTGAGTACATAGTCCCCCCTTTTACACTTTTTAAACGTTTTGTGGTGATTCATATGTGTAACCAATTTGTTTTCCAATGTATGGCATATATGTGTTTACTAAGTGCTTTTATGTGTATTATTCCGATTATGCAAATACAATGTTTATCCAAATCCTTAAAAGATCTATCTATCTTCATAGTTAGATTCTTATAAGATATTTGAAGTACAGTCTTAGATCTTCCTATCTTCATAGTGAGATTTTTAAGAAGTACTTTACGAGACGATGGTTATGGTTTATGTGTAGATTGTTGGTGATTTAGATAACGAAACTAGAATAATACAATAAGCACATGGTGGATACGCCGATGGTACTTCCTATATATAAGTGTGCTTATTGTATTACCCTTCGTGGCGTTATCCCGAATCACCATTAGGATTTAGATTGTTGTGATGCAATGATTCAATATGACCGAAACCAAATCCTTATAGCATCTATCTGTCTTCATAGAATGATTCTTATAGGATGTTTAAAGTTGTAACACCTCGAAAATTCACGTCCTATAATGAGTAAACACGTGTCATATGTTTAAACGTGTGAAAGAATATTATAGAAGGACTAAAGTTGACAAACATGGAAAGTATGTGAATATACGAGTTCTAAATGTCAACAGTGAATAAATATATTGTACATTAACCCTACATGATGTTTATAGGATCAAACGAATAAATCATGGATCATGCGAAGCTAAAAGTGAGAGATTACAAACTACAGGGGTTAAATGTGTCAACATGTTTAAGTTATACCTCTGAGTGACCTTTTGACAAACCCGAAGCTTTGTAACTGATAATTATGCTCACTAGAATGCGCGATATAAATTTCATAAAGTTTCGTTATCGTATGAGAAAGTTATGATAAAATTCGTGTGCGAGGGGTTAAAGCGTAAACGTTGAAAGTTAGGACTTTTCGGGTAACAATAAAGTTAACCGAGGACTTAACAAAGTGGGTATATGTTTTAAAGCCCTTATACGTCAATTACGACGGCTCAAAATGCAAGAAAATAAGGTCTAACCAAAGTTTGAAGAGCCAAGGACCAAAACTGCAATTAATAAAAATTTTGTTGGATGACACCATAGGCTCGCGTAGCGCGAGCCCTCACCATCATACCGTCGCGCTACGCGACGGCCTCATCTGGACAGCTTTTTGATCTTGTTTGATTTCTTGTCTGCCATAGCCATTGTGCTCGACCTTTAACCGATTTTTCACATCTTGGGCGACCCCTAGGTACCCCCTAAACACTAGGGACACTTGTGAGAAGGTTGTGGTCAGTTGTAGACTCATGTGTCAAAGATTTTTGGTGATTAAATCACTATAAAAGGCCATGAGTAGCAACCATTGTTCTTCACACTTTCCCTCAGCTTTCTGATCATCCCTGGAGCTCAAGTCTTCTCTCAAGTGATCACTAATCAAGCTTAGGACTTTTGTAAGTTTGCTTGACCTTTCTTAATTAAGTTTTAGCTTAGTTTTAGCTTAAAAGTCAAACCGTCGTAATTAACGGTTGACTTTAAGATTAATCACTAATGGTCCAGTGATTAGTCGAATCAAAAGTAGTTATAAGTTGGTAATTATGTGGGTAATAAACCCTTAAAAGGGTTCCCCCTGATTACCACTCTAACCAGGTCAAAAGTCGGGTCAAACTTGCTAAGAAAAAGTCAACAGGATACTTAAATTCTAATTTATGCATAATTAGCAATGTAGAACATATACAACCTGTTTGATCATTAATATAACTTGGTAATTAGTGTAGGAACATGTCTAAACATGTTCAACCCGACAATTTCCTGTTTAGACCCGGTTCGGAACCGAAAGTCGCATAGTTTGACTTATACTTTGACTTTCAGTTCTGACCCGTTATGGTATGTTCTAGGAATGCCTTAGAGCTTTATTTGGACCAGGTTACATGCTAGTATAACCCTCTGTGATTATACACCTCGGATCATTAGTTATCAAATTAATATGCATGATTCCGTTAATTGCTCATATGTTGACCATTATGCCCTTTTCACCTTAAAACGTGATTTTTGGAAATGTAAAAGAGTAGAAACCTTAATTACTGATATATAAACTTGCATACAAAATTTGACATCAGTTTGAGGTGTAGGTTAAGAGTTATGCTCGTTAGCGTAAAATTAAAGCTTTATGTTAATTAAACGGCGTAATTAGCGTATAGCCTAGTTAAGCCTACTTTTTGGTATCAAACTTAATACCCACTGATGTAATATATTATTTTGGGATTTTTGAAGATTTTTAATTAATTTTAGCCTGAGCATAACTCATAGTCGTAGGCTTAATCCGGTAATTGTCGGTTTTGCCCTTACGGGCCATAAAATGAGTTTTATATATCTAAACGACTCCAAACTTTTTGATACTGATTCTAAATGATAAATAAACTATTTTAAACCCTCTGGAATAATAAAAATATCAGATTTCTATATAGAACCCGGAAACGGCTTCTAATCGCCTTTTTAAGCGTTTTTAACGCGTAGTATGTACTAAAACTATTTTAAACATGCAAAGGGTGATACCTACTGATATTTGAGGCAAATTATAATATTTTAACAGTAAGCAAAAGTCCTTAAACTCAGACTTCAGTTTTGAGCTTTTCGGCTTATGTGAAATTACCAAAATGCCCCTACGGTGCATAGTTTGGTTATAATTGATAAATTTCACATATATACAATACCCTACTGATATAACTTAGCAAGTTGATTATCTTTGCTGATTACATCAGACCTGTAACTCAGGATATTACTTAAACTCTTTTATCACCTTATAAATGACCAAACTACCCCTACGGGGCATAGTTTGTGTTTAAATTCATTTCGGGCATAATATATGATATCTTACTGATGTCACAACATATTTGGAGCATATTAACTTAGGAAACCTGTAAATGGCTCATATGAATACCCGTTACGCTTATTACGTGTTCGGTTCGGTTTATGTAACTAGTTTACATAAACTAGCCTAAACGGGTCAAACCTTAACGGTTTTATCTCAAAATCCAGAGTGTGCATGAAATACCCATATTAAACAAGTCTCTGAACTTGTAGGGTCTAAATCACATTCTATCCGGTCTTCGCTTAATCGTGCGTACGAACCGTATCTTTGAAACTAACCGGTCTAAGCTTAAGCTTAATTAAAGACCCGTTAGAATTCTAATAGGTTATTATAAACCTTCGTTCCAGATTAGGAGAACCAGTAAAAGCTACTTGCAATTTGCTTATTGTGATTTATACATTGCTCAGGTAAATACTTTTAACTTATTTTCCCTATACGGGCTTGGGTTACGGTATATAGAATACCGCTTGATCGGGCATCAAATCCTCCATCGTTTGGTGGGTAATTGAATAATTTGATCGGCTCGTTTAAACAGTCTTGTTACTTAAAGCCTTTGGGGGGTTAATGACCATGTCCCGGATATCCTTGGCATCATTTTACGAAATGGCCACGACTTAAGCGCGGGGTGTAGGCGTACACCCGTCAGTGCACAAAACAATATTGTGGTGTGTCTATTGATCTTTAACCCGGACAAGATCCGGGCTACTGAACGCACAAGGAACATGTAATTCTTTCACAAGATTATAATATTAAATAATTCTCCCAAGTTAAATAAAATGTTTATGCCACGTGCATCCAAATCAATTTTCAATCATTTTCCAAAATGAGTCAGTTGATTGTATTTACCAGTGTAAACTGACGTATTTTCCCAAAAAGATTAAATGCAGGTACTAAGCGTAATTGGCTGGGATTTCTCCTTAGCATCACTAGAAGTCTCGCAAGCTTAAGATGCCTGAAGTCTGTTGAACTATTAATTCTATTTTAATTTCGATCCATCTGTGGATAAACTTCCGAATATTGTGACAATTGATATTACAATATTAAATTCGGTTGTATTATATCTTTTTAAATTTGCTTCCGCTGTGCATATTATTTATTGTGTTGTTTGACTATTATGTTGCCAACCACGTCACGATACTCCCCCACCGGGCCCACCGGTGACACGTGGAAATCGGGGTGTGACAGGTTGGTATCAGAGCCAACACTGAGTGAATTAAACACTAGCCTTTTGTGTTTAATCTCAGCTACACAATTGCACATATCTAAACTTTCGAGTCTAGACATATAACATAGGACAAATTCTACCTTGTTTGGTTTTTGTTTTGTCCTTTAAATTTATATATATTCTTGTCGTTATCTCATATTGTATTGACAGGATTAAGAAAAATGCCGCCAAGATTCTTCAGGAGAAGAGGACGCGGAAAGGGGCCAATCACCGCCCCCAATGACAACGAGGCAGGACCTTCGAATGTGCGAGCTCCTTCGACCACTGAGAGTGACGATCCCCGGCAAAACCGGAGGAACCTCTTTGAACCGGCTAGACGGTCGGTCTCACACAGTTCAACACCTCCCGTCCAAAACCCTTATGGGCCACAGCCGGAGTACGAGCCCAACAACCCTCAACCCTCCTACATACCGTTACAGCGATCCTTATCGCACCACTCTTTTGGAGACCCTACACCTGTCTTCAGGGGCCGGTTTAACCCGGCCGATTTCATACCAGAACCAGCGGGTTTTAACCCACTGGGGCCAGATGACCATTTCTCAGGTGATCACGCGGACGATATGGACGAGGATACGGACCCCGTCGAGCCAGCCAGTGGTACACCAAACCACCCGATAGAGATCTCTGACGGATCTTCTTTCCACGGATCACCCTATGTTGGTCCAGATAGCTTTCAAGCTATGTTTACTAGGCACGAATGGTACTATACACCTCCTCGCCATTCACCGCCTCAGCAGCAGCAACAGGAGCAACAGGATCCCTCTGTGGATTCACGGTTTGTGGCAGTTACGCCACCGCCTCCACCGCCACCAGTTCAACCGGCACCTCCACAACCGCCAAGGCGTAGGAGAACCGGAGCGCGTATGTCTTCGCGAGCAAGAGACTTTCATTTCAGCTCTCCTCGTCAGTCAAGTGGCAGCCACTATCCGCCACATCAGGAGGACCCACAAATGGGTGGACCTTCTAACCCAGCTGTACCACAGCCACCGCCGATGGGTTTTGACAACCCAATTCCAGCATACACGGGTTCTATGGCATACAACCCGTTTGAACCGCCGACTCACCACAATTATGGTTACGCAGAGGCCGACCCCTACATGGTAGCGGCTAACTACAACACCCAAGGACCCTATGGAGATCCATGGGGAGTAGGGTACCCAACACATGGGTACCAGATACCTGCCAGACCGATTATACGGACGCAATCGCAGCCGCCACGATTTTCTCCCCCAGAACGGGAGGAAATTCTTCATAGACTAGATCAGGTTGAGCGGGACTTTCGCCGCGACCGCCAGGAGAGACAAAGCTTCTTCCAAGGATTGACAAGCTTGATCAAAGGGAAGAGCAAGAAGGACCGCTAAATCCTTCAAATTGTTGTTGAGCCCTGCGCGGGCCAGTCTTGCTGTATAAACCCCTGCGTGGGTATGCTTGATTGTTTTGACCCCTGCGTGGGTCTATCTTTCTGTAAACCCCTACGAGGGTATGTTATTTGTGTAAGTCCCTGCGTGGACTATTATGTTATTTAAGCCCCTGCGTGGGTATGTGTGTTATTAAGCCCCTGCGTGGGTAAGTACTTGTTTAAACCCCTGCGTGGGTAAGTTTGTTTATTTAAAAAGACCCGTTTAGGGCAGTGTGTAATATTTTAATAAATTAATGGAATGTTGTTTTATAAATTTCATGTTTGCCATTATGTGCATAAATAAATTATATATGAAATAAATAAATTAAAATCATTCCTTTTGAAATAATATATCTACCTATTTAAATATTGAATAAGAATCTTAAGAGTGAAACCTAGCCTGAGTGTCATTATGAAGACCTGGCCATGATGGTAAGACCTGTTTAAAAGATTCAAATCCCTGTTAACATCTGTAAACATGTTAACACTCCTGGCAGATGTGATTCATTTAAAATCACACACGTCATTATTATATAAGGATCTTTTCAAAGATTCCAAACCCAACTAAATGATCTCTGAATCATGGGTTAGATCATCAATTAAGATGATCATATTTTGACCATACGTGGTAATATAGTGCCTACGGGCCTTGCTCATTTCCACATGAGCCAAAAGACAGTGGTAGCGATGACTCCCTGTCAGATAAAGGTAATGAACTAGGTTCAAACCTTCATGCTTTGATTCTCTGAAATCATAGCTTATAATTTATAAATGTCCTTGTGACTAGGCCTATTGTGCCAATATACCTTCATGTTTTGATTCTCTGAAATCATAGCTTATAAATTAAAATGTCCTTGTGACTAGGCCTTTTGTGCCACAAATAAGACTGTTATTGTTTTATAATTAGGATAAATTATGATAAAAATCCTAAATAAATATGATAAATAAATTAACCAAATATGGTCTCTGTTTACCATGGTTAATGAATTACCCTAAGGGGCAATTCCATAATAAACTCCCGAATAAACTATTGTCCTTGTTTTCTGTAACAGTTCAATTAAAATGGCTAACTCAGACGAGATAAATAGTCATCCAGTGGAGAATATTGACAACGCCCGGATTAATTTAACGGGTGCTGAATTGAAGGCGTTGGTAGACGACGCAGTTACTAAGGCATTGGAGCGGCAGTACGAAGAGTATAGTGGGACTCGGAGTAGGACCCTATCTACACCGCATACAAAGCCACCTTCCAAGAAGGATGAACCCAAAAAGGATGATGATAGACTCTCCTCAAACCACAACAGTGCTCCATCTCTGCAGATCGTACCGAAACAGGGGACCCAGGACAAGGGTTGCTCCTATAAATATTTCGTTTCCTGCAAACCCCGGGATTTCACTGGGGAGAAAGGAGCCATTGATTGTATGACGTGGCTGGATGAGATGGATACAATTGTGGATATCAGCGGATGCGCTGAGAAGGATGTGGTCAAGTATGTGTCGCAATCTTTTAAGGGGGAAGCTTTAGCCTGGTGGAGATCTCTGATTCAAGCCACCGGGAAAATCCCATTGTACAACATGTCGTGGGATCAATTTGTTGCCCTTATCAGGGAAAATTACTGCCCTCAACATGAGGTGGAGAAGATAGAGTCTGATTTTCTATCATTGGGGATGACAAACCTTGACTGTCAAGCTTACCTAACGAGCTTCAACACTATGTCCCGGTTGGTACCATATCTGGTAACCCCGGAACCAAAAAGAATAGCTCGTTTTATCGGTGGTTTAGCCCCGGAAATCAAGGCAAGCGTGAAGGCTTCTCGGCCAGCTACTTTTAGATCTGTAGCTGACATATCCTTGTCCCTCACTTTGGATGCGGTCCGGCAGAGATCGCTGAGGAATAAGGAGGCTGAGAAGAGAAAACGTGAAGATGATGGTTCACGGAGATCGAACAAGAAGCACCGTGGGAACGGTGACAACAAGAAAGGATCAGAGTCGAGGAAAGATGGGCATCATTCTGGTGAGAAGCCCAAATGCAAAATTTGCAAGAAACAGCACTATGGAAAGTGCAGACTCGAGTCGAACTCGCAGACTCAGTCAAAAACCTATGCATGTGGAATATGCAAGTCCACGGATCACAAAACCTTGGATTGCAAAAAGATGAAAGACGCAACGTGCTACCGTTGCAATGAAAAGGGGCACATTAAAACCAACTGCCCTAAATACACCAAAAAGCCTGAAGAGGCCAAGAAGACTAATGCTAGAGTCTTCAGAATGGACGCAAAGGAAGCGGTTCTAGACGACAACGTTATTACAGGTACTTTCCTTGTAAATGATGTCTATGCTAGAGTACTATTTGATTCAGGCGCTGATAAGTCGTTTGTAGATCATAAGTTTTGTGAATTGCTGAAATTACCTGTCAAAACCTTAAATGTGAATTATGAGGTGGAGTTAGCATATGGCACACTAGAAACCGTCTCTACTGTGTTAGATGGATGTGTTATATCCATTAAGAACCACTCTTTTCCTCTGTCTCTACTTCCATTTAAGTTAGCCGGTTTTGACATAGTCTTGGGTATGGACTGGTTATCTCACAACCAGGCCCAAATCGTCTGCAACAGAAAGCAAGTGGTGATTAAGACTCCGTCGGGTGAATCACTTACCATTCGGGGAGATACCCAGTATGGGCTGCCTGAGCAAGCGAATATGCTCAAGGCTTCAAAATGTTTAAAGAAGGGTTGTGTCATCTATATGGCACAAGTGATTATTGATGAGCCTAAACCAAAGATAGAAGACATCCCTATCATTTCTGAATACCCAGAAGTTTTTCCGAAAGAACTACCTGGTTTGCCACCAGATAGGCAAGTGGAATTCAGGATTGATATCATCCCCGGAGCAGCACCGGTTGCTAGAGCACCTTATAGGTTGGCGCCCACAGAAATGAAGGAATTGAGGACACAACTGGACGAACTGCTAGCTAAAGGTTTCATTAAACCTAGTTCGTCTCCATGGGGAGCGCCAGTCCTATTTGTCAAGAAAAAGGATGGATCGATGCGTCTGTGCATCGATTATCGTGAGCTTAATAAAGTCACGATAAAGAATAGGTATCCTCTGCCCAGAATCGACGATTTGTTCGACCAATTGCAAGGGGCAAGCTATTTCTCGAAGATTGACTTGAGGTCAGGCTACCATCAACTGAAGGTTAGAGATGAAGACGTACATAAAACTGCATTTAGGACTCGTTATGGTCATTACGAGTTCCTAGTGATGCCTTTTGGGCTCACTAATGCACCGGCCGCGTTCATGGATCTCATGAATCGCGTTTGCAAGCCGTACTTAGATAAATTCGTCATCGTTTTCATTGACGTCATTCTCATTTATTCTAAGAATCGAGCTGACCATGAGAAACACCTTCGTTGTATTCTCAAACTTCTACATCAGGAGAAGCTCTAAGCCAAATTCTCTAAGTGTGAATTTTGGCTACGAGAAGTCCAATTTCTTGGACATGTGGTGAGTGAGCGTGGTATCCAAGTGGATCCCGCTAAGGTTGAAGCAGTAATGAACTGGCAAGAGCCAAAGACGCCTACAGAGATTTGTAGCTTCCTGGGATTGGCAGGATATTACAGGCGTTTCATCGAAAATTTTTCAAGGATTGGTGCACCCTTAACGTCCTTGACTAAGAAGAAGGTAAAGTTCGTTTGGGGCCCTAAGCAGCAAGAGTCCTTTGATATTCTGAAGAAAAAGTTGAGCAACGCCCCAGTTCTGACATTGCCAGATGGAATAGAAGAGTTCGTGGTTTACTGCGATGCATCGCACACTGGCATGGGGTGTGTGCTTATGCAGAAAGGCAAAGTTATTGCCTATGCTTCAAGACAGTTAAAGGTGCATGAAAAGAATTACACCACCCACGACTTGGAGTTGGGTGCCATTGTATTCGCACTAAAACTGTGGAGGCATTATCTATATGGGATCAAATGTGTGATCTATTCTGATCACAAGAGCCTCCAGCACCAATTTAATTAGAAAGATTTGAACATGAGGCAACGCCGTTGGATGGAAACTTTAAATGATTATGATTGTGAAATCAGATACCATCCCGGCAAGGCGAATGTAGTCGCCGATGCCTTGAGTCGAAAGGAAAGGGTGAAACCCATCCGAATCAATGCCAAGCGCATGGAGATAAAGAACAGTTTGATTGAAAGGTTGTT